>CM059971.1:77134793-77583884 GCA_030490835.1 Annona cherimola
AAGTATTCTAGTCTATAATATTTTGGATTTTTTATAGATTAAATACACTTAAATTGACAATTTTATAAAAAAATTTAAAATATGTTTTTGGACCGGCCTAAAAGATCAGACCCCAATAAAGTATGCCATATACATTGTTGTTTTGGATCTCACCAAAATATTATAATATGTTAAAAGTGAAAACAGCGCATGGTATACCCAAGTACAGTGAATAAATATACAATAGACTCCTTTTTTTAGAATTGTTTTTAATGTACAATAGACTCGTTTCTTTTCAACTGTTTCTTTCTCTATTTGTTTTCCTGGTTTGGAACCTGACATTTCTTTCTGTTTGTCTGGTGCTGTAATTCAACATGAAGAAAGAAGCATATGGTAAGCCATCTGCTGCTCTTTTTCTAATGTCATTTGAAGAATTTCAAATCATAAATTTAGACTGAGAAAATGTTAACAATTCAACGGCCTTTAACATCTGAGTCCTGAGAAGTGGTGAAGCACAAATGGATGGTGTGTTCCATAGATGTGACTGTCTGCAATTATTACTCCTTACTGCAAATTACCTGACATATGAACTCCGAACCAATAGAAGCATGGATCTATATAAGTTACAACATAAACTTGACTAACCATGGGATGATGCATCTACAATTCATTAACTTACTTCATTGTGGAAGTTATTTATCATGATCTCAGAAATTCATTTGTTTTGGGTGTTACCCAGGTCTGAAGCATCCACTTGCATTGATGGCCTATGTTACCCCAGTGATGGCGGCGGCAACTGCCTTGTCCTCACTTATAATGGATCCCTGGGCTGAGTTTAAAAAGAATAATTACTTCAATAATTCATGGCATATTGCTCGTAGCTGCATGTTGATGGTCATTGGAGGATCGCTGGCATTTTTAATGGTAAATGTTAGGTTGTCCTTTGAGAAGAAAATTTATTGCGTTTCGTCTGTTTTCATCCTTTTTTGTTGGGAATGAATTACTGGCTATTCAGTAGTGATAATGAACCTTTGAAGAATATCTTAATTTTTTGGGTTGATGATGTTGATGATGTATAAGCTTCAAAGATTGGTGTCATTATGTAACTTTGAAGAAGGACAAGCTGGTTTCAAATAAGGATGCATTTGATCTTAACTTGTTGGATGATATCATGAACCTGATTATGGTCTTCTATTCTTACTGGTCTAAAAGTTCTTGCAATCAATGATGCATTTCTCTTCCTTTTGCAGGTTTTAACTGAATATATTCTTGTTTCAGAAACCAGTGCAGTGACTGTTACAATAGCTGGTGTTGTCAAGGAAGCTGTCACTATCTTGGTATGATTTGACTTGACTGTCTGGAAATTATGGAAACGGACTGGGGCAGGGTGTGAACTGTTCTGTAGGGACAGTTCATGGCACTGCTTCTGGCATGTTAGCAGGTGGCATGATTTTCTAGGGGGTAGGGAGTGGGGCCTTTGATGACGTGGGAGGAGCAGGGTCATGAACCAATGCGGTAAGAACTGGATCGGATTGGCCAGTTCGATTGCTCAGACCAGGAACCGGTTGCAAATTCAATTTGATTAATACAGTTGCAAATTCTTTGATTAATACTGGTTTGCTTTGGAAGTCAAAAACTGCTCTAACCATGTGAACCGCTGTCTGACCAGTTGAACTAATTCCAACAGTTCACAAAAAATTTTCCTGAAAAATGTCCCATCCTGAATCCCTCGCCTTCTGCAAGCAAAGAACGCCCCTCCCTCCCCCACCCCCCCCACCCCCCCGGCGCTCTAACCGTCTGAACTGCAGTCTGACCAGTTGAACTTTCGAACAGTTCACAAAAAATTTTCCTGAAAAATGTCCCATCCTGAATCCCTTGCCTTCTGCAAGCAAAGAATGTGCCCCTCCCTCTTTTGTGGCATGGGATTTGTCGCTCATTCATGAATAACATCCCCCCACAAACCCAACAAAAAAAAAAAAAAAAAAAAAAAAAAATACTTACAAAGAAAGGACTACCATACCTACAGTGAAGAATAGAGATAGTAGTGAGATGCACTTGATCTTCTCCACTGCCCCATCATCTCAACCAAATATGAAATCCAAGCTGTTCATCTTCTTTAAATTTATAAAATAAAATTTCATATAAAAGATTGTGTTGTTAATCGCTAATTCCGTCTACTGTAAGGAAGTGTGAGAGACGTTATTTTAGCACATACTCATGCAAGTAGCCATCATATTGGCTTTCCTATCATAGACATAGCTCATGTCCAGGCAACAGACGTGGCACTCTCTCGTTCCCATCATTTTTTAAGTTTTTTAAATCCCAGTTCTAGAATTTTAATGGGAAACAACAACATACTTGCTCACTACTACATGTTTTGATAATTAGAGTGATACATTTTAAGTTTAATGTATAGACTTAGAAATTATGAACGTCTAAATTACCAATATATAATTAACTAAAAGCAGTTTAATATTTATGGCATCATAAATCTGTAATGCTGACATTATTGGTTTAAATCAGTTTGCTAAACCAGTTCAAACCAGACCAGTCCTTTCATCATCACTAGTTCAATCCTGATGGCATTGCGATACGCTGGCCCCCACAGGGCTATTCGTGTCCTGCCCAAGTCTGCCTCCAGAAATTACAAGTTATGTTTCTTGTGTGTAGTGTGCTTTCCTATTTGATTGTCATAATCATGCCACGCTATTAGGATAGGTTTTATTGAAACTCTGGTTGCTATAGTTCATTTTTTATATGCTATGAGAGTTGGTCTATGCATATACACTTCTAGTGTAAATAATGCATTTGTGATAATGTTTTCACCAAAGTTTGGTAAAAACTTTTGCCCCGGGTTCCCAATGTGATGTGTGGATGGCATGTAACCCGTCCATTTGAGACATGCTGAGTGGTGAACTGGGCCACTGTATATTATGTTATATAGGTGATTTTTCATGTCAATGTTACATTGGCCTCTGGATGTATCATATTCATGTGTTTGAATTGGGTGAAATTTATGCAATATGCACTTCCTGCTCACTATGATAGATAACAATGTCCATTTTATCCATGCGATCGATGCCATTTTGATGAAAAAAATCATTTGTGAACTGCAAGCAAGAATGTGGATCATCAATGCTGAAATTGATTTCTATAATATCGTACATGCTAGTTCCTGCCAATGGCATTGGTACGTAAGCCTTGTTTTTACTGGTTCAGGTTGCTGTCTTTTACTTTCATGATGAATTTACCTGGATGAAGGGGATTGGGCTTATTACGATAATGGTTGGTGTCAGTTTATTCAACTGGTACAAGTAAGTAACCTTTATTCTAGCTGTTTATTCATTAGAGTGTCAGTGTATAATTGTATATGCTTGGCAAAAAGGTCACTCGAAATCTGGAGAAGATTTCCATTTCTTTGCAGTCTGTCATATGATCTGTTCTATGTTTTCTAGAATCAGTGATTGAACTTGCTATTTCTCAGTTTTCGGATATACTGGTTGAATAATGAAATCTGCTCTGATTGAACACTTGAGTTGGGCATTCAGTTTGATCTTCACAAATTCGTTTTTGTTCTTTGGACTGTTGAATCTTGCATCATGTGAATCCAGCTGTGGAAAGGCTAGGCATGCCAAGGAACACTGGAAGTTGCAACTTCAGGTGAATCCAATCAGGAACATGAAAGCTTGTATACAGCTATTCCATGCAGTCCTTCAGCTTTTAAAAATCTGGCTCTTAATACCCTTTTTTAGATCTCAGGCATTTATGTTTTCAGTGGCATCAATTCTCATATGATTGATTTTTTCATGGCCGTTGATAGTTATGATAAATGATTAATGTTCTGAAAAGATTTCACAGCTGACATGCACTCCAGTTTAACCCACAATATATCCCGAGGGGTGATCGGGTGCGGCCGGGCGCATGGGGGCAGCCGTGTGTCCGACCTGGGACACTTTTTTTTTTTTTTATAAACATGTAGAGATAAGTGTATTTAACCTATAAACTAATTTTTGCCATTTTTGGAGGACCTCAATCCTATGCACCCGGGTGTACTACACCTATATTTTTTTATTTTTTTTGAAATTTTTTTCATGAAGCTGTTAATCTAGGTTTATTTAACATACGAATCAATTTTTACTATTTTTGGAGACTTTTAGATATTTTTTTTAGATTTTTAAAAATCAGTGGCATTTTCAGTAATTTTAAATTACTAAAAATGCCACTGATTTTTAAAAATCTAAAAATCTCCAAAAATAGTAAAAATTAATACATATGTTAAATATGCTTAGATTAACCGTTGTGTAAAAAAATTTTCAAAAAAAAATAAAAAAATAGGCGTAGTACACCCGGAATGCACCCGGGTGCATAGAATTGCGCTCCATTTTTGGATGCTTGTAAGTTTTTTATTTTTATTTTTAAACACAGTGGCATTTTTCGTAATTTAAATTACGAAAATGCCACTGTTTTTTTTTTTTAAAAAAAAACATAAAAGCAACTTAGTTTATAGGTTAAATATACCCAACTCTACATGTTTATAAAAAAAATTAAAAAAAAAATACTTCTGGGGGGTCCCATGGCCGGACGCATGGGAGTGACCCTCATATATCCCCATCATGGATATGCAATGTTCTGTAGTTTCAAATTGTTTAGGATCGCTAGTTATGATTCAACCTGTAAAATTCTATGAGTCACTGGTACAAGACCAAGACCCATGCACCATGCTCATTTGACACCAATCGCCTGTATCATTTACTCTTTTTACTCTCGTACAGATATCAGAAACTGCAGAAAGGGCCAACAAGTGAAAACGCAGAAGAAATGTCTCCATCACCCAATGCAGCTGCAAAGTATGTTATTCTTGAGAATATGGACGAACAGGAAGAAGATTGACTGTGCCCAAGGTTGCATGTGTTAACCATACAGCTCGGTGGTATGTTCTCTTCTGATACCTTTTACATGGAAATTTTAGTGAACAGATTGATCTAATTACCATGCACCAGTTTCAAAACTTCCATTTTCAATTGGACTAATGTTGTGCACATCAGTATCTGCTTCCATTTTTGTTGAATCCACGAATCAAGTAAGCTGGAAACTAAGTATGCTCTTTGTCTCACGGTTGTTTTTTTCTTAGTAGGAAAGTACACGATCATTATCACTTGCGTATATGTATCAGTTGTATTTCCCTTTTTTATTGTCATTATCATTGAATCCTTTTGTTAACTAATTGAAACCAGCTATATGAATCCTATAATCTCTATACTGTCTTTTCACTCTATCATAGACCATTTCTCTGGTCAAACTTCAAACTATGTCCTCATGGTGGTCATCATTCAGCTTCTGCCCATGTCATTTTAGGCTTTCCACTCCCCTCTTAGGGTCTTCATCTTCAATCAAATCAATCCTGATTTGTGCGTTTCTTTCACTGCTACACATGGACATAAGAAGTTTATTTTCCCCATTGATCTATTGTTGCTAGAATTCTGTAGAAGAAATTCATTTTTCATCCTTTCAGTTTTATTTCTAAGTGGCGAAAAGCACTAAAAATCTAGTAGAATGTTGCTTTGATTGACCATATCCCATCTAAACCAGTGCTGATCATCCTAATATTCCGTGGGTGGAAAAAATCTACCAAATTTCAGTTGATAGTTAGACAGTTTTATGCGAACATGCCACCTTTGAGTTGATAGTTAGCATCTTTCTCTGAGCATGCCCCTCTAGTCATCTGTGGGTTTGTTCAGCCTGGATTAGCCAAGGTTTCCTGATGATTGGTCCCGTACATAGTTTCAGAAAGGATAGTAATGGTAAAATGCTATGGTTAATTTATGGTTTCTCTCTTTTGAATTGCATCCAAATTCTGTGCTGAATTGCTGGTCATGTATGGACATGGTTTTGGCAGCTAGCAGATATCAAAATGGATAAACACAATTGATTATGCTTTTTGAAAATCTCTAACAGGCCATCGAAATTAATTTTTTTCTCTTGAATCCAAGCTTGACTTCTAATAGGTTAAAATACAAGTAATGGAAAATGATTTCTTGTAGATATAGGGTGTAATATAACCAGAGATGATCTACTAGGTGCCTTTGGAAATTGCCTCTGTGTAAGAAAATTGTCTGTTTCCAGCTTGGTGAGGAAAAGGCGATTTCCACGAAACTTCATGTTGCGGTATTATCAATTTTGTGGGGAGGAAAGATTTCGGGATGCTTCTCAACCAGGGACCACGTGTTCAATGTAGTTGCATGTACTTGCTAGCTTAGGTGAGTTCATTTGATGATGGGATGGAAGCTTGAGCGAATTGAATCTACTTTTTTTGGCATTTCCTCGTGATTGATTCTATTCAGGAGCATAGTTGTGTAACTGTATTTTAAGATGTGCTTTGCGTGAGGACTATTTGTTAGTGCGAAGCACATCTCCTGCTGCTCCCATTTTTGTTCATTTTATGAATTATTGTTTACAAGCCATTCAACAGGAAAATTTTCGAGTATGTACAGGAGGATATAAACTTATTAGACTTGATTTCCATTTTCATTATGAAATCAAATGGCATCGAAATTTTTAGTAATGACGCAGGCAGTTGTCGGCTTTTTGCTGCTCGCATGTTCAATTCAGAGTATGGCTGCTCATCTCTTTCTTGTACTCATTATGTAATTTTGGGCAAGCGTTTGCTTTGTATGATCAACAAAATCACTGCCAAAGTGGGCTGTGTTTTAACTTGAATTAGACCATTCAATAGTAAAGGTTGAGATGATATTACCCAAAAAAAAGAAAAGTGGAGTTGATATTTTGTAAATTTGAGTTGAGAACACAGATCTAATTTTATATTTCTGTCATGTTGTATATAAATAAATACAAGTTCATGTCTCCATTTCAGTGAGGAAAACGTGTTGAGTAGGCTAGCCTTTTCAAAATTCTCTTAATGACGGATGCCTACTTATTCTTGTCTGGTAACTTGCAATGGTCCGGACTCTTTCTTGTACGGCACACCTGCGTAATTTTCCCATCTAGAAACATGCGATTGATGCTTGGATGGGATGAGAATGTGGGATAGAACAAGAAAAATTATATAGGAATTGAGAAAAGCAGATTGTTACTTTTTAGGAATCGAAAAGTTATTTTTTAGGAATAGAGAGAGTGTTCTTAGGAAATTGGAGATTCCATACCATTCTCATCCCATCCAAGTCATGAAGATTCACAGGAATGCTTTTGTACCATAATAAATTTAAGATAAAAAAATGTTTGCCTCGTTGACATTGAATGGATAATACATGTATTTTTTAATACGGAATTACATAAATAAATCTGTACAACAAATCAAATCACCTTAGTATGCTTTATTCAAACATAATATATTTGAATAAAGCTGTATCAGTAAAGTAAACTTTACTGTTTACAGGAAATTTCCAAAAATCTTATATGAATAAATTTAAGAATAGGACAGGTTGCAACACGAGACGCAGGTACCTTTTGCACGCTGACGTAAGTGCTGCTCCAGCATTCCTCTTGTCGTTGCCATCAGAACTAGTAGCGGCCTTTGGTGTCTTTTACCATGGCAAAGAGAAGGTTTGCTTTTGTACTCTCTGATGAATCAAATCTCTCTTCCTCGTAAAACCAACCCTTCATCTGGGCCCTGAGAGAATAGATGCCTGTGGGAGTTCTGATAAAAATGTGCCATCAGTTTCCGTTGGAGGAGGCACCCTTGCATCAGAATATCTAAAACTGATACTTGGTCCACATGCATCACCCCCTCCAAGACCTTCACCACATCGGACATGCGAGGCCGTCTTGTATGATCAGTCTGCAAACACCATGCAGCGATCCTGATCATCTCTACAGCTTCTTCGCCATGTAATCTTATCTCTTCATGTGTATCATCAACAATGTCAATTAGCCTATCCTCAGCCTTCTTCTCCAACAATCTAATCAGGTGTGCACTTGATTCTCCTCGAGAGTAGTCGAAATTCCTCCTGCCATGGACAATCTCAAGAACAAAAATCCCAAAGCTGTAGATGTCTGCTTTTTCTGTAATTCTCAGTTGGCGCCATTCTGGAGCAAGGTACCCAGGTGTGCTTCTCATGTTGGTCAATACCTGACTTTCATCTCTGTTGATCAGTTGAGATAAACCAAAGTCAGACACTTTAGCATTGAAGTGGTCATCCAAGAGGATATTTTGAGGTTTGATGTCTAAATGAACGATCCGCTGTCGGCATTCTTCCTGGAGATAGGCTAACCTTCTGGCTACGCCCAATATAATCTGTTTTCTTGTCTGCCAATCAAGAGCAGGATGTTCGCTTTTGTTGAATATCCAATTATCCAAAGACCCATTACTCATCTGTTCATAGACCAGAAGCCTGTGGGACTTCTCTGCACAGTAACCAATCAGCCTGACCACATTGATATGGTGGATGCTGCCTATTGTTTCAACCTCAGCTAAAAACTCCTTCATTCCTTGCCCAACATTTTCCAGCCGTTTCACCGCAATTTTAGTGCCATCTATTAAGGTTCCCCAGAATACAGACCCAAATCCTCCACGACCCAACTTATCTCTAAAATCATGAGTGGTCATGCGTAGATCTTCATACGAGAACTTCATGGGCATGCCTGGGATTAGGTTGAAATGCTCATTCTCATCAACATGTCTTCTCTTTCTATAAATCATGAACAAGACAGCTACCAGAAAAAAAAAAAAAAAAAAAAAAAAAAACAGTGCTATGCCAATACCAGAACCTACAAGTATTGCCATTAAATTTCTTTGCTTTTAGATTTTCGTACCTTGATGAAGGCTGATGATGAGAAGTTGTAGCCAGGTATTGGTTTCGCTCACATTGAAAGGCACAGGATATCAAGTAGCAGCGCCCATCTTGAAAATTGCCTTCACGCTTGAAGAAAGCAGCTTCACATGAACAGTTCTGCAAGCAGGCCTGCTTGCATCCGTCTAGATCATTCAGTCCTGTAACTGCAGCATTTGGGTCAATCAAATTGAAGTAGGATAGATTGCCAAAATCAACAAGTTGTGCGTCGGTAGATGTTTTGCAGGAAAATGGCCTAATCCTAGAACAACCTTCGTTTGGTAATTGACTGTCTAGCATATTGTTGGATTTCCAAACACCCCATAGCAGCAGCGTTCATTGGTGCCAAATTCCTGGCACGCACTTTTGCACCCGACTGTCTTGCCACCAGCTACAAGGGCAAGCTCAGATGGGCAGTTGGGCACCATGTCGTCATCACAACCAGCCAAACTACAGTTCCCCCTCCCATTCACCGGAGACACAACTACCGGCAAGTTGTAGCCGCTAACAACAGTGACGTCGAAGAAACTCAATACAGAAGAGTTGTAAGAAACAGAGAATTCTGTGAGTGTAGCAGGATAACTGCCCAAGGTAGGGCAATTGAGGGCAGTCCCACAGCTGCCAGTCTCACATGTGCCATTTCCATTACTGTCAAAGTTGCAGCCGGTTCGGCCCCAGATTCGACCATTCCACTTGTCCAGGGCTGTGAATTTGGCCGATTGACCGGATTCAAGGGCAAAACCCCTGCTGCCATTGATCGAGGTAGCGATTGCAGGCCAGATTGTGTGACTACAGTCATTTTTTACGGTGATGATTCCAATTGACTCGGATGGCCCTGCACCTAACCGTGAAAAAGAGGGAAATTTTAGAAAATCTCAAAGCTAGCAATCAAATGAGAATTACTCAGGTGGGGGAATAGATATATGAAATTTGTGGTTGGTACCTTGGTAATGATTCAAAAAATGTGTATGCTCAACAAAATTCAGGGTTTATGTTTCAAAAGTATGGTTTTTCTTTTCTCACAATGAAAATAAATTTACCTTTGTGGGGAGGGGTTTGAAATCATTCAGAAAGTTAGATGAAACAAACTAGAAAACCATAATAAGATCATCAGTCATGGAGTACATAACTTCGCACAGCTTGGATGTGTGTTTCTCATTCCCAAACAGTGAAACAGACACCATCGAACCAAATAAGCTCACCCAAAACAAAACATAAAACCCCGAAAAAAAAAGGATGAAAAGAAATTACCTGATTTGATTAGGATAAAGAAGATGAACAAAAGAGAATCATGAAGGGAAAGCATCTGCTGACTTGCTTTTGTTGCAATCAGTTGCGGTTTGAAAGCATGAAGCTGGCTCTCTGGAACACTTGCAGCAAAAACCTCCTCCCTGTTGGGGCAAGAACTTGGAAATAGAGAGAGAAAATTTAAAAAAAATGGGAAAGTATGCAAACCAAAAAATAGGTTACTCCTCCGGGCGTGTTACAATCGTCACTTTCCTTAAGGTAATATTTGCACCCTCACAGCTGTTTAGAGTTATAGCAATTTGCCCCCAGGTACAAAGAAAAAATTTAATCTAGAATGGAAACAACATCCCTTCTAGATTCTAAACACTTGATATTAAAATAACAGACTTTGAATGGAGTTAGAAAAACAATGAGAAAATTCACAAAACTTCTTTTGAAATACTAGAAAGGAAGAGAATGTTGGAGAAAATTTTTTTGTGTGTTTCCAAGCAAATGAGAAACTCATATATATAGGCTCTAATTGTTTAACGTTTGAAAAAGAATTTATTATTTCAAACGGCTGCTTTGAACGTGATTTAATATTAGCATTATTTTAAAAAAACGCTTACATGTTGAAACGACATGAAACAATATTTTATTTATGAAATTCCCAACATTCCCCCGCCATTTTCAAAATAAAATCAATTTCATTCAAGTCAAGAAAATCTCATACATAATTAAAGGTGTCGGGTAGATTTGAATCTTCATTTAGTGAAAATACGTCAAGATCTAGCGAGGTGTAAAGTAGTTGGGGCTTTGAACTGTCGACCCCATTTGATAGATCGGACATACCCCACATACAAGATTTCAAATTGTATTAAGTGTTTATAAATGTGACACTTTATGGCCATGTGTCAGTATCCTAGTTTCATGAGCACCTCAGAGAAAATCCACACACTTTGGAAATAAAAGCGGCCTAACACTCATATAAGTGGATTTATTTTGAGTATCCCGTAATTAAATACCCCAACACAAAGGTTTAGATCCATTAAGAGTATAATACATGCATCCTCATAAATACATTACAGGAACCATACACTGTTTGAGGGATGCAAAATAAATATAACCAGTGCTTGCAAGTTGCGAAATAACATACTTTGCTCATTGAACTCTAGACTTGGGCTACAAGCTTAGAGATGAGTTTCAGTCATCACAACTCATTAAATGTATATTTAAGTTTCATCCCTCTTACTGTTTTCCAGACCACATTTCGAGTAAGGCTTTTTGTAAGCGGGTCTGCTAAGTTTTCACTTGATTTTACAAAATCAATATTTACCACTCTATCTTGGAGCAATTATCTTACATAGTTGTGTCTTAATGCAATACGTCTTGATTTACCATTATAAGTCTTGTTGTATGCTCTTGATAAGGTTGTTTTGCTGTCACAATGTACATAGATAGGAGGTATAGACTTAGGCCAAATAGGGTTTCAAGTTGTAAGTTTCTAAGTCATTCTGCCTCTTTCCCTGCTGCAGCTAAGGCAAGGAATTCAGATTCCATGGTAGAATGTATAATGCAAGTTTGCTTTTTGAAAACCCAAGAAATAGCAGCTCCCCCAAGGGTAAAAAATCAACCACTAGTAGACATGGATTTCTTGGTGTCTGAAATCCAACTTGCATCGTTGTACCCTTCTAATACAGCGGGTTCACCACTAAAATGCAATTCATAAGAAATGGTCTTTTTCAAATATTTTAATACCTTATAAATTGCATTCCAATGTATATATCCCGGATTACTAGTGAACCTACTAAGTATGCCCATGACATAAGCAATATCTGGTCGAGTACAATACATCACATATATTAAACTTCCAATCACTTTGACATACTCAAGCTGAGCTACAGATTTTTCTTCATTTTTACATAATTTAATGTTGGGATCAAAGCGAGTTGAGGCTACACCCACATCAAAATGGTTAAACCGTTTAAGTATCTTTTCAATATAACGCGATTGGGAAAGAGAAAATATATTACCATTTTTGATAATCTTGATGCTAAGAATAATATCAGCTTTGCCCATATCTTTCATATCAAAATTAATTAATAGAAAATTTTTAGTGTCTTCAATAATATCAATATCAGTCCTAAAAATAAGCATATCATCCACTTATAGATATGCTTGATCAAATTTACTATAAACACATTTGTCTAATTGGTTTAATTTATACCCATTTGATAATACAACTTGATCAAATTTTTCATGTCATTGCTTAGGTGCTTGTTTTAAACCATATAATGATTTTATTATTTTGCAAATTTTCTTTTTTTTCTAGGCATTATGAATCCTTCAGGTTGTTCCATATAAATTTCTTCATCTAAATCTTCATTTAGAAATGTAGTTTTTACATCTATTTGGTGAATTTCAAGGTGATAGATGGAAGCTAGGGCCATTAATAATATAATGGTTGAAATTCTAGCTATTGGGGCATAAGTGTCAAAGAAATCTATATATTTCTTTTGTTTAAACTCCTTAGCTGCTAATCTAGCTTTAAATTTATCAATTGAGCTATCAAATTTAATTTTTTTAAAATCAATTTACAACCTATAGGTTTAGATCCTAGTGATAAATCAACTAATATCCAAGTTTCATTTTTCATTATTGAATCTACTTCATCTTGGATCGCTTATTTCCAGTATGATACATCTGGAGATTTTATAGTCTCTTCATATGTAGTTGGATCTCCTTCGGTATGTAAAACAATCATGCGTTCTTCATTTATATTATTTATGGATTCTTCTACTAGGTATAATTAAAAATCAGTCCCAAAGCGATTATAATTATCTTTTCTAGCTCTTTTATTTCTTCTCATATTTTCATTATCACCTTCTATAGGTTTATCTGCAGATGCAAAATCATTACTTACAAATTTATCCAATGGTTGAGAAGAAGAACCTCTTTCATTATCACCAAGCTTAGGAATAGATTTATATATATTTTCATAAAAATCAACATCTTTAGATTAAATAATAGTATTTTGTTGAATTGGACTGTTAGGCTCTACCCCTACAAATCTATAGGCTTTACTATTTATTTCATAACCCAAAAATATGCACTTTATTCATCTTCGTCCTAATTTAGGTCTTTTAGGATCAGGTAATCTTACTAAGACTCTACAACCCCAAACTCTTAAATATTTAAGATTAGGTGCCTTATTTTTTTATAATTCATAAGGAGTGACTTTAATTTTCTTATGTGAAATTCTATTAAGAATGTGACAAGCTGTTAATGAAGCTTCACCCCATCAACCTTTACTTAGGTATGCATTTATTAACATTGAATTTACCATCTCGACCAATGTTCTATTTTTCCTTTCTACAATTCCATTCTGTTGAGATGTATATGGGGTTGTTACTTGGTGAATTATACAAAAATTTTCATAAAAATCATTAAAGTCATTTGATAAATATTCACCACCTCTATCTGATTTTAGAGATTTAATGGTTTTACCAAGTTGATTTTCAACTTCAGTTTTATAAGATTTGAATTTTTTTAAGGCTTCATCTTTAGTTCTTAGTAAATAAACATATGTATATTTACTAAAATCATCTATAAATATTATAAAATATCTTTTACCACCTCTTATTAGGTTATTTTCCATATCACATATATCAGAATGAATTAAACTCAATAATTCTGAATTTCTTTCTACCTTTTGAAATGACTTTTTAGTAATTTTAGTTTGAACACACACTTTACATTTATCGGTTGATTCATTAGGTGATCTAGGAATTAATCTTAATTTCATCATAGTGTCCATATTTCTAAATTAACATGACATAGTCTATTATGCCATAAAGAAAATGAATCAACAATATAAGCAGAAGAAGATGATCTATTATTCACATTCAGGCAAAACGTGTCGTCTACAACATAATCCTTCCCAACAAAAACACCTCTTTTGGTAACGATAATTTGGTTTGATTCAAATACCAATTTAAAACCATTTTTGCTAAGAAGGCTAACTAAGACCAGGTTTTTCGAATTTCTGGTACATGAAGTACATTTGTAAGGGTGAGTGATTTCCCAGAAGTCAGTTTTAGGATAATAGTTCCTGACCCTATCACTTTGGCGGTAGATGAATTACCCATGAAAAGATTATTTCCATTATTACCAGATTCATAGGTTTTAAACTGACTCCTATTTTTGCATACATATCTAGTAGCCCCAGAATCAAGCCACCAGATCTGGTCATCACTCACAGTACAAATTTCAGAAATCATGGCAGCAAAATTTTGTTCAGTCAAATGTGTCTCATGACCCTTTCGAGTGTTATTCTTCTTTTTGAGAAGCCTACACTCCCTTTTTAAATGTCCCATCTTTTTGCAGTAATAACAAGGTCTATTTTTCTTCTTAGCAATAGTTTTATTAGTATTTAAGTTAAATTTCCTAGAGGGCTGATTATTGCTAATTATCACCCAGTTTTGAGTTTCAACCACGTGAGCCTTAGATTGAACTTGCTCTTCTTTCATTTCGTTTTTTCTTGATTTCTCTTCAGTACGACGAGTAAGAGCAAGATCATCTAAACTCAAGAATTCTTTCATTTGTTTAAGATTTTTTGCGGTGGTTGTTCCAGCTAGGTGGCAATTTCTCAATAATCGCACCGACAAGAACAGACTCATCCATCTCACTGCCCTGTGACCCAAGTTGATTGACGATAAATTCAATATCATTAACTTGATCAAGAATTAGTTTATTGTCAATCATAATATAATTAAGGAATCACTTACTAGAAACCGTTTGATGCTTGCATCATCAATACTGTATTTGTATAGCAGCGAATCTCATATTTCTTTGGCCATATTTGCATCTTGGTACACTTGGAATAGTGAGTCGGATAGTGCTTCAATTATGTGCCATTTGCAAATATAGTTGTTCATATCTCACTTAGCTCTTCGGCGTTGATCTTGCAGTGTCTCATCTTCTTTTTCTTTAGGTCTCAACATAGTGAGGATGTAAACAACTCCAATTCGAGTTAGAAAAAGATGAAGCTGTTGTTTTTATCTTTTAAAATTGGTACCGACACAGTAATCTAATCTTGGGACATAAGGTTTTGTGGGTAAAATGGATGATCGTGAGGTCATTTGTAAATAACAGAAGGGGACAAGAATTTTTTTTTAAAATATTGCCTTAAGAATGTTGGAGTACGAACTTGGAAATAGAGAGAGAAAATTTAAGGAAAGTGAGAAATTATGCAAACCAAAAAATATGTTACTTCTCCAGGAGTGTTACAATCGTTACTTTCCTTAAGGTAATATTTACACCCTCACAGCTGTTTAAAGTTATAGCAATTTGCCTTCAGGATACAAAGAGAGAACCTAATCTAGAATGGAAACAACATCTCTTCTAGATTATAAACACTTGATATTAAAATAACAGGCTTCGAATGGAGTTGGAAAAATAAGGAGAAAATTCACAAAACTTCTTTTGAAATACTAGAAAGCAAGAGAATGTTGGATAGAAATTTTTTGTGTGTTTCCGAGTAAATGAGAAACCCATATATAATGGCTCTAGTTGTTTAACGTTTGAAAAAGAACTTTTTATTTCAAACGGCTGCTTTGAACGTGATTTAATATTAGTATTATTTTTTTTGAAAAAAAACGCTTACATGTTGAAACGGCACAAAACGGTATTTTTTATTTATGAAATTCCCAACACTCCCTCCAAGTTAAAGCTCCGGAAAAAATGCATGCCATCCAGTAACAGGAAACTGCAAATAATGGGGACATGGGCCCGGTGGACGCGTGTGTAATGTGGATGACAATTTCGTTAGCATCTGCCCGACTGCCCGTTTCGTTTGCATGCTACTTTAGTAACTTTACACATACGTGAGAGAGTTTCCGGAGCGTCGTCGTTTCATTGCCTAACCATGACGGCATGTCGTCCTATGGCTGACTTTTGCTGATGGCCTTTTTCGGCGAATGAGCTGCATTATCTTCTTAGCCCCAATGCAAATTTGGCAACCATTTTTAACTTTTCACCACGGCATTCATTTACAGGTACCGATCCTATACAACCGTTGGACAACTGAGGTTAGCTGTCCAACGGATTGCTCTTTGTTTATGCTGGCAAATTATCTATAAATATTTAACGTCATCTTGAGAGTGGATATAAAACCGTTAAATTTTATATCATGAGAATGATCCCCTGTGATAAGTCCAGCAATATCATTCTAATTTTCTACAACTTCTTTGTATAAATATGTGGGCCCAACTGTATTTTTATCCCATTTCAAAATTTACAATTTTTTGATATATACATATATATTGGCATTTTCATTTTGCGAATTGAAATATAGGGACATTTTTTTATAAAATTTTAAGAATCATATCAAATGAAATCTGAAATTTCTTAAAATCGATCATAGCGTATGTCTTCTTTTTTTTTTATATATCCACAGCATATATTTTTGGTGGGTCTACGAGATTTGAAAAAATTCTTGAAAATAATAATAATAATATGCATCTGCCAATTTGAGACTAGATGCACTTGATCGATGCCCATATAGAGGATTATAGATAGAAGTTTCAAAATATGTGAATTTTGGTATCATGTATATGTACATATATGATTGAATGTTGTAAATGGCTTACACTCAAAAAAAAAATTTAAAATATAAAAAGCAATGGTCGATTTTTTAACAGGTTTCTGTGATTAAAACCCTCACGAATGCAACTGGAAATGGAAATCATCCGCTTGTAGCGCATGCAATTCACTAACTCATTCAAGATGGTCACCTCTATATCCTCGTGGAAATCGCAACAACTGCGTCTGCTCGACAACATATATATATATATATATTTTTTTTTTTTTTTTGGATTTTTTTATATATATTCAAGTCTTTTTTTAATGTTATATATATGCAAGTCTGCTTAGAAGTTATATAAGCAACTTATCAATTTTCATGAGGTTCCACATTATTCACTAAATTCAACTTCTTTTTTTTTTTTTTTTTCCGATCACGTCAAGTGTAAAGGGTGAGGGTTGAACCCTCAACCAAGTAACATCATGCCACCATGTGTTACCATTGGGGCAATGGACAAAATTCAACTTTTGGAATCGACGGTAATAGTTCCCATAACTTAGAATTCATCAGGCTCAGGTCTGTCTAGGCTTGGGTTGGATGAATACCTTTTGTTTAAGAGTAATTCATTGAGCACTTATTCCAGAAGCAACATTTTTGCGCTTTCATAATATGCACTTCAGCAGTCTAAAAGTTTACCTTATCCAGATGCCTTTTTAATTAATTAATTTGAGGAATGGTTAAACGGTAAGCCCAATTAAAATACGATGCCAAGCGGACGTTTCAAATGCACATAGAAGCCAAAAGTCACTTCATTTGTGACTTGCTCTATGGTAAACAAATTGCAAAATGGATTTAACTGCTTTTGTTAGTTGGAGGTAGTTGACCGCGAATGACTACTTGCGTTGTGAAAGTGTGGTTGCGGCTTGGTAATGAGTAATGGTAGTGCTTAAAAGGAGTCAGTTTTAGATAAAATGGGTATTTTTAATCCTCTTTAGGTCTAGGTAAGTTTGTTATAACGAGTTGGGAGAAATTAATAAAATGTTTTTAGAAAAGTTGCTTTTGCCAGAGTCTTTGGCCCTGAAAACCCTTTTTATATAACTGTTTTTGCCATCCTATATTACTTTTGGCCTAAAATCCTCTTTTTATAGAGTTGTTTTAGCCATACTCTGCAATTTTCGGCCTAAAATACCTTTAATCTGTTGGAATCGTCAATTAAAGCAGATACCATTTGTTTAGAACACTGCATGATACATATTATAGGATTCGATCGTGTTGAAAAGCACCAAAAAAAAAAAAAAAATCGCAGAAAGAATGTGGTTTTGCTAGAATTCCAGCAACAAAAGCAGAGAAAGCAGATGGCACGCCAAAAGCAGGCTGTCTTCAAGAATCCATCCTTCACCTGGGCCCTGAGAGGATTGATGCCTGTGGTGGTTCTGAATTAAAAGGAGCATCTATGTCTTCAGGAAGTGTAGTGTCTTTTAAAAATCTGAAACTGATGTTTGGATCCACCTCCATCACTCCCTCCAGGACCTTCACCACGTCAGACATGCGAGGCCGCCTTGTATGATCATTCTGCAAACACCATGCTGCAATCCGTATCATCTTAGCTGCTTCTTCCCCATGCAATTTCATCTCCTCATTTGTGTTATCAACCATGTCAATTAGCCTATCCTCCTCAAACTTCTGTTCCAACAGACTCAGCAGGTACACACTTGATTCTCCTCGAGAGTAGTCATAATTCCTCCTGCCACAGATAATCTCAAGAACAACGATCCCGAAGCTGTAGACATCTGCTTTCTCTGTAATTCTTAGTTGCTTCCATTCTGGAGCAAGATATCCAGGTGTTCCTCTCATGTTGGTCAGTACTTGGCTTTGATCTCTGTTGATCAGTTGAGATAAGCCGAAGTCAGAAACTTTAGCATTGAAGTCGTCATCCAAGAGGATGTTTTGAGGTTTGATGTCTAGATGAACTATGCGCTGTCTGCACTCTTCATGGAGATAAGCTAACCCCTTAGCCACATCCAATATAATCTGCCTCCGAGTCTGCCAATCAAGAGCAGGATGTTGGTTTTTGCTAAATATCCAATTATCCAAAGACCCATTGCTCATCTGTTCAAAGACCATAAGCCGGTGGGATTTCTCAGCACAGTAACCAATCAGCCTCACCAGATTGATATGGTGGATGCTGCCTATTATTTGAACCTCAGCTAAAAACTCCTTCATTCCTTGCCCAACATTTTCAAGTCGTTTCACAGCAATTTTAGTGCCGTCTGCTAAAGTTCCCCTGAATACAGAACCAAATCCTCCACGGCCCAGTCTTTCCTTAAAATCATCAGTGGCCATGCGTAGATCTTCATATGAGAACCTGATAGGCATGCCTGGGACTAGGTTGAAATCTTCGTTCCCACCAATTTGTTTTCTCTTCTTGTAAATCACCACACTGAGAGCGAATAGAAATAAAATGCCAACACCAGGCCCTGCTAGTATTGCTGCTAACTTAGTTCGCTTTCCGGGTCTACCACTTCTGTGTACCTTGATAAAGGCCAAAGATGAGAAGTTGTGGCCCGGTATAGGTTTTGCCCTGATTGACAGGACATGCGATATCAAGTAGCAGTGCCCATCTGAAAAATTACCTTTGTGCTTGAAAAAAGCAGCTTCACAAGAACAGTTCTGCAAGCAGGCCTGCTTGCAATCATTTAGATCATTCAATCTTGGTTCTGCAGCATTCGGGTCAATCAAATTGAAGTAGGATAAGTTGCCAAAATCAACAAGTTGTGCTTCAGTTGATGCTTCACACGACAATGGCATAATCCTAGAACATCCTTTGTTTGGTAATTGACTGTCTACCATTTTGAAGTGCTGCATTGTATCTACATCTACAGGGCAACTGCATTGCCCATCACTACAGACTCCAAAATCCCCGCAGGCATGAGGAAACTGGCATTCATCTAAAGTTTGAACCACTAAGTCAACTTGCTGTGACCAACCATCCCCAGATCTCCATAGATAAAACTGCAGATGACCATCTGGTTCCAGTCTGATGTATTGGTTAGAAGAAGTGAGTACTGAGCCTGCACTGGATACTTCAAATGATGTTTCAGAAATTCCTGAATGAAGGACTAGCTTTCCCCTTTCAAATGCCAAATAAGCTGGCTCACTGATGTTTCTAATATCCTGTTCAATTTCCAACAGGAAGTACATCAATGGGGGGTTTCCTGCAAAAAATGCAGCAAAGCCAAAGGAATTCATTGAAGCATAGTAGGAGGAACCATGGCTCCAGTTTGTAGCAGAAGCACTGGCAGTGAGCCTTTGACCATCATATAGCTTCTGCCCGAGAAGCAACACATCAAGAGGGTGATCAAAAGACTGCCAGACTGGTGCATCCTCCTCATCGAAGAGTATAATATTTCCTTCTGTAGTGATATTCATGCCAGAAACAGACATACCAGCTGTGCCCGTAGACCAGACGTTTGTGCCATTGGAATCATGGAGAACCAAGTCACCACTTTGGGTGAGTTCCAACTTTGCATCTCCAGCCACTGGACTGTCTCTGTTGGCTATCCAAACTAGTCTGTTGTCTAAGCCTCCGCCAACTACAACAGAGAGATAGTAGGAATCACAGGATCCAGTGCAGAAGAACCCCAATGAATATTCTGGATCGATGCCTCGAGAGAGAATCATTCGAACAGTTGAGCTGTCCCTGAAAGCTCTTGTAGGGAGTGTTGAGTTGTTGTTTGACCATGTAGATGCGGAAGTAGAATTGAGGAGGAAGACTCCACTGGAAGTACAAGGAAAAAAAAAAAAATCATTAGTGATTTTAGTAGTTAAGTGGCCCTTGGAAAATTAGAATCCACATACATGAACACTGAGGACTGAGTTAGCGAGGATGCAGACCAGCAAACTTCTGCATAGGCTAATTTTAACGCAATTCCTTCCCATAGGATAACAAATTGTCCAGGAGAAGAGCACTGAGTATTAAAAAGACCAAGTAAAAAGCATCTACCATCTCTTACAGGATGTGAAAAAAAAAAAAAAAGTGTAGGCCCTGCCTAGTCTTCAATTATTAGAAAAGATTTCAAAAGTACAGTATGGGAACCCGTATGCAAATCCTGTTCTGGAAGTGCTTATTGAGTACAATAAATTTTCAGAACGCCAACATTCTAAGAAGTTGTTTAGTGGCTTTATGACAGAAAAATAAGATTATTTACTTGTCAAGAAAGCAGAAAAAACACACACATTGTTGAAAGCCCTCATTTGGCTTGTCATCAAGGTAGTGGGGAAAATTTTTGTCTTTGTACAAAATTCTTGAATGAAAAGTTTAAAAACTGTCTGTCACATTAAATTTAGAATTTAAACATACGAATCAAGTATGTATCTATAAAAGAGATTCGTGCCACTAAGCACTAGGGCTACGTAATTCTTGACAATCAATAATTAAGTTTTCAGAATATGTAAGGATGAGTAGATGAGTGTCTCCAAATAAAAAAGAGGGTTGCGCAACAGGAAACAGCTTTGCTAGAAAATGCTTCTAGAAGCATTCAGATTGAATGATATTTAAGACTTTTTTTTTTTTTTTTTAATCTCAAGAAGTATTTAAGACTTGAAAACTGAATGCTTAGCTAACGTCTCAATACAACTTAGTTTTTTTAATACACCTGTACAAATATTAAAATAGTTATCCAAGATCAAAAATAATATAAAGGAAACTTTCCAACAATCACAAGCCAAGTGAAATAGAATGAGCCAATTCAAGTTGAATACAGCAGAGCAAGTGAGAGCTGACTTGACTGTTATTGAAGTCAGGTGGAGGTTTATTATTACAGTATTTCAGATTCAGAATTGCAATGAATCTCAGTTGATTTCCCTTGTTTTGAGTTTCGTTACAAATCTTTGGAACCATGATCAGTCCTATGTCAGAATATGCTGTCCCTACAGGCCATTGAATCAGCTGAGAAGAAGAAAAACCATTATGATGAATGAGGGGGAAATCTTACCAGTCAAATATTCCAGTGGTCCATCCTCGAGATTTGTGATGCTTTGAGTTTTATTTTCATGGTTCTAGGCGGTATGTCTCAGGCAGGTTTGGTGTTGGACTGTTCCTCAGCCCTGAGGAACGCAGCAAGATGCATGAAGGATGGACCACGTTATTGTAACATCTTGATTGATCCTACATTAATCTATAAGGTGCATGACGGATCTTGAGCAACATGTTATTGGATGATCTTGGTTGTTCCTACTTTAATCTATGAAATAATCATAGTTCGCAAAACTAGTTATTTTCTTCCTCAAGAAATTAAAAAAAAAAAAAAATTTCCTTAATGAAGCTTCCATCAGCCAAAGCGGATTGGGAACCCTCACACCTTTAAGCAAAATAAAACCTTCCTCCAGAAACCAATTAAGATGTTGATGTTTGGAAATTTCTTAATGTATAGCCTTTTTTCATTTCAAGGTGAAAAAGGCCAGGATGATGCATGTCCACCGCTCCATCAAGGCCTATAGTTTTGACAAGTTGTGGATCACCACAATTTACACATCTGATTGAGTCAAAGCCATTTCTGATGAAGAATTCAATCCCACGATGACCCAATCTGAACTTTTAGAAAGAAAAGTTATGGGGTTGTTTCATCCTCCTAAAGGAAAATGAAAACAATGCCAAATGAACAGATTCTATGAAGTCTCCATGCAGTAAGTAGTATCAGTAATTCTTTCTCAAAGAATAGGAAAATCAAACAGTTCTCTCTCACGTAGTATAAAAACAAGCAACCCACTTACCGGCAGGTGCAGAAGGAGACTATGAAGTCAGCTTTAGAGCAGCTGAAAATGCCAGCAGAGTCTTCAAAAGCGTAGCTGTATGCAGCTGGGCAAGCGGACTTGAAAAGCTTGGAGTAGGGCGTGTCCTGGCAAGCGGAGCCGCTGAACTGGCCGGTGCAGCAGTGCTCGTTGGTGCCGAACGCTTCGCAAGGACTCCTGCAACCCACTGCATTCCCACCCACCACCACAGCAAGCTCCGGCGGGCACTTCCTCATCATGTCTTCATCACAGCCCGCCAAGGTGCAGTTCCCCCGGCCGTTGACTGGCGTGACGACCATCGGCAGGTTATATCCGCTAACAACGCTGACGTCGTACATGCTTCGAGAGTCGATGGAATCGAGGGAGAATTCGGCCAGCGTGGTGCCGTTGTCACCGATCTCGCAAATGCCATTGCCGCTGCAGCCGGTTCGGCCCCAGACTCGGCCGATCCAGCCTTTGGGTACAGTGAAATCTGCGACTTGGCCGGGCCGGAGGGTTAAGTTCTGCAGATTATTGCCGAGATTGTCAGTGACCATGGGCCAGATTGTGTGGCCGCAGTCGTTTCGAATGGTGAAGTTGGCCGACTCTGACCTGTTTGCTGACGAGAAATAAAAAGGAAAGGAAGGAAAGATGTGAAAATTGCAAATGGGAGAATTACTCTTCTTAAATTTCATCAATCAAACACAACAGAAACTGGAAGAGAAATGAAAAATCTGATATCAGCCACTGCAGAATCAGATGATGAGGAAGAAACTGGACGAATATAGTATAAGTAGGAAGTAGGAAGAAATTGAAGGACAAACGCGCAAGAAAGATCACCTGATGCGGATAAAACAACGAAGATGGCTAGAAGAGCATGGCGGAGAGCAAGAGCCATCTCGTGATTTCTCTCTTCGTCTCTGTTACAGTCTACTTAGGATTCGACAGGAGGCTTTTTTTTTTTTTTTTGTTTTGTTTAAGGGTCGTGATCTTCTCAGCATCTCAGACCATTCCGAAATACTATTTTCTAATTTTTAAAATTTTTTTAATAAAATCATTAATTTAAGTATATATTATTTAAAAATCAAGTTTTACATATTTTGAAGAAGTGCAGGGGTATGTAAAAATACTATATATATCCACATCTTCAAGATATTGTAAAACTACTACTACTACTAGTGAATGAAATCACATACCTTTCGTAAAAAAATATTCATAGTAAAACTTAATTTATAGATAATATATACTTAGATTAATAATTTTATTCAAAAACCTTTTGATTAAAAAATGAGTGTTATGAATGTTGTTAGATGGCTGCCATCTATGAAATGTTTCATCTGTCTTTTTCTAAATAGACTTTTGACTATGCGTAATTTTTCTACACATGTATTTTGAAATTTTGCAAAACAGACCTTATAGTATGCCCTTAGATTTTCAATGCCGTTCTCACTTTTTAGGCACTTGAGAAATTAACATCTCTTTCCATTCATATGGCATTTGAACAACAAGACGATTCATTTTGTAAAAGTTATGAAATTATGAAGTTTATTTTGTAAAATTTCAAAAAATATGTGTCAAACACAATCACGCATAGTTAGACATTGTAACATTTATCAGTTACAAAGTAGGCAGGCTCGCTCCATCAGTCCAAATGCCGTGAGTACGAAATAAAATTTTTTAATTATTAAAAATAAAATTTCATTTTCAATAAACAATCTAATAAATAATAATTTATTTTTCAATTTTCAAACAATTTTTTCTATTTGTAATACGCACTAATATTTTTTCATCTCATCTCATGTCTCATTCTATGTTTCATTCCGTTATAATTGGAAGTTGTATGACAGGAAAAATGTTGTTGTATGTTGATAATAAAAAAAAGTTTTATAAAAATTAAGAGAAAATTGAATGCAAAATGAAAACAATTAGATGAGAATTAAGAAAATAGGCTATCGTTTCTTCAAAATAAAAAAGTATTTTTAAAAAATTGAAAATTTCATCTTACCCTCATTTCGTCTTTGCGTATCGAAGTTGCAAACAGATATAATCCTCGGTAGCGGTTTTTATAAATTCAAATTCATATAAACTTTTCATTTGGGTGTAAGTTAATGGTTATATGAAATTCTTTATATTTCATTTAAAAGATGTGCGTGGTACACATTTAATAAAAATGTAAAATAGATGTAATAAAAATATATGATTTATACATTGATTTTAAAGCTATTAATTCAACATTTAAACAATTTATTTAAAAACTATGATAGCAATCAAATACTTCTATAAATAGATCTGTCTTATCCATAATTTATACATAGTTATATATAATTTATGCACAAAAAAAGCACATACAATTCTCGAAACTAAGGGTGCAACTCAGGTTCATGAAATTCGGATTCACCTCATCCCTACTTCTAACTCTATTTGTAAAACTTAAACCTCAACTTTATTTTTTGAAAATCGGATTTCAGTTGAGTTTTGGGTTGGAATTCATGTTGAATAATTTATATTTTATTTAAGAATGATAAATTTAAAATTTTATAGAAATATATAACAATAATAGATCACGTAAGTAAACATAATAATATAAGTCAAATCATAGCTTTTTTAAAATAGCAATATAAAAAAAATATTTTTAAGAAAAATTTAACATAAAACAGGATAAAGAAATAAAATTAATAGATGTAAAAGTAAATAATAGAAATATAAGATAAATATGAATGAAAATAATATATTTTATTTATAATATAATTACAATATGCCAAACATGTATTCAAATATAAATATAAATAGCATAAATACGCAAAATATAAATAATTATTGTTTAAATATTATGTATATATTATATTTTATAAATAAAAAATAAAAAATCAAGTCAATTCACTTGAACCTTAACTATTTCATATTTACAAATCAGGTTTCTTAAGTTTAGGTTACGAAAAAATAAGTTCAAACACCATTTAAAATTTAGTTCGATGGGTCAAGTTCGGGCTCAACCCAACCCAAGTTACGCCCTAACTCAAAACTCTCATTGAAATGATTTTTGGTCCATGATAAACCAAAAAATTTTAAACAAGATCACGGTCCCATTTTTACGTTATCATCAAGGTGGCCCCCGTTTCACGAATTCAAATTCATTCAAGGTGTTTGATAAGATTGGTCTAAGTCTTTGCCAAAAGTACAGTTTTGGTTCGGGAACGTTGAAATTATGGTTGTATTTTAAGATGTTTGAAATTTATACTAATTTTTTTATATCCAAAATTATCTCATAAATGTTGCCTATAAAGTTTGTTTTGTAATATTTTTAAATTTAGAGAGTACATTGTATAAAATGCCGAAACTCTGTAATCACTACTTTATAGCTAAGCAAAATTCAAATTATAGGATCTAATGATCTATTTCGCAAAATCCCCATATGGGACTCTAACAAAAACATCTAAATCGTTAGCTATATCTGTTTTTTTTTTTTTCATATTGATTTTTTTGAAAATAGAATCACAATTTATTCTCTTTTTAATTAAGACAAACTCGTTGTTCTCTCTCTCTCTCTCCCAAGAGTTGGAATACAATGTATTTTTACTCTCTCTCTCTCTCTCTCCAAGAGTTGGAATACAATGTATTTTTATATGCTTCCAAGAGTTGGAATACAATGTATTTTTATATGCTTAGGTTAAGGCGTTAAGCTTAAGTGCAAATATGGCAAACCTCGGGGCGCATACGTAGATAGCCCCCTGTGATAGCTACCACCTCCATGGGCTGCTGTCTGGTCATTGAAAAATAAAAAGGGGCTACGCGTTTTCAGTTTATTATTATTTTTTAAAAAAATTTCAGTCCATGAGGATCGGCAAGGTGCGAACGTTCGTTGGGCCTGGTCGTCCTGATTAGTCAACATCGGCTACGCGATGGTTGGTGGCTTCGTGCACGTAATTAAGGCTCAGGCAAGTGCCGTAAGCTTCTCGTGCTGATTCGTCATTTTGACATTTTCACGCGTCAGTCTCCGTTTTCTTAATTTTTAAAATTAAAATAAAGGAAAATTTTCAAACATACCCATAAATTTTACCTATAATTTCTTATGTATCCACGAATTTTTTAAAATTCCTTTTATATGGATGAAATTTTTCCAAAATTCCTTCACTGCCTACGCAGTTACCACAGGCAGTGAGGGTGGCTAGCCTAGCTATAAAATTACTGAATTATCCTGGTTGACATGGATTTTTTCGTCAACAACTATCACAGGTACCGGGGAAGGTTAACCTAGCTATGAAATCACTGAATTACCTTGGTTGGTAAAACGTCATCTAGTGCTTCCATGAGCATTGAGCTTTAATACTCTTACGTGCATATACCTATTTTTTATATTTTTTTGAAAGTTTTTTTAAACAAATATTAATCTAAGTGTATTTAACATATGTAATAATTTTTACTATTTTTGGAGATTTTTAGATTTTTTTAGATTTTTAAATTAATAAAATGTTATTGATTTTTAAAAATTCAAAATAAATCTAAAAATATCAAAGAATGGTAAAAATTAATATATATGTTAAATACACTTAGATTAACGGTTTCATGAAAAAAAATTTAAAATAAAAATAAAAAATGGAAATATAAACCCGGGGAACTGAAGATCAATGCGGAGCACTAAATCACTTTCCCTAGTTGGCATAGCTTTCTTCGCCAGCGGTTAGGACCCACTTTCGCAACATGACCATAGTACCTGAGATGATTGGAAGCATCATTGTGTATGCAGTGGGAAGAGTTTCAACCATTGAAATCAAGCTTGAAATGATTGGCCATTACCTGGCAGAGTTCTCCATCTCTTACAAGCCAATTAAGCATGGAAGGCCTAGTATTGGTGCCACCCATCCATTGCGATTCATTCTTCTGAAATGAGATATTTCTAGTTTATCGTATTCATTGCATGTTATTCTTCTATTAGGATTTTTGAACTGAGCTTTTGTTTTATTTCTCCTTTCTTTTTTTCTTTTCTTTTTTTTTTTTTGGAAAGAATTTTACTCCTTTCTTAGTTTTCATTTTTTATTTCTTTGTTTACGCCTTTTTACTAGGTATTCAAATGTATGATACAACTTAAGAGGCTCTGCATTTCTAACAATCCAATTTTGAACAATTTACTTCAAGACACTAATGTGGAATTGTGAATTTTGTTTGAGACATTATAGTTATAACTGTTAAATAAAAAATGATTACTCGAAAGTACTGAAAACTCAAAATTCAACTTGCACCACCCAACTAAGTAAAATTTTCACAAAGGTTCTTCAAAAGTAATTACGGCAAGTTCGTTTGATTTTCTGAATTGATTTCGAATAGTAGGGAAATGGAAGCATATGGGATAAATCAATGGTAGTTCTAAAACTGGCTCTGTTTGATTTAGTGGAGCTATGTTTCTGCAGAGATTGTGTTCTCCTACTAAATTACTGAATTACCCCCGGTTGAAATAGCTTTTTTCTCTGGCAACAACGGAATCTTTCGTTTGATTTGGGTTCGCGTCAATGCCACTCTTAACCATCTACCATGAAAAGCTCCAGAACCCTACATCTTCCGGCAGCCTATGCGCCACCAAAAACTCAATGCTAGCAGCAAAGCATCCCTCCAACCGGTAGAAGAAAATCCGCCTGGTAGCAAGTGAACTAAGGTCTGTATGGTGTTGAAAAGTTAGTGACATGCTCTCCTCACGAGTCAGGAGTTTCTCTATCATAGCACGTGTTTCATGCCACGTGTGCTTAGCGACCAATAGAGGAAGTGAGATGAGTTTCTTTGATTTAGATAATCTTTATCTCCTTACTATGAGAGTGCTTGAATCTATAATAGTTTCAATATTGTACCCTATGTGACTTTTAACCATATTTTGAGGTTTTAGTCTAATGCTGCCACCTTAGCATATTCCTTACAAGTCATGAGTGAAGCGACTTTGCGAAACATGTCTAGGTATCTAAGAAAGCAGTTAGTCTATAATTAAGAGATATATGTGTGAGAGAAAGACTATTTTATTTACATCATTTTCTTGTATTCACTGGTCGACTAGTTATGTCCATTAATATGATTAGTTTATGTGATTGGACATAATTGTAATTATAACGCAATGTGAGAGAAAGTCAAGTATAACCTTATAAGGGATTAGGTATACTTGTACTGAAGTAATGAAATGAGTGTGGGGCATAGCCAGACATATATGTGTATGTACACAATTTTATTTTGGATTGTAGTTGTTACGTATTTTAGGACCAGGAATCTTATACGCCCATAATAGATTTCCTACTCCTACTTGTACTGGGAAACATAGTCCTACTTGGATACACTGCATATGGAAACATACTTATATTGGAATAGCTCTTGTGAAGCTATGTGGTATCCGTCCCAAAATAGTTATAAATATGTGTGAGATCTTTGGGAGAAATACACATTAGAGCATATAAGAGAAATCCCCGGAGAGTTTCCTAAACTCTTTTAGAGATTAGTGGCATCAAGGTTGTAGTAGTGTGGTTGGTTTCCAATCTTGCGATTCCAATCCGGCCGAGTGGCGAAGTTTGAAACACAGCCTTCTGATCTTTCTGCTTCCACTTCCTCTAAATAAGGTAATGGTAAACCCTTAATTTTTCGACAGTAAGGTAGTTGTATAAGAAAATATGAAAGAATTATCTAAAAATATGGTAGTTGTGGAGAGTGAAAAGTTTTAGATTGAAAAATTTTAACTTGAAATTTTCTATTCATTGTCAAACACACCCTAAAATTAAAATTAATAAGTTAGTTGTATGAGTAGTTATATATAAAATTAAAGTATTTGCATAGAAAGATGTAAAAAATAATTAAAATAGTGTAATTATTGAGAGTTAAAAGTTTTATATTTGCATTTTTTTCATTGGCAAATACACCCTAAGAGTGTGTTGGAAAAGTGATAAAACTTTTAGATAAAAAATTTTTAGTGTAAAAATTTTTTAATTTAAAGAAAACAATATGATATAGTAAGAGTATTGATGAGGAATAAAGCAAATAATATTAAAATGAATAGATTAGTTGTATGTATAATTGGGTAAAAATGATTGAAATGTAGGGTGATTTGATCTTAGGTACACAAGGGTGAAGATTGCATAAATGGGTTTTATACAACATATCGTGTATAATCAGATTCAGTTGGGGTAACAGAATTTAGGTTTAACATGTAGTTTTAGGAGTCATAATTTATATTAAACTGCTTAAAATAGTTAAATCTTTATGATATCACAATTACGTAATGTTGATGCTACTGATTTAAATCGGTTTAATGGAACGGTTAAACTGGTTTAAACCTTGATGGTTCAATCATTAGTCCGGTTATGATGACATGGATGGGGACTAGGGGTGGGAATCGGGGCGGGTCGGGACGGGTCAGGGTGTGCCCACCCCTGACCCTACATTTTAAAAATCTGGTTTGACCCTTTTTTTTTTCGGGTCGGGATAAGGCCGGTTTGACCCTTACTTTTTTTCACTACGTATCAGGACAAAATTCGGGTCATGAACGGGTTGGTTTCGGGACAACGGGTCGGGTAAAAACTACGGGTCAAGTAAGAAAATTTTTTAAGAATTGATGAACCTATCAAGTATAAAGACAAATCTATATTAAATTTAACTACTATATGCTTCAATCTATTACTAATCAGTCAAAGTAAAATATAAATACTAAAATAAAACATGAATATTTATTCACATATATAAGAAGAAGTTAATGAAACATATCTCATTCAAAATTCTAATCACAATGTGAATATTGAACCACAAATTATTTGAACTCATTCTATTTCTTTTTAAATAGAGGTATAAATTGTAGTTATATTTTTAATTAATCTTAATAATAGTCATTAACAATTATTATTATATTTTTTAAAATATTACATTCCAACATTAAATACATGAAATAATTATCGTGAATTGCAAATGTTCTGTTCTATGCTTATAAAATATGATATTATATATAGCGTATTGTTATTTTTTTTATAACAGCATATTGTTAGTATTTGATATTAATGTTATTGTTTAAAATGGTTTAAACGAACTGTTGAATGGCCACAGAAATTTATACCATATATATACCAAATCAAACATATGGCGCATTCCATTTAAAAAGTAAAAAACAAAAAACAAAAAAATATGGCGCATGAGGGGAGATGGAGGGGCAGAGTTGCAAATAAATTAAGATGTAGCATGCATGTATTCTGGGTTGGGGAGCGTCATTGGATGGCAGAGACGTTGTGCGTCAGAAGTGGCGATCGAAAAGACTGTTCGAGAGAAAAAGGCATACATGTCGATGGTGTGCGTTAGCGGGTCAGTGGGTATAAGCGGGTCGGGATCCGGTCGGTCTGCCCCGACCCGTATTTTGTAGACATGTCTAGACCTTCAACCCGCCCCGCCCCGCCGAGTAACTTATCCTAACCCGCCCCGGTACAAAACAGGGGCGGGGCGGGGCGGGTCACGGGCTGAGTAAATATAAGTGTATTAAATCTATAAACCAAGTTTTATCATTTTTGGATATTTTTAAGTATTTATTTTGAATTTTTAAACGCAATGACATTTACGCAATTCCCTGTCTCTGGTAATAACAAAAATGTCACTGTGTTTAAAAATCCAAAACAAATACTTTAAAATATCTAAAAATAGTAAAACTTAGTTTATAGATTTAATACACTTAGATTTACTTGTTCATGAAAAGAATGAAAAAATTAAAAAATATATATTTTTGGGTCGGACGCATGACCATAAAAGATCATACGGCTAATAGTAAACTCTCTTACGTTTGCAAGAAATATTTGATCAATACTTTATGACAAAAAGCTGATTGCGAGATTTCACTTCTTGCTTAATACCCTAAGGGGTCATTTAGTAATGAGGTAATATAAGGCGGGATGGGAAACCATGATGTTATGGGTTAACGGATTAGATTGGACAATTTCCAGTCTAATTCTATTCTTAACTCATTTAAAAGATTTTAACTTTAATTTATTTATTAATATATTTTAAAAACCTCGACCCTAAACTATTTATAATATATTTAATAAACGGGTTAGCGAGTTATGTATGTATGTTGCGAACAATTCAAAACTAAGCAAATTTAAAGTTGAGTATATATTATTCGTAATTATCATGGTAAATTAATCTATACCGATAAGATGCATGGAATCACTAGATTTCATCCAGAACGGATGCATATTCAACACATTAGTACAAAGAAGGATGTTGACTCGGTGAAATAAAAACAAAGGACGAAGAGGGGGAAACGATGATAAAGATAGAGAGGAGAACAATTGGAGACGAAGATGAAGGAACGAAGAAAGAGGAAAGAAAAATGTGGAAACAATGAGAGAGATGGAAAGAGGGATGATTGGAATGGAGAGAGAGAGAGAGAGAGGGAAAGAAGAAAGATGAGAGGGTAGAAGAATCTTACTGGCGCCATTCGGCAGCAAGGATGGCGATGATTACACCACATCACGGTAACAAAGAAAACTTTGTAGAATTGTAGATGAAAAGAAGAAAATCGAAAATCGAAATTGAAGAAATAGATTTAGGTTTTATAAAATATATACCTCTTTTTAACAAATTGTAATGGGTTGATGGGATAACTTAGTTAAATAGGTTAAACAAATTACTAAAAAAGTTGACATGTTGTAAAATCTCAATCCTAATCTATTTTTTATTTAAATAATTAAATGGGTTGGTGGAACATAAACCAACTATTCAAAATTTTTAACTCAAATTCATTTATAAATAGGTTGGACGGTGAGTTAGGGGACATTTGGGAATAAGGGGTGGGAAACGTGGAAGGGAAATGGTGAGAGCATAGATTTCAAGGCACCTCATTAATCAATCGATCATCATATTTTTCCACTTTTACTCTTATATTCTAATCATTTTCCCTATCAATTATCTTCCAACAAACCTATTTATTTCAACTTTACCCATATCATTTCATATCAATCACACAATTTTCAAATTATTTCATTTTCTACTCTCACCAAATACCACATTTTCCACAACTTTTACCTTCTCAAATGTCCCCTTAACGAGTTGATTATGACTACTAATGCCCTTACATGGTGTACACATTATCTCACAAATGATAAACATCCTAATAATCTTTTTTTCTAACTTTATTCTTATATTTAAATCATTTTTCCTTTCGACTATCCTATTTATTCTACTTTACTCTTATTATTTCATATTAAATATTTCCTTTTTCATTTTCACTCCATCTCAAAATTCCACTAACTGTTACATTCCCCTTATAATGTAAGGCGATGGAACTGCTTTTCACATTTTTTTTGTTTAAAAAAATTTCTTTCCAAAAAAAGAGAGATGGATAGAAGTGCCAATAACTATGTATGAGGAATGATCCTGTTAACCCAGCATAAACAAATATCCCGCTTAGCTCACCTCAAAAAATTTATTTACAACAATTTTTTTTTTACTTTTTTCATATTCTTGTTTGTCGAAGTATAGTTAAACATGTAAAAATATATATACACATATCCAAAAATGATAAAATTGGTTTATATGTTAGATACATTTAGATAAATAAGTGTACAAAGAAAAAAAATTATTGCAAATTGGTTTTTTGAAGTAGGCTAAACGGAACATTTGCTTAACCCGGACTAATAAGATCACTCCTCACTCTGTATACTTAGTAGAAGCACCAATAACTATATATATCGTAATTTCCAATCGCAATGAATTATGGACTTTATTTCTTAACAACATCCTATTACTGAGTTATTCTTTCCCTTATTGTCCAGTTCACCTCGTGAGTGCGCGTAAACCCTTATTTAACTTTTTTTTTATTACATAGTGTGTTTGGGAAGTGATAAAAAAATTTTGATAATTTTTTTTAACGTAAAAAATAATATGATATAACAAAAGTAATGATGATGAATAAAGAAAATAATGTTAAAATAGATATGTTAAATATATGATTAGTTGTATAGAAATAATTAAAAAGTAAGGTAGTAGAAAAAGTAAAGAATTAATTAAAAAATGAGATTGTTGTGGAGAATAAAAAATTTTAGATTAAAAAGTTTTATATTTAAAATTTAAACAAACACCCCGTAACATTTGATTACATTGCGTGGAGTTAGTTGCTCTCCTTTAGACTCGAAGCTCCGACCACAATTACGCACCCGGCAGTCTAAAACCATCGGCTATGATTTGATTCACAATTTTTGAAACTTGTTGACTCCAAGTATTTGGGTGAATTGCCCGCACCTTGATCTCTTATACTCCTTTCCTTAATACCTACTCCTGAACGGACGAACAGTGAAGTCCATGTGCTTTGTTCAAGCGCAAAACATCAAGCACTCTGCTAAGATGATCTGACTTATTCCATCACTGATAATTTGAATGTGATACATTACAGTGTGGCTAAGCTGGTTTAAAACCTCACCATCCACATACATTCGCGTGTCAGTGTAACCCATTGATACACTTACTGCCTTTTCTGCCTCCATAGTTGACAATGCACTCGAAATTTGTTTCTAATAAATTAACCCAAGTGAAAAATTTTGAAACAGGCTTGAAACAATAATTCAATGAGCTTTCCAGTTCAGGCATCATGATGCAAATATTGCAAATCGCACGTTTACCAAACAAAACATAGCGCACCCTTCCAATCCACTGAGATATTGACGCAGATATTTCCAAAAAATAAATAAATACAAATAATACAGTAACAAGATTAGCTTTTAAGTATTTTTCTTAGTAAATGTACAGATTACCAATAGGCTTCTCACAAGGCAAAATTAGGATACATTAGCATTATTCGAGTATAGAAGACCAATACAATCGGTTACAGAGTCCTAGGCAGAAACATCACTAACAATTCAGTAAAGACGCTGATAGTAAACCCCACAGTTTATTCGCTAATCACTACCAGATAAAGAGGGACTGGTTTAAAGAACTTCCATGCAAAGAATATTTCTTGAACTAAACTCCAAAGTAGGGAAACCATTCTGCCTAAGGTAAGTATAGCTTCCAAAGAACTGAAGTAAAGCTCTCAATCGGTGAATCCTAACCTCGGACATGAAGGATCCATCAGCAGCACAGACTGAGAAATCATTCAATGAGAAATGAAACATCTATCATCAGTCTATCGGTGCACATGGAATGAATCTCTTCAGCTTTCCATTTGCTTCATCGTATTACAAAAAGCAATGTTCCAGACTTTGCTCCTACCCTTTTTGTGTTATCCATGGAAAAAATTTCTCTTCTGCTTTAGTATAGCAGTTCCAATTTTCATGTCACACAGTCACAGAGAACCTTCACAAGGATTATGTTGGAATGCTTCTAGCTTTATTTGAAGGTAGACTTTAAGTTCTTAAAAAGACAAATGTAGATGAATAGAAAATGATTCCATAGAAGGTCAAAAAATCTCCACTTCATAAGAGACTGTGATTAAGGGCATCAACTGATTTAAACCCCAAAATAATCAAAAAATAATCTGCATTGCTCATGTTATTATTAAACAATCTACAAGCACACATGCTTCGGACAGCTTGTCCTTTAGGCACAGGATATCAATCACCATCTTCCATGTATCTGTGTCAACAGAATTCCCCTTTGCTAAACTATTGAGAACTGAAACCAATAACTCAACATTACCATCGTTGCACAACCTCTTTACAAATTTTTGGACACTCTCAACGCAAGGCTTATATCCTTTGAATTGCATCTCATCCAAAATACATGCTGCTTCTTTATATTCCAAGCCATTGCATAGCCCATCAAAGAGTGTACGGTAAGATACAACATCAGGAAAACACTCCTGTCTGGGCATATCCTCAAACAAGTCACAAGCATCACCCAACCTACCCTCCCTACAGAAACCAGCTATTATTGTGTTATAACTTAAAACATCCGGCTTACATCCCTTCTCCTTCATCTCGTTTAAAACAGAAAATGCAGAATTAAATTCCTTGTCATTGCAAAATCCTGCAATCATTGCATTGTATGTCACCGTATCAGGCTCGCATCCATTCCTCCTCATCTCCTCCAGAACGCCAACAACCTCTCCCTTGCGCCCCACCTTGTAGAGAGCACTAATCAAAGTTGAATAAGCTGCTGAATCCAACCCAACCTTACAATCCGACAACATCTCATCCTTAAGCTTAAATGCCAAATCCAACTCATTCTTTTTACAGAGCCCTTTGATCAGCGATGTGTAGATAAAAGCATTTGGTTTCACAGAAAATGCATTTTCCATATCCTCTTTCAGCTTAAAAGCTTCACCCAACTTCGAATTTGTGCAGAGGGCAGAAACCAAAGTACCAAAAGTAACAACATTTGGCCGAATTCCCTTGCTCCGCATTTCATCAAACAGTTCCCAAGCCCCATGTAACGACTTACTCAAACAGCACGCATTAATCAGAATGTTGTAAGTACAAGTGTCGGGAACTGCGTAAGTATCGAGTTGCCGATGAATTTCACGAATCTTCTCGAACTCTCTGCAATTCAAGAACGCGCTAAGCAGGCAATTGACAGATCTTATAGTACGTTGGGAGCCAAAAGACGGGATCTGTTCGAAGGTGCGGAGAGCGGCGGCAGACATCCGGGCACGGCCGTAGGAAGTGATAACGTGGCAGAAGAGGGATTCTTTGGGGATGAAGCGATGGCGCAGCTGCTTCATTTGGAGGATGATGTGCTCCATTTCCGGGAATAGCTTGGCGTGGGCGAGCTTGGAGATGATGACGTTGTAGGAGAGGGCGCTGTGGCGGAAGGGTTTTGCGGAGGAGGAATTGGGGTTAGGGTTTTGGAAGAGGCGGAGAGCTTGGGATGGATCGTTTTGGTGGCGGAGAAGAGACGAGAGGCGGAAAGGTGAGATTGGTTTGAGGTTCTTCTGCATTTGCAGCCTGCAGGAATCCAGGGAAAGGACAGAAGGAGCAAAGCGCAAGGAACAGAAGGTTTCCGGCGAAGCAGTTTGCGCGGGAGTCGGCGTTTGGAGGCCGTTTGTCAATGTCAAAAAACTGAAACCGAGGGATTGATCGTTTGATTAAAACAGGTTTTGGGCCGGTACCATTTTATCGAATCACTTTGAAATATGATTATCAGCAAAATCTCTTTGAACTACTAATCTATTTTTATTTATCTTCTAAATATATTTTAGTGATTTTTATTTAAATTTTATATCTTAAGACTTCATACATGGTTTAGATATTTAATTTTAAGTGAGATATGTTCTGATTAATGTGAGTATATATAACATTTACTACATAACAGTCTATCAAATAACTATTTATTATATGAGGATAGATCTCTCCTCATATCGCGAACGGCGACAGTTAGTCTGGGCTGATCATCGGTCTCGATTGGACCGGTTGTACTGCTCTGTTTAAAATAAAGTAGGCAAAAAACTCGTGAATATCTGTGAAAATGTAGGTGTGTAATGTGACAGGTTAGGGCGGACTGCCACTTGGGTGTACTTAAATCATTTATTTTTATTTTTTAAAACTTTTAGAAAAATAAAAATAATAAATTTTTACACCCAATGCACTAAATCGCACTCTCATGTTGAGAAGAAATATCAAGAGCTAGAAAAAACAAAGATAAAGTAAATGAGATAATTGCATAAAATATGAAAAAGGATTAGAAAGTAAGATAATAATAAAAAAATAAGTTGTTTAGCAAACAGACCCATTAGTGTATTTCTCCGTTATATTTCAATCTGTTTTCAAGCCCTTCATTTGTAACTTACACAAAGGCCTTTTTAAAAATTTCACCATGTCTTATCGAGCTTTCAAAGTTAAAATTACAAGGAAGTAATATAATTACTGAAACAATGATACTGGCTAGCATTTCTGAGCATATGTTAAACTAATGCACTCCTCAGATCTACCCCCCTCCTCTTACTCCACGCCTTCACCATTGTATCTTTTTCTTGATTCTGAAAACAATAAATGTGTCTTTGTAAACTGGATCTTAATCTGTATTGGGCTGAATACAGTCAAAACGAAATCACTTCGGATTGCAAATACCGCTTCATTTAGATACTTTGTTCGCAAAAGCATTCTCATAGTAAAATTTAACTTGGGGCACGTTTGGGAATAAAGAGCTGTAAATGTGAGATGGAAATAGTGGGGGCACGGATTTTAAGGCACCTCATTAATCAAACAATCATTATATTTTTTCAATTTTATTCTTATATTCTAATCATTTTTCCTGTTAACTACCTTCCAACAAATTTATTTATTCCAACTTTACCCCATACATTTTATATCAATCACACAAATTTCAAAATATTTTATTTTTTATTCCCACCAAATACCACATTTCCCAAAACTTTTACCTTCCCAAACATCCTCTTGATTTTGTAATACAAATTGCATTGTCAAATTTAGGAATCCAATCCAAATTGCACCGATACTCATGTTTACAATTAGAACGAAGTCGACGTTGAAATTGGGTTGAAGCCTTGCAGATAAGTATGTACTATGTAGACGCCCGCAGCCATGAGAAAATGGGCAACTTCTGTTGCGCAGCGGTCATTAGAGACTCTCAAGGCGAATTTGTTGCGGCTAGCGGATGGAAACGGATTGGGAAGAGGGAGCCGCTTTTCATGGAGGCTACTGCTTTCCTGTTGGGAATCAAGTGGGCGCTCCTACTGAGACTAAACCAGGTTCAGGTCGAAACCGACTCTCTCATTTTATGCGACTATATATCAAATTCGGTCCCTATTTTTTCTGACGTGGGCCTTATAGTTGATGAGATCAGGTCCATCCTCACTAACAATGCTTCTTTTTCGATACATCATGTGCTTCGGCAAGGTAATACGGTAGCACACTCCTTGGCCAAACTAGTTTTGTGTTTTGTTGAGGACCATCAGTATTGGTTGGGCAACCCTCCCAGTGCTATTGTTGGGAAAATTTGCACAGACAATTTTTTAGTTATGAATTGCGGGGATCCTTCCATCCCTATCCCCTTTAATGTTGAAAGGGCGTAGGGGTAGAATGATTTCCTCCTTTTATCAAAAAAAAAAAAAAAAAGTATGTACTATGTAGTAGCATTTTGCAGTTTTAGATTTAACTAGAACTAATGAAGTTGATTAATTTGTCGACATGGTCTCAAATACGCCGCGCACGAAATTTTTTATTTTTTTTGGTTGACTTACAAATAAAGTGGAAAAAATTAAAAGAAAAGGTCCATTTTTCCGCTTCATATATTTTTTTTCCACTTCATAATTTAATGCAACGTTATGGGTCAAATAAAGCATTAAAGCCATTAATAGTTGTTTGTTGCATTCAACAGAAGACAGGGCTCCTCACGAGGTTCAAATCTTAAATCTCTGTCATAGAGCTGGTGAGGACGTGGAACCAACTCTCAGCAGGGCTATTAATCGTTTAAAAGCAGCTACACCTTCAAAATGACTCATCAAATCAGTACCTATCCTTCTCACTAATGCACTTGTTACATCTGCCCTTTGAACAATTAAAATACGGCACCTGGTTTGCCACCAACCGGATTGGTGCCATCCCATCCCATTATGATAATTTTAGTTGTTCAGGAAAACTTGTTTGGTAAGTAATGTGGTTCTACCTGAAAAGTGAAAATGATTAGCCACCTAATTCGAGATATGGGCATAAAAAAATAAAGAAATTTAATAATTTGAAAAATAAATTCCAAACTTCCGAGTAATGTGAGATTCTTATTTTATACTTAACCAAAGTATTAAGATATATGGAAGTGATTCCTGTATAAACGTTCCACAATAAATATACAAAGGCTCTTGGTTTCTTCCTTTCACTTTATTTTTCAAAAGCCGAAGACTATCTAAAAGAGAAAAAATGTATATTTTGACACAAAACAGCACCTAAATTAGACTCCAACCAAAAAGCTGCAGTGGTCCATTAACTTCTTCTTATTTAGCTAGAGCGGCTGCCAGCCATGCATGCATGGATAGTTGCACACATGTTGTCTATCCGCTTCTTGTGGCCAGCGGCAATTGACTAATCGCTGGTGGGTCTCCCATCCATTTGAGGCCGGCCACACAGGAGCTCTATGGGATATACAGTTCCCAGGGCCTTCACTTCCTCATATGTTTCCTGCAAAAGATTCTGGCTTTACATACAAAGTTCTGTTTCTATGTAATTAACCTCATTCATTTTATTAATCTGATGATTGATAAAAAAAAAATTATTTTTTCCATTATATTTAACACCATTTATATTATTATAAAAATCTCTATCATTTGTTTAGTATCATTACATAGCCTCTTCTCTAAATATGTAAAATCAATTAAATAAAATAATTTAATATTAAATATGAATTTCGAAGTTATAATTTCAACGTCCAAACTGCCTAAAATATAATTATATTATATTTAATATCGTTTATACTGTGGTAAAAACTCTAACATTTTTCTCAAAAAAATTATAAAAATTGTATCATTTGTCTAGTATCTTTATTTTTTTATTTTTATGAAAAAATTTCACAAGTGTATTTAATTCATATACAAAATTTTATAATTTTTAGATGTTTATTTTTATATGATAAACTAAAAAATAAATATCATATATACAAAAATTGTAAAATTTAATGAACAAATTAAATGTACTTGGAAAAATATTTTCAAGAATAAATTTATATATTAGTCTAGGCTAACATAAGCATATATTAATTAGTACAATCTAACAAAATTATAATTCATAATATGCCACTTCATTATATATATATGATAAAATCTTTTGCACATGAAAATTCTTCGTTGTCTATTAGATGGAAGGGGTTTTTATTCAAAAATTTTTTTCCCATTTTTCAATATAATATCTTATTTTTAAATATATAACAATCTAACTTTTTATTTCTAATCTTATATTTTTTATATTTTCTAATAGACAACTCCCTCTCGCCCAAATCTTGTCCCATTCCATCCAATTGTAGCCAATTTAGGATCATCTAATTGCCTGGAATTGGATGAAAATTTTCATTTAGAAAAATTTACTTATTTTCAATATAACATCTCATTTTTCAATAAATAACAACCCTATTTTTTTCATTTTTCATACTATTTTTTTCTTTCTCAATATAATTTCTTATTTCCCAATAAATCCATGCCCCAATCTTATTCCTTCAAATTCAATGATCTTGAACAAGCAGGGAATTTATAAATTATGCTCCAATTTGTTACATGAAATTTGTTGCTACTCTATTGCGGTTGAAAATCGTCGTTAACATCGTTGTAGAAGATCAAATTCGTTGTATAGTCTAAGTTCTTATATTCATAATTAGAAATTTATAAATATTTTTAAAATAATAATTTTATCAAAATATTTTATAATACAAAATACTAACGCTCGTCATCTAGATTTATAAATTAAATACACATGGAAAAATAAAAAGAAATGTATATGAATTATTCTGGCTGTTCGCCGGGCTCACAAGATCATAACTTATTTACCGTAAAAAATTTTAGTATAAAAGTTTTTAAAATTAAACATAATGATGTGATATAGTACAGATAATGATGAGTGAGGGAATAAAGTTAAGGGGCTGTTTGGATTGCATTAAAATTTTTTTGACATGTTTTATGCCCTTAAAAAAACGTCACTAATCAACTTCTCGTCTGTCGATAAATGGGAAATGACTGATTCGTACTGACGGCGTTTCTTCCATCTGTGCCGAAAACAGTTTCTACGCCACAAATGAGATCCGTAGTCCACAGGTGGAAAATGGTTTTTGCACCGAAAGTGGTTTCTGCGCCACGTGTCGGGGAAAACGGAAGTTCGTCGTAGGTAATCTTCAGGTATACTCAGCCTCTGTCGTCGGCAGGACAGGCTGAGTTGACGGGTTTTTGCCCATAAGTACCTTGCGTGAAAAGTTTCGGCAAAAGGGGTGAGTTTTGCGTCAATCCAAACAGCCCCTAAAATAGATTAATTAGTTATATGAGTAGTCATGTATAAATTATTGAAAAATAAGATAGTTGTATTAAAAAATATAAAAAAATAATTTAAAAATATAATAATTATGGGGGTAAAAATTTTTAAATTAAAAACTTTTAGTTTGAAAATCTTTTTAAGCTCCCAAACATGCTTTTTATAAATATCTAATAAATGTTTTAATAAATTGCGGAGCGAGGTAAAGGAGAAGTCAAAAGCAATGCAGCAGTTGGCACTTGCCAGTGGATATGCATTGCATGCGCTTGGCCAGCTATACAAAATAGGATAACAATATAGGTGCATTTAGCCTCGGTGCATTCGGGTATAAGTATATTTAATTTTTATAAAATTGTTAATCAAAGTGTATTTAACATGTGTATCAATTTTTACCATTTTAGGAGTATTTTAGATATTTATTTTTTATTTTTGAAAATTACTGATTTTCAAAAATAAAAAATAAATATCTAAAATACTTCAAAAATGATAAAAATTGATACAGATGTTAAATACATTTAGATTAACAGTTTTATAAAAAAAAAAAATTAAAAATAAGTTAAAGCACCCAAAATGCACCCAAGTGCACTATATTAGGGTCCAACAGAATGGGGACAACGAAGTTGTGAAAGCAAGGCGCCACCACCAGCGACTCGTCTGATGACTCGTTGCCATCGCCCGTGACCCTCTTCGACATGGACAAGCGTGCTGCAAGCGCGCCGGGGCTACAATCATGTCTACTCTCTAGGGAGCGATTGCTCACGAACTTGGATGATAAAAATGGGATTATTTATTTTTAAACTGACGTTTGACACCCAATGGAAATCAATTAGTAGTGTAAATCAAGAGTAATGTAGCTATTAATCATACCTGCAGGGCCCAAACACGAAACGCATGGAGTGATGTTCGGACCAGCACCGGATCATCCTATACTCGCACGCACCAAAACACCTTCAAGCGCCAACACGCAGTTACAATTTAGAATCTTCAGTGCAATTGCGGAGAGAGAAGAGAGAGAGAGAGAGAGAGAGAGAGACCCTGTTTCGCTTCTGACGGCGCGTTTGCGTTTGTTGGAGGGCCTTAAGCTTGGCAACGAGGTCGTCTTCGTTGCAGATGCGGCCGGGGGAGGTGAGGAAGGTGCCACGTGGGACTGGTGGGGACCAGAGGCCGCTCTGCGAGTAGTCGAAGTCGAATTGGGAGAGGTCGGAGAACTTGCCGAGGAGCTGGTCGGAGACGGCCTTGGGCACGGACTGCACGCGTGGCGGAGATGGGCTTTGGGAATGGGAATCAGAAGGGGACATTTAGATGGATGGAGGAGGTAGAGGTGAACTAGAGACTAGCAGCCAGCGCCGAGCGGAAGCGAGAATGGCCGAGAATAGAAGATGCAACAGTAATAATGAGCGAAAAGGAAGAAATGCCCAAATGGATATAAAAAGGCAGTAGAGATGGGTGGACGAAAGTGACGTGTATGGCACTATGCAATCTTGAATGTGAAATCATCTACAACAATTGCTTTTTCGCAACGTGGAAGGGATATGGCAGCAGAACACCCTCCCATCACAGTCCATCAACAGACAACAGGTACTTATTAATTAATATTTCCCTATCTTTTTTACATTTGTATTCATGTAGAATTGGAAATTGATTAGTTTCTTTTTCTATAATAAATCTTTAAATGCCTTGTTAAAAAACCGCTTTACACCACCAATGCGATGGAGGTAGGAAAAAGATTACCCTTAGGTTTCATTAATAATAGATGAAAAGTCAGTACACAAGTTATTCATATCTCCGATGTCGACCTCCTTGTATTGCAGCTCCGACAACCATTTAATTCCGAATAATATCGCATTTGCTTGCATTTGATTACTTTCTTCTTTATTTCATTACCATGTTCTCCTTTTCTACCATGTTCTCCGTCTAAACCCTCTGTTTGATTGCACAAGTGACTCAGCACTTACCACAAATAGTACAATTGCGTAGGTAGGGGTTGGCCATCCAACAAGTCCCATTGGCCTGCATGCCCCAACCCACTTTAGCTGAATCCCAAAAAATCAGAAGAAATCAGTGATGAGGTGGTTTACACTATGGCCCACTTTGTATGATATCTATAGTAGGACACCAAAATCAGGCCAAGCCAATAATCTTCGTGTACACCCACCAAATCTATACATAATTCTTTCATTGCTGCAAGAAAATGGACTTTTAGCTGCCTAGAAAATCGCCACCATGTTCAGTTGTGACTAGGGGTGTTAATGGTCATGGTCAACCCGTTAACCCGCTCGTTCAACCCGTTAATAAATGGGTTTGGGTTGGGATTTTTGAATAAATGGGTTATGATCCGCCAACCCGTTCAACCATTTAATTAAATAAACGGATTAGGGTTGAGGCTTTGCAACCCGTCAACCCGTCCAACCCGTTTATTTAACCTGTTCAACCCGTATAACTCATTTAATATAATATATTATAATATATATATATAATATTTATAACAAGAATTGACATTAAAGAAATGACTTGAGATTGGAGCTGATGTTTTCAAGCCAAAATAAATTAAATTCAGGTATGTTAGCTTCAAATTATTTAATTTATTTAAATTTACAGACTTTATTAAAGATTTTTAGCATGAAAATTAGTAACAAACACAACCCGTTAACAACCCGTTAACCCGTTTATTAAATGGGTTGTAAATGAATTAGGGTTGAAGTTTTTTAAATGGGTTAATAAACGGATTAGGGTTGAGATATATTAAATGGGTTAGGTTTAGGATTAGGCTCCAACCCGTTCAACCCGATCCGTTAACACCCCTAGTTGTGACTGAATTGCCGTAACCCGTAAGCTAGTTGTAACGAAATGCCGAAACGATGATTTTTTTTTTTCTTTGGTTTTGTTATAACCCGTTTCGCGTGAACAATGTAACAACGTAACACGTACTCTTTTTCTTTTTTCTTTTTCTTTTTTTATGAAACAAGTACTCATTTTCTGATGTCACTAGAAAAGCCCAAATTGGATTACCATGAGAAAATGGGATTAGCACTGCACGTACAAGTTTCTTCAAATTTCATTTATCCTTTCCACAACTGCAGTAAACAAGATTTAAAAGTCTATCATTAGGCGATTAGCTATTATTAAAAAAGAAAAAAGTCTAGCGTTAGCAAATTAAAATATTGGTTAGAGCAGACAGCAACTTCTTCCAATGAATTGGCCAGAGAAGTACATAATCATAACATCCAAGAACAAAAAGTTTACAGATAGGGGAATGAACCCACCGCTGAAAAGAATCTTCCCTCCCATAGGCCATGCATTCCTCCTGTTGAACAGAGACTCCAGATCTAGAGAAATGCCCCTGCTTGCTGGAAGGGCATGAAGCAACCAGTAATGTGGAGAAATTGAAAAGAAAAAAGCACAGGGTCTCCGCTTCAGATATATCAACATAGCCATCTCTACAAACCAAGCATCAAAATCCAACACTGACATTCAGATTGCAAATGCACATGCCGCTAGGCAGCATCTCGTTAAAAGAACACCAAAACAGAGATGTCCATTACAGGAATCAACAGAATAAGCTTGTAAACAAATAATTATTGAGGAAAAAACATAACCCAATTCAAATTTAATACACTACATGAATTATTGAAAATGGCGTACATCAAGGTAAAAAAAAAAAATCAGATCTAAGCATCGTTGTTCCCTTCCTATTAGATATATACAGGTAATATTGAAAAAAAAGGTACTTTTCCCCATTATCCTTCCTTCCTATCCAGTAGCAACGAGGCCTGATTACTTCAAATCCAGGGACCAGGGAGATGTCTCAACGCCCAGCAACAACAGCTTGGGCGGAAGGCGGCGGGACGACGCCGCCTAAGAAGGAGAGGAATCCGACATTGGCGCCGGGCTCCTGGTCATCCAGGAAGAGATCATCGGGAACATGGAAAGATCCATGGGCAGCGACAAGGGCAGCACCGATCATGATGGCGGAGATGATGAGAGAGCCGACGGTGGTGAGGAAGACGACGAAGACGGTGAGGGCGACGAGGCCGCCGAAGATCTCGCGGTCGGAGAAGGTGCGGCCGAAGAGAGATATAGGGGGGGCGTCGGAGGGGCGAAACAAGTAGAGGAAGATCCAGGCTGCGGCGAGGAGGAGGAGGAGGAGGAGGGAGCCGGGATGGGAGACGAGGGAGAGGGCGAGGACAGAGGCGACGATGACGACGTAGTTGATGCGGTAGTATGGAAGGTTTTTGCGGAGGCGGGAGGTAGCTTCGGAGAAGGAAGCAGGGCGGGCGAAGGAGGAGCGATCAAGGAGCTCCGCCCAGGAGCGGCGCTGGGCGAGGGCCAGGCGGGAGGAGTCGGAGATGCGGAGGACGAAAGAGCGGAAGGCGGACGAGGGGTTGCCGGCGGCATCTGCGGAGGCCACGTTGGTGTCGGTAGGTGGGGCAGGTTGGGCGGTGGAGACGGGGATAATGGGGGGAGCGGCAGCGGCCATTGGAATGGAATTTTTTGCTTTTCCTCCTTTCCTTTTTTTCTTAAAAAATAATAAAAGAAGGAAATTTACCTTGAGAGAGGGAGAGGCAGATTTTATTGGTGTTTGGCGCAGGGTACGGACGGAGGGCGTTGAGAATGGGAAAGAGAAGGAGAGGAGAAGGTGGGGGAGGACGGGTTGCTTAATTTGTAAGTATTAGTTAATAGTTCCGCTTCTATGAAATGTCTTTTCCATATAACCTCTTTTATTTTTAAAATTTTAATGGTTGATGAAAAATACACTTCATTCATTATGTTTAACATCATTTTTAGTATTTTAAAATTTTTTTATTTTTTTAATTTACATGTATATGGATTCTATTTATAAAATTGTAAAATCAATGTAATAAAATGGGTTGATGTTAAAATATCAACTTTGAAGTAGTTTTTCAACGTCTAAACTATTTAAAATATCAATAATATGTAGATAAATGATCTTATAAAATATTGTTACATTCTAATGCATGTGTGAATAGATCTAAGTATTTTTCATAATTTACACATAAATATACATATTTTTTAGCAAATGTAGCCCATGCACATACTTGATTTACATGAAACTTGATCTCTTCGCAAAACAAATGCCGTTAAATATAATGAATTGATTGAATTTTCCATCCAAAATTAATATCTTGAAATTTGAAGAGATTACATAGGACTGCTTCTATGTAATTCGAGCCCTTAATTAATTTTTGCAAAAGCTCTCTTACTCCGATCTTGGATTGAATTTTGTAAGCCACCCCCACCTGCGCATTGTCATTAATTATACCCACAATTTTGATATCCATTAGCTTTGATTTATTATGTCGAAATATTTTTACGAATAAAATATATCAGCGGGAATACTTTTTTACAGAATCAGTGGTTGTGGTCAATGGGCATATTGAGTTTTCTAATTATTTTAATAATTTTCCAAAATTTTCTATCTTTTACACAAAAAGTTTTGTCTGTTTCGTTTTACGTTTGTAATGCTGTTAACATATGCATTTGATTGGGGAAAGGAAATTTAAAAAGGAAATAATATATTAAAATAAAAAAACATAATAGAAAAGCCATATAATAAAATTGTAGATGTGATAACGCGAATCTCTTCAAATTGCAGTCGATGCGGTTTAAAATCCAATCAGAACTTAATAATAAGAGAACAGGCATGTAACGTCGTTGTTATGTCTGTTTTTTCTTTTTTTAGATGTAATATTGTTGTGTCTTGACAATAAAAAAAATATAAAAAAAGATTTTTTGAGAAAAAAAATTTCAAAAGCTTTGAATGAACGATACAATATAATAAAGGTAATTAAACATTAGGTTGGAAGAATTCAAGAAGCTTGAATGTGATGAAAATGTAATGATATATACTAATGAGAAAAGTTACAGTAAAAATTGAAAAATGTATCTTATGAATAAAAATACCCATACCGTTCTAAGATTCTAGATTTCTTGGAACATCTAAGTAAAGAAAATAAAAATGAAAAATAGAGTAATTTTAGGAAAAGTTATCATCATAAATTGTTTCCTACCATGTGGAGTCCGATGCATAAATCCTGTTGCATTGTTCTTTATGATTATGAACTATGGATCCTAATTATATGAAAAATTTTAAATAGCAACGTGAAATATTAAGTAGTAATTGCAGAAAATATAATTATTAGGTAATAATATGTAAAATCATATAGAAAAACGAAATGTGTAAAAAATATTGCAGAATTTTTTCGTCTTGTAAAAAATTACCAAATGGACCCTAAAAAGTACTCAATGATTGATATTAAAGAAGATAATTAATATATATTACTAACACTTAACATGTATTTGTTTAATATATATAATTATATGTTATTTTATATATATATATTTATTTATTTTAATATATATAATTATATGTTGCTCTCAAGGATATCAAAGAAACCAATTAGAATTAGAACAAAACACACTTAAAAATGAATAAGATAGCCACCATGGCCTTGCCTTTGTGGTAACAGCAGCAGCGGCAACTAGGGGTGTAAATCGGGTCGGGTTGACTCGGGTTGGCACAAATACAACCCTAACCCACCTTGTAAAATCCAACCCAACCCTACTTTCAACCCTACTTTTCACATTTTAACCCAACCCTATTTCAACCCACCTCAAATCGGTTCGGTTCGGGTTAGAAATCGGGCTAATAGATTATACATGTTATCAATGCTAGTTAAAGTTTTGTTCACCTGAATTTCTAAAATAATAAAAATAATGATAATTATAAAAACAATAAGTACCAATAAAAGTTCTACATAGCTCAAAAGTGGAGGATAAGTTTAGTAATTGATTCATTTTTTTGTTTTTGTATTTTTGAGCAATCGATGTCTTCTGCAAGTCAAAAAGTGAAAGCCAAGTAAAATTATTACAGTAAATTATGCAAAATAGAAAAATGAATATTATAATCTTACTTACCTTCTTAGTTGGCTTCCAATCAAAGCTACAAACATCTTAAGTTCTCAGTTGACCTGTTATGTTATTCTAAATCACCAATGCGAGCAAATATCTAAACAACCTATTTACGATGCAATATAACCAAATAATCCAAACACAATTTCACAACTAATTAACCAAATATATTTCCAAGCCAAATAAATTCAAACAACATTTGACAACCAAATAGTCAAACAAATTTCCAAACTCAACACAATTTTATTTAAATATCTAAGCAATATGAATGAAATACACTCTCATAAATATATGTAAATACATATCTTATGAAATCGGGTCGGGTCGGGTCGACCGACCCCTAACCCAATCCAACCCATTTTTAAAATCGGCTCGGGTTGAACCCATTTTTTAAAAACCAAATTTCCAAAACCTCAACCCAACTATGGTATAAATCGGTTTGGGTTGATGCGGGCTCGGGTTGAACCCAACCCTATTTACACCCCTAGCGGCAACATGCTATGAGGTTTGCTATTCAATTGTTGCTACATGCAGGTATTTGTTTACTATTTTTTTTTTACAGTTTAGTCCCCTTTTAATGGAAGTTTTATAATTTCCCACTGTTGTGGGAGTTTATACTTTCTCCTAGTGGTAGGGGTTTTAATGGAGGTTTTATAATTTTCCCCCCAAAGGGGGTTTACGCTTTCTTCCTATGGTGGGGGTTTAGGAAAAATTTTCCTCCGTTATGCAAAGGTATGAATGTGCAATATTTAGATGTCATCATATATATATATATATATAGAAATGTCAAAAATAATGAAAAGTTAATATCAGCTAGCAACGTAACCAATACATGATATTAATAACTGAAACCAACTCCAAGTTGTAACCATAGTTAAGCCTGGCAGGGGTTTTATAATTTTCCTCGTGTTATGAGAGTTTATACTTCCCTGATAGGAGTTTAGGAAAAATTTCTCTCTGTAAGAGTATAAATATACTTCATTGTAATATTTAAATGTCATAACGTAAATAGAAATATATCAAAAAAATGAATAAGGTAGGATCAGCAAGCAAAGTAACCAGTACATGGATACGAACAATTGAAACCAACTCCAAGTTGTAACCACAGTTAAGCCTGATGTATTTTCGTGGCATGTGACGCATTGAAAACCTGTTCCTTTCTTACGGTTCCGCTGGAGACTTCTTAATTACCGAATTGAATAATTCAACGAGTTGTCCTTTTCACGGTTCAACATCTTCCAAACTTTTTGTACAAGTTGTGTATGCAAGTGGTAAAATTTTCACATGAAAAGTCTTTTTTGTGTAAAAAATTTTTAAATAAGAGAAAATGTGTGATAAGACTGGAGTTGAATGATGAATAAATAGAATAATATTAAAATAGATAGGTTAGTTATATGAATAGTTTTATAAAAATAATTAAAAAGTACCGTAGTTTGTTTGTATAAGAAGATATAAAAAAATAATATAAAAAATAAAATAGTTGTAAAAAGAGAAAAGTTTTAAAACATTTTTTTTCAAAAAAAAAAAAAGCTTTTCAGTTTAAAAATTTTCATTCTCTATAACTACCATATTTTAAAATTATTTTTTAACATCTTCTATACAACTACTCATACAACTAACGTCTATTATATTATATCATTTTCTATTAATTTATCAACTTTTTTATCTAAAACTTTTTATCTAAAATTTTATTAATTCTCAAATACACTCTTAGATTGAAAAGTTTCAATAAATTTTTTTTTTTTTTGAAAAACAAACAGACCCAAAATAGGAGAATTTCCAAATATATTTACTTATTTTACTCAAAATTTCTCTTATACCCATGAATTTTCAAATATTCCTCTTATACTTATTTTATATAATTTCTCTTGTACCCAAGCCCTTTAACATCCGTAAGCTATGTTCACATTTTCATTTTTTTTATTTTTTATCTTTTTGAATTGCCCAAATTACCCTCAACATCCTTTCCTCCACCAATTGTCTTCTCTGTGGCCATGGGCGTGGCCCTGGTGGCAATGTGAGCAACGATGATTATGCACAGTAAAAGCATGCAAGCAGAGAACAATTTTGATCTTCTGATAGAGGTCATTCAGATAGGATGCAATCAAATACAATGGTATCCAATTCTTGCAGAATGTGCAAATTTTATTCTGAGGGTACCGGGAAAACCATTGATAGAGAGCTTGAATTACAGTGAACGGTATGGGATCGATGTTCCGGACGTCGCTCCCACCCAAATGCTTTGCTCGAGAATGGTAATTCACCAACAGTTTCAGTGGTAAAAGAATACCTAAGCTGACGATCGTATTTGTTCTTCAGCTCCATCATTAATGAGGTGTTTTCACTTCAAGAAAATGTTGGTCTGCTCGCTTGCTTGCTCGGAACGCAGACTGAGGCTCTTATTGACCCCGCTTTTTGAACGTGCTAAAATCCTACGCTTCTCCGGCTGTAAAAGCGTTCGCAGTGCTCGGCCGCAAAGTTATCCGCCAAACTCACGACTGTAAAGAATGACCATTGGCCAAACAACCCCCAAGCGAAAGATGAGTTTGTTGGCACTGTGGGCGTGGTGGCATCGGGCAGAGCCTAGTCACTGGTAGTGCATGACGTGGTACATGTGGGTAGAAATGTCCTTGCAACTGAGACATAACCCAAGACATGGGTACGGTGGGATAATATGTAAAATTTATAGGTACGAGAGGAATATTTGAAAAAGTCGTGGTTACAAGAGAAATTTTCAGTAAAATACGTGAATATATTTAGAAATTCTCCCAAAAAAATAAAAATAAATGCCGTCCCTCCACTCCATTTCACGTTGCAGCTATCATTGAAGGATCGAAACGTTAAAAAATTAATATCGATGACGCAAACCACCAAATAGATGGCCAGCCGGATCCTGCGGGTCTGGTGTCTTGCATCCACATCTATGCTGGTTATATAGTCCGAATCGGGAGCAATTATAGTGATGGTGCAGCCGATATAGATCTAAGTGCTTTATCTTACAACAGCTTGAACCACGTCTTAATTAAAATTTTATTAATACAGCTATTTTATATAATTCAGTACGCTTTTGTGGCTCTTACTTACTACTTTATGCTGTTTCTATATTAGATATAAATCAATTATCAGAAATTCATCTCTAACTCTTTGTATATGATGTCATAATAAAAGAAATCCTAAAGTGCAACCGGTTGCAAATAGGTTCTATATTTATTGATAAAATTAAAATCTAACCTACTCTGTTGCATGTAGAATTCTTTATTTTAATGTCGTATAAGTTTCATGCATCTCAAATATGTGTCTGAGCTACATGTAAAAAGTGTGAAATCAATGTAACTAAGTCCTATTACCGATGTAGATAAAAAAAAAAAAAAAAAAAATTTAAATCCAATTGCCGATAACGTTTTAATTTTATAATGGATGTGAACCTAATTTGCAACCGACTACCCATAGCTATGGTGCTTTCGGCTAGAAATGGACCCTACGTCATTGATAAAACCAAATTTTAACTTATGAATTATAAATAAAATCATTTATTTCTGTTATACACCGACGTTCTGTTCATCCCCAACGTAATCGAGCAACATCAGTTTAGTTGAGCATCTGCTTTTTGGTCGCTTCTGTGTCATTACTTGATGTTAAATCATGCAATGAATCATCTTATATGAATTTGGCAATGAATTAACATACTAACCCAATTACTATGTAGCTTTGTTGGTTGATGTGTAATCTATCTGCATTACATGTGGATTTGGTTCGTTTCATTTCATTTCTGTCCTATATATTTAGCCTCTTTTTATGGTTGATTCCTCGACGTTGTGTAGAATGATTTTTTTTATTTTTTATTTTATTTCTTATCTTACAACTTAAGTCTTCCAATGTGCATATTTTTTCAATCCTTGTTCCAGGAGTGTAAATCTAACAATGTAAGTAATAATGCATCTACCCAAGACATTGCTTTCAAAAATGTAGACGAAACTCTTCATATTAGGATCAAATCTGGACTCCCTAGAACTAACCAGTTGTGCTCTCCCCGTGCTGGCGTCGTTTGATTTTCTTGACTCCATAAAATAGTTGTAAATGGATATGGGATGTCTCATTACTCTAACGTTACACTAAGCTAGACCTAATAAATAAAGTAGGACAAATTTTCATACGCAGTTCTAAAGATTGTATAGTGAATATAAAATTTTGAAAATTTCCAAAGTCAGGATATGTATCGAATAAAAAAATTAATTTGGCAAGCTCCAGTACCAAACGATCATTGTCAAAATCAGTAGCCATGGCTACTCTCTGTTTCAATTAAGTTGCCCAAATCCAAGCCATCTATGCACAACCATCGCCCCTGGCCCAAATTTGACTATCTTGCAACCTGCATTAAGAATCGTCCCTTTCCCAAACCAACGACATTTTCTCTAAACTAAAAGAAAAATCAACCATTAATCTGATCTTCTCTGCATACATCAAATTGCATCAACCCTGTTCTTCTCCCATGGCTAGCAATCCAACAACACTATGATAGCCCGCATCCACCTTCTTAGCAATTAGTGCATCCAATTTCAAGAGCCGATAATTACCTCCATGAAAGCTGATAGCCTCCTTTTTTTTTTTTTTTTTTTTTTTTTTTTTGAAATTTAGGAATGTCCAACCCACCCCAAGGATTGGGAAAGAGAAAGGAGTCTCAAATACACTAAACAACAACAGAGTCCTTGCCCCAACTGGGCGAGAATACAATTTGGTGGAGTCTTCCATCATTCAGTTACATCCAAATGATTTAAAAGAGCAAGCTTACCTAAGCAATGAGCAACTGAATTGTCAGATCTATTAACATGGGAATAAGAGATATGAGAGAAACCTAATTCCATATTCCTAATTTCTTCCAGGTAGAAATGGAGATTAGAGAAGGGAAAATCCACACCCTTGAGCCAAGAAATGATTACTAATACATCACTCTCAACGACTAGGTTGTTAAAACTTTTTTCTACAAGTCAATTGAGACCCCAAAAAAATAGCTTTGATCTCCATCCAGCTTTGTGTTTCAGTTCCAGATTCTTTCCAATGGGCAACTGCAATAAATGCTCCATTTTCATTCCTAACCACAGCTTCAAAACCCATCAACCCTTTGTCGTTTAAACAGGCGGTAGCAACATTCAGCTTATACTACCCAGCTGGTGGTTTCCTCCATCTAGCAGAGCCCAAGTGCATCTGTAAATCTAGATCAAAGAAAAGGGAGGCTGAGAAACAATTATGAAGAAAGATAATGCACCAATCAGCAACACCCTGCATCGAGATTCAAAAATTTTCTACAGAGAGCTTGTTCTAGCATACCAAATTCTTCAATACATGATAATAAAAAGATAAAGAGAATAGTGATCAGTGTTTCCTACAAGATGTATGATGATCTCCTTTATACTACAAAAGTGCATGTGCCGTAGAAGATGGAATTGATAGACATTAAAAGCTTGACCCATGTATTGGCAATTCCAAAAGATAAGGAATTCATCTTCTAGCACCAAGTTGCATAAGGGGCAAATAGGGGTAATGGGGATCCCTCTTTTAGACAAGTTGACCTTTTGTCGGGAGGGACTTTATGAGAACCCTCCATCCAAAGAGCTAAATCTTTTTTGGAATTTTAGATTTCCAAATTGCCTTCATTGCTCTGGCATGTTGGGAATCCATCACAAATGAATCATTCTATTCTTTACAGAAAATGCCACATTTGCCTTTAGATCCCAATCTACACCATCTTCTTCCCATTCTAGAGCAATTGGAACGCTCCTAACTAACTCACATCCTCAATCACCTGCTACCTATTTAACCTTCTGCTCGTCCTACCTTTTAGTTTGAGATTCAAAAAAGAAGCTCACCTTTGTGTTCCCGGTGATGTGTTGTGGAAGAGGTCCATTAGGGAGAAGGATTTGATCAGTCCACTTGTTAGTAAAGAATTTCACTCTTTGACCATTACGTTTTCTCCATTTACATCCCTATTGAAGAAGGGATCTAGTTGATGTCGAGTTTCTCCATGTGAGGGAGCTCCCCTTTGGAACCTTGCAAGTCCAGACCTCTTCATTTGGAAAATATCATGCCTTCAGAGCTTAATAACACAACGAAGTAATGTTAGTGGCAATTCTCCATATTTGCCTTGCCAACATAGCCTGATTGAATGATTTCAGTTCTCTAAATCCCAGGCCCCCTCCTGCCTTGGAAACACACATTTTTTGCTAAAAAACCCAGATAATTTTCCTCTTTCAAGCATTGTTGTCCCACCAGAACTTGCTAATCATAGCGTTTATCTCCTCCCAAAAGGATTTCAGATAAACCCATAAAACGGGCCAACTGATCTGCAAGCAGTAGTGTGCAAGGCCGATGATATTTGCAAAAGTCAGCAGTCACTTAAATCCATCAGCAGCCAACGCTGAATCCATTTTTGCTATCGAATCAGCCCTTGCTGTCTAGCTAACTAGATCCGGAACAACCCCTCCAAAAAAAAAAAAAAAAAAAGAAAGAAAAAAAGTGTTTAACGGAAAAATTCGAGCACCAATTGCAGTAATATGCAACAATTCAGCATCAAAGAAGTTGGCTGCCCCAATTTCTTCTCCTCTTCACAATGATGACGTCACATCAGTTGTGAGCAATAGCTCATTATCCATTGATTTTGCCTGAGAAAAAGTCTGCAGAATTAGCTGCTCGAGTATGTGCTGCCTTCTGTAATTTCTGCTCCGTATAATCCGTAGCTGTTGGAATCCTGAAATTTCTGTCGGTCCTTGCACCCATTGCTCTGATCCATTTAGCCCTCCCTCAATCTGTCACCACGCCCCCCCACCCCCCCATCGTAGTGCGTGAAGCTGCTTTCGCTGGACAACAGTGCGTTGAATGCCTTCGCGGCCGTCGGGTCCTTCGTGGGTCCTAGTTCCGCCCACAATGTTGGTCTCAACAGCATTCTCAGTGGGGCGTTCTTCGTCTCCAGCATCGTCGTCGTCAGCATCATTTACATTTTGGTCTATCATATTGGATTTCCATCGAGAAGCCTAGTTTCCTCCAGGATGTTGCTTCTTGATAGTCGCACAGGCTTCCTTGCTTGTGATTTTGATTGTGCGGAAGATAAGGATTGCTGCGCCGTCGCTTTCGCTTCCCTGTATGCTGTGTATGTGGTCGTTGTCGCCGTAACTCATTTTTTTTTTTTTTTCTTTTTTCTTTTTTTGATGAAAGGATACACTCAAACCCTACTCTCTTTCGATTTGAAATGGTATAGGGAAGGAGAAATCCAAGCAATTCATTGCAAAAAAATTGTCTGTACAAATTTTCCCAATAACAACATGGGGTGGGATACCCCACCAAGACAAATGGTCCGAAGGAGGTGCCGAGACCAATTCGGCTAGGGAGTGCGCAACGGCATTTCCCTGCCGTAACACATGATGTACTGAAAAGAAATCATTCATAATGAGAATCGACCTGATTTCATCAATAATAAGACCCACCGGGGAGGAGATAGGTTCCTCGTTGGACAGATAGTTGCAAAGCATTAGAGAGTCGGTCTCAAATAGCGCATGTCTGATGTTAAGTTGAGTAGCCCATTTGATTCCTAGAAGAAAGGCGGTCGCTCCAATAAGTAACGGCTCCCTCACACCTGACTGCCTCCATCTACTAGCTGCAATAAATGAACCCTTGGAATCTCTGATCATGGCCGCGCATCCGAATCCATCCCGTTCCCCGAGGCTACGGGCATCCGTGTTTATCTTGACAAACCCCGGGGGCGGTTTGAACCATCTGGTTACCATGGCTCTACCCAAAGACCCCGATTGAACCAGCATTTTTGCCGTGTGATGTTGATTAAGGTACTCCACGCACCAGGCCAAGGTTTCCGATATTCTCGGTTGAGATCTCTCCTCTCTGAGCTTGTTCCACAAAAATTAAATCCGCCAACAGCACAAGATGAAGAAGGCCAGGTCGTCAGGCCTCTTCTCACGCACACAAGTTTCCAAGATTTTAAAAAATAACGGCTGCATGCTCCAGATCTAACGCCTTAACTAACAACAGCTGATGGAACAAGCAAAGGAGGAATTAGAGTTCAAATGCATTTAGAGTTAAATGTCTTTGTGGATATATAAAAAAATAATAGTCAAATGCTATGGGTACGTAAATAATTTTTTCACCATATAAATATAAATAAATATTATTTAAATTATATTCAACATTATTTTTTTTTATGAAAGATATCTAACATTTATTTATTTTTTGATGAAAAGGAAAACCTTATTCGCTCTCCCTATCAATTTGGAAGGGAGATTGGATAAGGTGATCCGAATAAGATATCTAACATTATTGATATCAAATATAAATAAGAAATTGCGATTTACTTAAACTATAAACCTATTTACAAATAGGGTATGCCCTTTGCAAAAGCAAATTCATAACTCAATATTTATCATGCTTAGCTTAACTTAAGTAGAATCAAACACTTCCAAATTTCATGGGAGTGGGAAAAGTTTATGTTGTATCAATTTCAAGCTTAAAAGGTTAGATTTGTCCAAAATTGGAAGATTAAATTTGCAAAAACCTCTCGCTTCCCCTAAAGTATTACAGGAATAAATAAACGAAATCTCCATGCAATATTATTTAATTAAAAAGAAGGGTATATCATATATGTAATTATATCTATGCCCTTCTAACCTATAATTATTAGTTGTCACTGTTTTCCTTCTAACCTAAAGGTTGGAGCAGTTTTAGCCTCGCGCGTATCAAGTATCAACGATACATCCAGGTCGCCAACTGCCAGAGTTTTAAATAATTGCTCGCCAGTAATATACACACCCGCATCCTTCCTAATCCTGCCCGAAAATCTTTCCGCCAAATGACTATTTGCACCTCCCACTTCGGCCTTCCGCAGTTTGCGTTTGGCGGGCATTTCAGTCATTTCGGCTTCCTTCAAATGCGCCTGTTTTACTTTAAACACGCCCCCTTTTCTTCCTTTTAGGAATCCAGCCAGGCCGACAGCGCTACTCCTCATCGTCTTTACAGAGTGGAGGGAGATTGTGGCTGCTGCTGCGGCTTCTGCTTCTGCTTCCTATTGTCCTTCTCTCTTTCCACCCTTTCCTGAGCTTCTGCTGCGAAAAAGATAAGAGAGAGAGAGAGAGAGAGAGAGAGAGAGAGAGAGAGAGATGGGGGCCTACAGAGCTGAAGACGACTACGACTATTTGTTCAAGATTGTTCTGATCGGAGACTCCGGCGTGGGGAAGTCGAATCTACTCTCCAGGTTCACCAGGAACGAATTCAGCATCGACTCCAAGTCCACGATCGGCGTCGAGTTCGCCACCCGGAGCCTCAACGTCGATGGGAAGGTCATCAAGGCCCAGATTTGGGACACGGCGGGCCAGGAGAGGTGACTTTCTTCAGAACCACCACCGATTTTTGAATTATATTCCTTATCTACAATTTCAGTCTCTGATTTCATTGACTGTGATATTTTTAAGATATGGTGTTCGATTGATCGCTTTTGATTTCGGGTTTCAGTTGGGTTGGCGTTAAATGGTTGTTTGAGCTGGATTTGGGAATGGGTTCTGCAGTTTAAGATCTCTTGAGGGCTGCAGGAGGAGGAGTTCTTGAGAAATCCAGTGTTTTGAGATCTTGTTTCCTTTTTCCGTTCTGGATCTGCGTTTGGTTTGTCTCCTGGTGAATCCAAGCTGCTCATCTCCTGGGGATTTATTAAGGACTGTGGGAGGCCCAGAAATCCAGAATTAGGAATTTTTATGAAGATCCACCTTGAAAGAGATCAATACATATTTTCATTCGCTTTTATATGTTGCATAGCCCACTCGTCCAAGGACGTTTCGTTGAATTGTAGGTGGGTGCCAAAAGGCCAGTTGTTGGTTCTCCTGCAGTGATACTAAATTGGTAGTTGTTGGATATGTTCCTCTTTCATTTCCCGGGATTATATATTGCATGATCTGATTCCGACCTTCCCTTTGGTTGCAACTGGCTGCTGTTTGTTGTCTCTGATGTTTTTTTATGACTCTTTTGCCAACCTACTTCCCCAGCTTACAGCTATTAAGCTTGGTGCTCTGTTGTCTGTCCGTGAGGCGGCATGTGCTATTGGTTTAATAGGAAGCATCAGTAAATTATGATTGAAGGAGACTAGGAATTCGATTTTCATCATGTAGGTGTTTTCGCTCAACCGCATCATGATTTCTGGTTGATGTTTATTCTTAGTTTTATTTCTATCCATCACTGAAGAACGACAATTAGGATTTCCTTTATCTTAATAATTAGGAATATAAAATAAAAAAAATTTAAAGAAAAGAAAGTTGGTAAAATTACCGATAACTAGTAAAACCCGAAATATCAGGTATTTGAGTCCAAGAACAAACGTTAATTGGAAGTGAGGTATTCAGACTTGGAGGATTCGATAGAGTGAAGGTGTCAGCAAAATAATAGGTCACTTGAGGAGCAAGGTATCTATTTAAAACACTTGCGTCACCTAATCCTTGGAGATAAATTGCAGTCTATGGATTTTTCCTGTCTTTTTTGTCACTGGTTTTGATTTCTGTCCCCAAATTGTTGTTCCTGTCGGGAGTAAGGCCACGGAGGGAACAGTGAAACAGATTAGTCCAGCATCTATCTATAGCTTTTACCCTATTTTTAGGATGTGTTTGGTTGGAGGTAAAACTTTTGATGAAAAGTTTTTGAAGTAGAAGTTGTCAAATCAATAGAAAGGGATGTGATATAATAGGAGTAATGATGAGGAGTAAAGAGAATAAAGTTAAAATAGATAGGTTAGTTGTATGGGTAGTTGTGTAGAAATGATTGAAAAGTAGGGTAGTTTGTATAGAAAAATGTGAAAAAATAATTAAAAAGTAGAATAATTATGGAGAGTGAAAAGTTTTAGATTGAAAAGTTTTAGTTGACACTTTTTTGCCCTAAACAAACACACCCTAAGTTACTGGTTTTGATTTCTGTCCCCAAATTGTTGTTGTTGTCACGAGTAAGGCCATGGAGGGAACGGTAAAACAGATTAGTCAGCATCTATGCTGAACAGGCTGCATCTTCTGCCTTCTCTGCCATGCACTGCACAAGAGTTCAGGTTCTGCTTTATTCTTGACTAGGAATTGAAATATTGAATTAATAGACCTTACATTGCCAGCACCATGTTATGTCCTAAATATGATAAGCATGCATATTGATTTCTATCGCCATATTTCCCTACTCTTTCTTTTGTGGTTTTTCTACCTGCCATCATCCAATTTGGAATTGAAACAAAATTTTACGAATGTGAAATAGAAGCTAAGAATGATTCTACAGTTCTGCGGGCTTTCATTATTGGCAACTGTGTTGCATTTTTGTCTATGATTGTAACAAGTTGAGATATTTCTAGCATATCCCTGAGGAGGAACAACATGTGACCAACAATGATGATGATATTCTTTGTGCTAGCGCAATTCTCTTCTGTTAGAACTTAATGCGTGGTAATATCAGGAATGCTTGTGATGCTGATATGTGTTGCTTTATTTTCTTTTCCCATGAATACAAAATGAACTATTTTGAAATTCTAGTTTCAATAAGAGTGGATCCCCTTTCTTCTGTAAAAATGAAGAATTATAGAATAATATTTGAAAATTTGCATTCCCTCATCGATGGTCCTGCTCATCCATTGAGTTTCAAGCGTTCATTTACCCAAGAGGCACAATTGAAATAGAGCTACTGTTGGTTCCATTGTTTAATTGAAGCATGTGTGCAGGTACCGTGCCATAACCAGTGCTTACTACAGAGGAGCTGTTGGTGCATTGCTTGTGTTTGATGTCACTCGACATGCTACATTTGAGAATGCTGAGAGGTGGTTAAAGGAGCTCCGGGATCATACTGATCCGAACATTGTTGTCATGCTCATTGGGAACAAATCTGACCTTCGCCACCTTGTGGCTGTTTCAACAGAAGATGGGAAATCTTTCGCTGAGAGGGAGAAACTCTTTTTCATGGAAACTTCAGCTTTGGAAGCCACAAATGTGGAGAATGCGTTTGCTGAAGTTTTGACCCAGATATACCATATCGTGAGTAAAAGGGCAGTGGAAGCTGGTGATGCTAGTGCAACAGCAGTTCCAAGTAAAGGGGAGAAGATAAATGTGAAAGATGATGTTTCTGCCCTTAAAAGAGTTGGTTGCTGCTCCAACTAAGTTTGGGTCGGTATCAACATTATGAGGCTGCTTGTCAGTATGCAGGATCAAACACAAGTAAAAAAGTTCAGCTAGGAACAGAGCTAAAAGCAACTGAATTTACATTGGCATTTCCTAGCTATCAAGCCTCCCTGGTTTTCTTTTCAACCCAATTTTGAAAGAAATGTAATCGAAAGGTGGTCTTAAAGTGCTGGAGGCATTACGACAGCCAGGATTTGTGGATGTATTGAGTTTTAAAATTGCAAATCAGTCTGCTAGTACACCAGCCATGATTGCAATTCGATTTGGTTTTGGGAAGGCTTCTTCCAAGAAAGAATTTTCTCATGTAGTAAGCATTATTTGCCCTTGTGGCTCAATTTCCTTCACGGTACTGCTTATGACACACTTCTGTTTTCGGCGTTTTCTTGTTGTCTAATCATCAGTTATTAACAGGACTTGTTTCATATTTATATAGTTCAATGTCAGCAGTTCATTGTCACATCGTATGATGAATACTTCATCATCAAGATCCATCCGTTTTACTTGCATCATTATCATGGATTAATTATCATGCAAATCCTTATCCTCTAGCGTCTGGCCTCATTTATCTCGCTGGTTTTGCCGATTGAAAAATGCTGAATGGGTGAAAAGAGAACAGAAAGGGTTGGTAGCTTATACAATATGTATGGCCCCAGAAATTGTTGGAAACTTCTTCGAAATTATGCAATGGAATTGGATTTGGACAAAGAGAAGGGTCGACGTGTACTGAAAAAATGAGAGTATATTGGGAAGGAGAAGTAGAATTCGAATTATCTAGGAAAATATGTATTTATATATTTTTCAATGAAGCATGACTAACAAAAACTCGGATTGAAATGATTTTGCTACTATTAAAAAGATAGAGTAGACGTATCTGTAGTATTAAAACTTTTTTTGAGATTATAAGCGGCCACTATCGTATGTCATTACATAATGAGACATAATCTTGTTAACTTGGGCTAAGTAACTGCATGCCTCGGCCTACCTCAAGAATCCATTTACAACATTTTTTTTATATTTTTTTCTTCATACGCTTGTTTATCTAAATGTATTTAATATTTAAATTAAGTTTTACTATTTTTGGATATGCGTATATTTTTTTGAGATTTTTAAAGATAGGGTATATATACAGATATTTTAAAATCTCAAAAAAAATATATACATATTGAAAAATGATAAAATTTTATTTATATGTTAAATACAGTTAGATAAACGAGTGTATAAAGAAAAAAAAGTATTGTAACTTGATTTTTTTAAGTGGGCTAAGCAAGACATTTGCTAAGCCTAAATTAACAGGATCACTTCTCTTACATAATCATCTGAATATCTAAGTAATATAAGAGTTTTAAAAAGCTAAAGGTAAAACGTTTTCTACTGAGCAAAGCAGCGATCCTATGCGTGATATATATATATATAGATAGAGAGAGAGAGTTGTTCCGGTGCAGTTGCGTAAAAATGGGCCCCATATGATCATGAAATCATGATCTACTCCACCCATTGTATTTACAATAATGTATTATATTATCATACCAATTTTCATCCCAATCAGATACTTTAAAGTTGTTATTTACATCAAACTATTTTATTACGTTGGATTTATACCATTTTCAGATGGGGGTCATATACATATCTGATTGGGATGAAAAGTGGTATGGTAATAGAATACATTATTCTAAATACAATAGGTGGAGTAGATCATGATTTCATGATCATGTGGGGCCCATTTCAGCGATGCTGCACCAAAATATATCTCATATATATATATCATTAAAGTTGTTAATATTGCATGATCCAATTAACCTCAGCTACGTGATGATTTGTTAAGTTCACACTACTAAATTTATCTGCTAATTCTTTTGCTTTTTCTTCCATAAACTATCAATCTAGATGCTTTTAATGTATAAATTAAGTATTATTATTTTTTGATGTATGTATATATTTTTTTTTTAGATTTTTAAACATGGGTTTTGATCATTTACATTTACACATACACTGACTTATGGTACGTTTGGCTCAAATATATTTCATCTATTGAATTTCGAATTATTATTTTATTAGTACACTAATTTTCATCTAACTTAATATGCATATAGACCTCATCTAAAAATGATACAAGATTAATATAATAAAATAGTTTTGATATAAATAACAATATTAAAGTTGTCTTTCAGCATATCAATTATCCAAGATATAATTTGTATATAGATAAACAATTGAATAAAATATTAATATATTTTTGAGTGCATGTGGGGCGCATTTTGAACTAAATGTGTCATAAGTTCCAATACATGTAAATGTTAAAGATAAGGTCTTTTTAAATATAAGAGTAGTTTAACTATTTTAATGGTTGAAAATTACTAAAATAACCTTGTATTTAAAAATCTAAAAATTATAAACATCTTCAAAAATGACAAATCCTAGTTTCTATATTAAATACACCTAGATTAACAAACTTATAAAAAAGAAAAAACTGTAATAAGTTTTTTGGAGTGAATTAAGTAAGTCATTACTTAGCCTAGGCAAATAAAATCATGCCTATTATTTAAAATATGTTCTACACCAGATATTAACTGAAATGGAAAATGTGTGCTCATGTTTGTGAACTCACGTTTTACTCCAGCTTTAATTTAGTTAAAGCGTATTTGGGAAATGATAAAACTTTTATAATTGGGTGTGTTTGGGAAGTAATAAAACTTTTGAATGAAAAATTTTTGGTATAGAAGTTTTTGAGTTGAAAGAAAATGATGTGATATCATAAGGTTATGATAAGAAGTAAAGATAATAAAGGTAAAATAGATAGATTAGTTATGTAGATAGGTGTGAAGAAGTGATTGAAAAATAAGGTAGATATACAAGAAGATATGAAGAAATAATTTTAAAATATGACAGTTATGAAAAGTAAAAAGTTTTAATTGATATTTTTTGTTTATTGCCAAGCACACCTGAAAAATTTTTTTGAATGGGGAAAAATGATGTAATATGATTGACGTAACGATGAGGAGTAAAAAGAATAAAGTTAAAATAGATAGGTTAATTATATGAGTAGTTGTGTAAAAATAATTGAAAAGTAGGGCAGTTATATAGAAAGATGTAAATAAATAATTAAAACATAAAGTAATTATGAAAAGTGAAAAATTTTAATTTGAAAAGTTTTATGCTATAAGAAAAACACCGTGATGTAATTCATGACCCGTGCGCCGGTGAACGAATTAAGATGGCTCGGTCCTTTCTTTTTTTTAAAAAAAAAAAAAAAAAAAATCTATTGAAATGTAGGCTCAGTCCCTCCTTGGATAGAAGGGATGACCGCATATGTTGGATTCAGAAACAGAAGGTTAATTAAAGCTGGTTGCAGACTTTCAGTGGGATTTCATGAGCTTTATATATAATGTATTGTTTTTTTTTTTTTTTTTTATGAGTTGCCTTCCCATAGTTTCTTCATTTATCGTTTCATTTTTCATGACTATAGAATATCATACAGACACCTCCTTGTAACTTTATTTTCGTTTTACCCTCCACGGTTAACGGACGTCCATATGTCCATTAGCTGTGGGGGTAAAATAAAAATAAATAAATAAAAAGTGTGGGACTCTCTAATATTTTCATAGTTATGGGTATGATATGGTAAAACCAGAAAATATAAGCGGTATATGAAAAAAATTCCTGGCAATTGTAAGTTATTTTTATTAATTTGTATTTTTCGATCATCTAAATATTAATTAAAGAAATTTTTCCTATCGCAAGAACATAGATAAAATAAATTTAATAAATATTTGGTGTTTCTTAGAATCAACTTTATATATTTTAACAAAATTCGAACTTTATATTTATTTCTATGTATATTTTTGGTTATAAAAATTACTTCGATTGAATGTTTCGATGAATAAAAAAGGAAAATTAATAAAACCATTTGAATTCACTTCCAAAAAATTTTCCCATATAAAATTTTGATTGAGATATTTTTATGTTTTTTACTAAATAAATTTTAAATTTTTTTATAAGCCTCTTAGTTTTTTTTTTATTTTTTTTTATCATCTTGTACCTCATACCTATGAGAATATATACAAAGCCTGCTTAGACTAAAATGGGAGTTGTATGATATTTTCATTGTTATTATATATAGGCTTGTGTTTCATAATTGATAAAACTTTTAATAAAAAGATTTTTGAGTAAAAATTTTTGAAATGAAAGAAGTGATGTGATATGATAGAAATAATGATAAAATGTAAAGAGAATAATATTAAAATAAATAGAGTCATTATATGGGAAGTTAAGAAAAAATGACTAGAAAGTAAAGTAGTTGTTTAGTAAGTTGTGAAGAAATAATAAAAAAATAAAAAATTTATAAAGAGTGAAAATCTTTAAATTGACAAGTTATGTCGAAAACACACTCTTTTGCAATTCATAGGAATCGATCTCTTAGACGGGCCCCAATTTGATGGTAAAATCAGCTATTTATATTGTTTAAAGTAATTTGTTTTTATCACAGTATCAAAAATCCTTTCAATCCTAGTATTAACCACAAAAAATATAATTTTTTAAATTGTCAAAACACTTATATCCGACCACAGATGCATTAATGTTTTAAATTTATAGAATATTCATACAATAAGAAGCAATGTTTTAGGCAGTTTACATATTGAAATAATAACTCTAAAATTGATATACAAATTAAATAATTTTGTCATATTGATTTTACCTATTCATTAGATGGGTTGATGCACATCTTTAATTTAGATAAAATTCGTTTTCTTAACTAAACAAGTGAATAAAGGCAATGAGTGGAGTACATTTCACATCATCATCAAGTTGGACCATATTTGTATGAACCCCGTTGCTTGAAGTAAACCAACTTTTGTTCGAAAAAGGAATTTGCTTCCTAGGTTGTGTTAAATTTTTAGAAAAAAAAATGGATTTATTAAGGTTCTGTCGGAAACTTTGATCCACTTTGATTAATTCAATTCAACTCCGCAAATTTGATCGATAATCAAATTTAATGTTGGGGGCATCAGAAAGTCATTTTTCAATTTAACGGTATAACCTGTTTCTTCCTTATCTTATAAGAGAAACTTTCCCTTTTATAAATAGAAATTCATGATTTTTCGTGGTTAAAAATCAATACAACTGATAAACTCACTAATGAAGATTATTGGGTGTTAACAAATCAAGTTGAACGGGTTAAAGCATAATCTTAATCCTAACTCTCAACTTAGTATGTTTATTAACTCATTTAAAAATCTCAAGTTTAACCCATTTACAACTCATTTAATAAATGAGTTAGCTAGTTGTTAACGAATTATGAAAACATATAGTAGGTGAAGGGAGTAAGAGAGAGGAAGAGAGATGAGAGATCAAGGAAGAGGGCAAACAGTCGGATGGAGAAAGACGAAAAGAGTAGGAAGATAACGAAGACCAAAGAAGTGGCCAAGGAGAGGGAACAAGGAACACAGAGATGATCGAACATGGGGGAGTGAGAGAGAGAAGAATGGAGAAAGAGGGAAAGAGGTAGAGAGATGAAGGCATAAAGAGAAAAAGGTTATCAATGACGATAGAAACTGCATGAAGGTAAATAATGGTGATGACACAGCAAGAAAGACAATAAAGAGGAAATTAAAATGGAAAATTGATTTAGGGTTTAGGATAACATTTGTATACCCCTTTTTTTGAAGAAGTATACCCCCTTTTAATAGGATGTAAATGGTTTCACAGGTTTGAAAGATTAAACAATTTACAAAATGGGTTAATGAGTTGCAAAATTTCAATTATAATCTATTTATTTATTTAAATAGTTGAACCCGTTAGTGAATCATAAACTATTTATTCAAAAATTTCAATTTAAACTTATTTATAAATGAGTTAGTCAAGTAGATTGACATATCGACCATGAATACTAAACACTAAACTATTGCACTTTTTAAAATTGTCTGACCGAGTTTATCCATTCAACTTAAATCTTTTGGTTTGAAAACACAAAAAGCATAAATAGTAAGCTTAGAAGTGTAACTCAGGTCAGTTCAGTTCAGTTAGTAGTTTACCATGTCCATACCCTATTTTCAAAAAACCTACCATACTCTATCCACTTATAGGGTCGGTTCCTATTATACCCTATCCTATCCATTATCCACATGGTCGGTTTTGATTCTAAATCGGTTCTTATAATAACTAATGATGACATGTAAAAAAAATATTTTTTATTGTTTTAAATAATATAAAATAATACTCATTTACATTTTAAACTTTACAATTTATAATTAATTTTATTCTGTCGTTGTTTACATCTATATTCACATTCTTTGTAACCTTATTATCCATATTAATAATCACATTAACGTCATCATCCACGTTCATATTATAATCATCCATTATTACAAATATAAACTCTATACAATTTATAAAAAAAAAAAATAAGAAAATCAAACTAACAATAATTTATTGGTGAATGAGGAATAGAAACCATTATGTATTTATTTATGGATACATATTTATAGTTATTTACATATTAGGGTACTCAGCGTGTACCCTACCCTTACCCTGTTTTGGGGGTTAGGTAATAATTTTTACGCTATCCGTACTCATGGGTAAAAGTTTCTACCTTATCCTACCCAATTTAAGGTCAGGTAGGTGAGTACCCTACCCAATTATACCCTTAGATAAGCTCGAGATAAAAAGCTTTGTATTAATGTGAGACGGCTAATTAGTTTTATCTTTCAGTCAAACTAGCCTTAGGGCCATGATCATTTGCACCGAGATCAAAAATATATTTTTTATTTTTTGCAAAATTTTTAGTATAACTATTAATATAAGTATATTTACTCTATAAATCAAATTTTATCATTTTTAAAATATTTATATATTTTTTGTATTTTTAAATGCAGAGATGGCTTAGTTATTGTAAATAATATAAAATGACTAAAATACCATTATATTTAAAAATATAAAATAAATATATACATATTTTTAAAAATAATAAGACTTGATTTATAATTAAATACATTTATATACAAAAAATACTGCGGTGTATATTTCGTTCGAAAAGCGCTTACTCAGAAGAGCTTGTATAGCGCCCGCCGAGGTACGACCACTTGGGAGGAAGCTAGCTAGAGCCTTTTAGCTGCTATTTTTGCAATAAAACCAAATTGGGAATGCTAGAACCTTAGGATTTTGAGAAAATACTGACATTTGTACAACAAAAAATAAGATTAACGGGAGCAATAAAGCTGCCACTTTTGCAATCAAACCAACTTGGGAATGCTAGAATCATAGGATTTGATAAAAAAAAAAAAAATACTGACATTTATACAACAAAAAGGAGGACTAATGGGGGCAATAAAACAGCGTGACTTACATAAAACCAACTGACACCATTTGGAAGGAAGCGAACTCTGAGAGAGTGGGAAGAAAAAAATTTTATGAGGGGGCATTCCGAGAATCGAACTCGGGACCTCTCGCACCCAAAGCGAGAATCATACCACTAGACCAAATGCCCTGTGTCGAATGAGGATCATTAAACACTTAATCATTGTTATGAAATAGTTTTGAGCTCCGACCTCTCGCAACCAAAGCGAATCCTCAAATGGCAGTTACAATCTCCTGGGGTCCCAACTCCCACTCCCAATCTCTTGTCATCCAATCAGCTTAGATTGGAACGAGCAGCTTTGATCAGCTGTCTGTATGTCAGTGATAAAAATGGCCGGCCAATAACTAAGCAATCTGGATCTTGAAATATTTCGCTTGTTTTTCTTGAGAGGATTGTCTCCTAATCTCTTGTCATCCAATCAGCTTAGATTGGAACGGGCAGCTTTGGTCAGCTGTCTGTACGTCAATGATATAAATGGCCGGCCAGTAACTATGCAACCTGGATCTTGAAACATTTCGCTTGTTTTTCTTGAGAGAAGTTTGTAGGAAGAACAAACTTTTCTCTCTCTTTTTTTTTTCCCCGAGAGAAGTTTGTAGAGAGAATAAACTATAAACTTCTTTTTCTCTCGTGTGTGTGTTGGGTGGGGGGGTGTAGAGAGAGAGGAGGGAGGGAGGGAGTAGCTAACAGTATCTTAGTTGATTAAAAATGATTACATTGATGACCACGTGAATGTAATAAGTAAAAGGATGAGTCATCTCACGGTTTACGGTTTATCAGTATTTATCATGGGGAAGATTATTATAAACATTTGGATCCTTGTATTCTTTCAAATAAATAAATAAAAAAAACAGTGGCCCACTCATTTTACAGTCCAGAAATATCATATCATGCTGTGGGATAGTTCATTCATTAATCTGAAAACTGTCCAACATCACGTGTAGCACAAAAAGAAATGGATTAAAAAAAGAAGCCAGTGATTTTTGGGAGAAAAAAAAAGTGTATTCAGTAACTAGCCCAAGCGGTGACTGCATCCACATTTCTTTATTAGTAAAGAGCTGGACATGAAATATACATATAAAGGCCTTGAACGAACCCCTTAACAAATAGAACTGTTCTCCACTGAGACAATACTGATCATCATGTGTTAAAGCTCTGTGCTTCTCATCGTGACTCTCCTTGTCAAAAACCAAATGGAAACTTTTGCACACCTGCAGGCAGCATTACGTGTGTGGCTTCAGGAAGGAAAAATTCAGTGGTAAAACCAGCTGGAGAAATCATGGTGAGTGGTCTGACTTTTGCTTTGCGTTGAGTTTCTGGCCACACCTTGCAGTTTTACATTAGAATAAGTGTATATGATCATGAGCCACAAGCTCCAGCTACTTCCATCAGATCAAATATATGTGATTGTTAAGCATATTAACAGCAATGCTCTTTAGATCTGGCTGCTGTATAGATTTCAATGTCCACCTTTCGGCTCTATGTTGTCCAGAGAGAATTGCATCATTAAGTAATCTCAACAAAATGAAATAAGCCTGGGCTTGATGCTACTTACTAAAATTCATTCCATTGCACTGAATCCAACCATGAACCATCCTGTCAGTGAAGTGGAATGGCAGGGCAATTCTCTTTTGGCAGGAGGTGCACACAAGGTTCATGATCTATGAGGGCCCTGCAAACCTTCTCCTCATGTATGTGTGACCCCCTGCCAAGAGGAGAATTGCCCTGTGATTCATCTGACTTCACACGTGCCAAGCCTCTCCATGACTAGGGTTGTTACAATTGCAGTGTCTTATATAGCACAGCACTCGCCTAGGATATGCCACATGCATTTGGATATGCCGGGAACATTCGCCAGAGGTCCTCTTTTGCCTTTTTCAGGTTTCCTTTTCTGGTCCCCCACCACTATTTCACCAGTCAGCTGTAAAGGCTCCATACATTCTCCATGGATTTTATCGATATCGTATATGCCATTGTAGGGATCTGATACAGCAATGTTGTTAGGAAGTCTGCTGGAGACCTCACAAGTTAACAACATGGGGGGGAAATGCGCCTGCCATATCAAAATCGACACTGTGAGCATATGATATTTCTGGTCAGCATTCCGCATTCCGACTACACCAAATTAATTAGTCATCATTTTTTTTATTTTTTTGCTGCAACCTATCCAAGGCTTTTCTTGGAGTGAGTGTTTACTTGAAAAATCAATTTACAGATGTACTTCACAAGTAGAAAATTACTTTCCTCCAATGAATAACAGCGTGAAATATCAGCAATTAGTAGGCAGGGCACTACTAGGTTCCATCTTTTTTCTTGGGGGTGGGGATAGTTAGACAAGCAAATTAATTAACCAACGAATCACACTCGAGAAAGTTGGACAAAGATTGAATGGCAGTGGTCATTCAAGCATATTTCAAAAGATCTCTGCATTAGATAACATATTAAATTGGATGCTTATATTTCATTTCATACGACAATATATCATAATAATGGATTAATTCCGATATCGCCACAACTTATGCCCATATTAATAGATATGATAACACATTTATGAAAATAGCATACATGACCACATATTGTACCTCTAGTTCTAAATATGACAACGCTATTAAAACAGACGTTAAAAGTGATGTAAAAATTTAAAAAGCTGCTCCAATTAAATATTATAAAAATTCAACAAAATGATATAAAAATAAAAACTAAAGTAGGCTCGACCAGTCCTATTTGCACACAATGTCCCTTTTAAAAGAAATGGCGATAGTAAATTTGTCATTTAAAAAAAAATTTTAACACGTTATCTAACGGTATCTAATATTATTGTCGTATTTGGAAAATTAGGGGTAAAATATACAGTTAGTTATATCATTTTTATCAATACATGGTTATATCTATGAATGTGAGTATAAGTTGAATTCATATTTGTAATTGGGTTTTGTCTCTATGTAATTCTTTCCATTTTTAATATCTTAACCCTTGATAAAAATTCACTCTATGTATTATGTTTATCATCATTTATATTATTATAAAAATCCTTTCATTTATTTATTATTATTGTGCACAGACCCCCTCTACGAATGTAGAGAGAATTAACATGATAAAATGGTTTAATGCTAAAAATCAATTTAAAGTTATATTTTTAATATTAAAGACATCTTACATATCACTATGTGGTAAATGATTCTATAAAGTATTATTAAATTATACTATATATGTAAATAGATCTAGTATTTTTCATAATTTACACATAAATATATTTTTTAGTAAATGTAGTCATATGCATATTTGATTTAAACAAAACTTAATCTCTTAGTAAAATAAATGATACTAAATATAATAAATAGAGTAGATTGTTATCAGCCATTAAGATATTAAAAATTAAAATGGTTACAAGGAATTGTGGATTGTTTGGAATTGACATTTATATAATTTATGTAAGAGGCATGATCCTATTAGTTTGGGCTAAGTAATGGCTTACTTAGCTCACTTTAAAAAATCTTTTGTTATTTTTTTTGTTTTTCCTTCCATAAATTTGCTAATCTAGATATATTTAATGTATAAATCAAGTATTATAATTTTTCGATATGCGTATATATATTTTTAGATTTTTAAATATAAAGGCATTTTAGCTAATTTTAATGGTTAAAAATTACTAAAATAACCCTATGTTTAGAAATCTAAAATAATATATACATAGCTCCAAAAATAGTAAAACTTGATTTATATACTAAATATACCTAGATTAACAAGTTTATGAAAAAAGAAAAAAATTAGTTGATTTTTTAGAGTTGGCCGAAGCTAATAAGATCATGCATCTATGAGAACATCTTATATTATAATTAAATTGAGCCCTTCATAATCCTAATGGGTCGCTATGCTTTTATGGACAATACTCTCAATGACCGATCATATCTAAATAACTTTAATTCTATTAAGTCAAATTCTTATACTTTAACTTATTGCTAGAACAATTTAGTGTGTCTCAATAATGACCATCTGTGGTCATTCTTGGATAATTTTAAGTTGAGAAGTGATCCTGTTAGCAAATGCCTGGCTTAGCCAACCTTAAAAAACTTATTTATAATATTTTTTTTGTTTTTTCTTCATACACTTGTTTATCTAAGTGTATTTAATATATGAACTAAATTTTATCATTTTTAGTCACGTGTATATATATTTTTAACATTTTTAAATATCTATGTGTATATATGTATGTAAAGGACTTTGCTTCGACACCAGCATTGCGACACAATGGTAGTCACCTGAGTAAAGTGCCCTTAGGTCTAGGCATCGAATCCTGAGACAATAAAATATAGACGTCATCAAAAGAAAAAAAGGGTTCTGCTTCAAAGTCATATAACCCCTACAAAATTTACGATTTTGATCTTTGATGGAAAATCTAATTCATTCATTGTACTTAACATTATTTGTTTATTTAGGAGATCAAGTTTCATCCCAATCAAGTATGTTTATAGGTCACATTTATTAGAATATATATTCATGTCTAAATTATGAAAAATGCTAAAATATCAATTTTAAAGTAGTATTTTTGACATCCAAACCATCCAAAGTATCATTTATATGTGAATAAATGATTCTATAAAGTATTATTATATTCTAATATATGTGTAAATAGATCCAAGCGTTTTTCTTAATTTACACATGAATATATATTTTTGAACAAATATGACTCATGAATATACTTAATTAGGATAAAACTTCGTCTCTTAGTTAAATAAATGATATTAAATACTTGGGCTAAGTAATGGCTTGGTTAGCTCACTTCGAAAAATCTTTTATTATTATTTTTTTGCTTTTCCTTCCATAAGTTTGCTAATCTACTATAATTTTTGGATATATGTATATATAATTTTAGATTTTCAAACATAAGGATATTTTAGCTAATTTTAATGGTTGAAAATTACTAAAATAACCCTACATTTAGAAATCTAAAAAAATATATACATATCTTCAAAAATAGTAAAACTTAATTTATATACTAAATATACCTAGATTAACAAGTTTATGAAAAAAGAAAAAATTAATAGATTTTTTAAAGTTATCATAAACTAATAAGATCATATATCTATGCGAATATCTTATATTATAGTTAAATTGAGCCCTTCAAAATCCTAATGGGTCATTGTGCTTTTATGGAGAATACTCTCAATGACGTATCATATTAAAATAATTTTAATTCTATTAAATCAAATTCTTCTATTTTAACTTATTGCCAAAACAATTTAGCCTATAGTAATGACCATATGTGGTCCTTCTTGGATAACTTTAAGTCGAGAAGTAATCCTGTTAGCAAATATCTCACTTAGTCCATCTTGAAAAACTTATTTATAATATTTTTTATTTTTTATTCATACACTTATTTATCTAAGTGTATTTAACATTTAAACTAAATTTTATCATTTTTGAATATGTGTATATATATATTTTTTGAGATTTTTAAATACTATGTGTGCATATGTATTTAAAGGGCTCTGCTTCGACATTGGCATTGCGACCCAATGGTAGTCACCTTGACACAGTGCCCTTAGGTCCAGGCATCGAATCCTGAGACAATAAAATATAGACGTCATCAAAAGAAAAAAAGGTTATATAGAAGCGGAGTCATGTAATCCATTCAAAATATAAGATTTTGATTTTTGATAGAAAATCTAATCCATTTATTGTATTTAACATCATTATTTATTTGGGGGATCAAGTTTCATTCCAATCAAGTATGTTTATGGCCCACATTTGTTAGAATATATATATATATAACATATGAATATATATATATATATATATATATATTTGAAAAATGTGGCCCATGAACATACTTGATTATGATGAAACTTGGTTTTTTAGATAAACAAATGATGTTAAATATAATAAATGGATTAAATTTTTCATTAAAGATCAAAACTATGTTACATAGAAGCGGAGCCCGTATTTAAAACACTCCTATCTTTAAAAACTTTAAAAATATATATACATATACAAAAATGGTAAAACTTGGTTATAAATATACTTATAAAAATAAATATGTGAAGAAAAATTTAAAAAAAGTGTTTTAAATGAATTTTTTAACGTAATCTAAGAAATTCATTTTCTTAATCGAGCTAATAGGATCATTCATCCTTTTAAGTTACTTTTATTCTGGTTCGAATGGGTTATATATACCATATTTGTTAAAGTCATAAGGTGCACTTCGGCAAGGACCAGTGGGGCACAGGCGTGAGGAACTTAGATTAATGTGCTTGCATGCCCAAGTGAGTCAAATTGCATATTATGTAAAATTAAATAAAGAGAAGTTGGTGAACATGAGGATGACTAGGTGGTTGATAGAGTGTATGTAAGAGAGAATTAATAAAGTTGTCAAAGCAAGTAGAATTTTTTTCTTTTCTTTACCTATTATACCTAGTGTTACTAACATTATTATAATCTTCAGTGTTGTGATGTTGTTATCACATTTGGGCCCACTCTAATTATTAAAATACAATCCAATTCACTTATTTTCTTGAAAATTATGATATCAAAAATCGTTTCAATCAAAATTTTACATAGGCAAGTTTTAAAATGTTCATAATTATATATAAAATATAAAATCACTTAAATTATTAACCAAATGTCACTGATGAGAATTTAACTAAGTATTTGTAGTTAAAGAATCAATTACAATTAAAATAAATCTAATGTTACTTTGCAATACAAGCATTGCATTTGAATCATGTGCATTGAGCTCCGATGCACACGCTTGCATGAACTTTTTTAGTTTCGGGCATTTATATGTTGGCCAAAGCATGAAAATTTTATATCTGCAATTTTATAATTTAAATTTTTTAAATATTTTTTGAATTTCCAATATAAACAAGTCCCTCCTTGATGCTTCCAAAAATATTTAAAATAAAAAATGTAAAAGGGAATATATATATATTTCATAAGTTGTCTCACGTATGAATGCTAAGTAAATTTTAAAAGAAAGTCATGTAAGTAAATGCATTGAGGCCCATTGAATGGAAGCCGATACATACATATCGATAATGCAGCAAAAATATGTATTATTATGCGCAACTAAAAAAGTTTAGCGATTGAATTTTTTATTCCTTATTAAAAACATTTTGCAACGATGCTTCGATAAGAAATTCAAAATAAAGATTCCCGACCATAACCTGGCTTCATACACATTAATCGTATTTTTTTGTCAACAAAATGTAAATTCGTTAAACTTTAGCGACGAATTTGCTTCATTGCTAATGGACTTTTTTTTGTTTTATATTTCCATATATATTCTAAATATAACTTTTCATGAAATTCGTGCTCGTTATTGCACCATGCTTTTGCATATACATTTTGCGCTCCAACCAATCGTATGTTTCATCATGAAAAATATAGTCTTACTGATTTTTTTTTCCCATCGGTGATACAATAAATTAAAATTTTCATCTTAGTCTTTCTTATATATAATTTTTATTTATTCTAATCTCTGACTTCAATAACAAAATAAAAATAAGTTCTCTTTAATAGTTTTTGCTCAATAACATTTTTAATTTTTAGAGCGACATTTAAGAGGGTAATTCAGTCGATTAATATTAAACATTATTGCAGGTGTTTAAAGTTTGAACTTCAACTGCATGAAATATAGTAATTATTTAAGATATTTATTTCAGCTGTATCAGAATTTTTTTCCTTATTTAACTTGAACGGCTTATCGACTCTAGCCAATAGCCACGGTAAAATCAAATGAGCCTTAAATAAATAGAAATAGGAAAAGGCTTATCTATATGCTTTTGAGTGATATATTTCTCGCAACAATAAATATATGAGGGAGGAGAGAGAGTCCTCTAGGAATTAAGCCAACATATATACGTAGCTTTGGAGTTTTTTTTTTCTATTGGTATATATATATATTATGACATCTAATATTACAATTAAGCTCATTCAATCTTCACACAGTGCAAGAATTTTTCTATAAATACCTCTACATTAAGAAACCTCTAAACACTCCCACTCAAAGGAAAAATTCATAAATCCTACAGTTATAGAAACTGTGATTCGAACCCATGTCAACCGACCCCACTGATTTTTCGCCACAAGGTCACACAAATGAGCCTTAAATAAATGGAAACAGGAAAAGGCTTATCTATATGCTTTTGAGTGATACGCTTCTTGAAATAATAAATATGTGATGGAGGAGAGAAAGTCATCCAGGAATTACGCAAACATACGTCACTTACTTTGGAGATTTTTTTATTGGTACGTGTACACTATGACATCTGCTATTACAATTAAACTCATTCAACCTTCACATAATGGAAGAATTTTTCTATAAATACTTTCACAATAAGGAGGAACCTATAAACACTCCTACCCATGGGAAAAATTAATAAATTTCACAACTATAAGGACTGCGATTCGAACCCGTGTCAACCTACCCTGCTGATTTTTTGCCACAAGGTCGTAGAACCAAGTCGCAAGCTTAGTGGCACTTACTTTGGAGATTTAGGGTCATGTATGAGGTTTTAAAAAAAATTAGGAAAATTTTAATGAAAATTTTTTGAAAAATAAGAGAGTTATGTGATATAATAAAATTAAGTAATGAGGAGTACTGATATAATAAGGAAGATAAAAGATAATTGTGTAAAAATCATTTGAATAGGGTAATTGAATGAAAAGATATGCATATATATAATGATTTAAATATAAAAATAATAATTGAAAAATAAAGTAGTTAGATAACCAAAATATTAAATTACAAGTGTGTTTGGGAAGTGATAAAATTTTTGATAAAATTTTTTTGTATAAAATATTTTGAAATGAGAGAAAATGATATGATATGATATGATAAGAGTAATGATGAGTAATAAAGAGAATAAATGTATGTTTGGAAAGTGATGAAACTTTTGAATTTTGGTATAAATTTTTTTTTGCAATAGAATAAAATTATATGATAGGATAGAAATAATAATAAAGAATAAAGAGAATAAGGTAAAAATAGAGCGGTTAGTTGTATGAATAATTGTATAAAAATAATCGAAAAATAAAGTAGTTGTATATAAAGATGTAAAGAAATGATAAAACAAATATAATAGTTATGGAGCGTGAAAAGTTTTGGTTTGAAAACTTTTATTCATTGCCAAACACACCCTAAATTTAAAATAAATAAGTTAAATGTATTTGTAGTTATGTCGAAATGAGTTGAAAAGTATAATAGTTATATATGAATAAATGAAAATTTAATTAAAAATAGGGTAACGGTGGAAAGTAAAAAAAATTTATGTCGAAAGTTTTTTTTTTTTTTTTTGATTGCCAAACATGCCCTGTATCAAAAATAAGTGAGAAATAAGAGAGAATTTTTTTTTGCTTTTTCTTTTGAAAAAAATCTAGCGTGGGTGATTCAGATGATTGGTTGCCACAGGAAACGAGAGAGATATCTATTATACACATGAAGCTGGCAGGCATGCACACGAACGCACGTATGGTTTACGCGATATCGAGCTTCCGCATAAACCTTGGAATCGCCTTTATTTCCATGCAACCACAGCCATATGAGCAAAAGATGAGATTGAGAAGATGCTCCGGATCTTCCCTCTCGATCGAAAACGGACAACATCATTTTTAATTTCATTTCTTTTCATTTGCAGTTTTTTCATCATCTTCTTCTATTTCCACGATCACGCAGGGACACTTTTGCATTTATTCCCGACCGCGTTAAATCACCTCACGCCCTCTCCCAGTGAAACGACGCATGGAGAATAGAAGAGCCAAGTTAAAGTCAACCTGATGTCCGGTCAATCCAATCCGCTTTTTAACCGTTAACTCATTTATATGACCCGTATTATCCATTTAACTAAATGAGTTGATCATAAATTTAGCTTTTCCTACGAATCATGCTCATGTTTTAACCCATTTAACTCATTAACTCTCAAAACCTGTTTATAACCCATATAGGGTTAGTATTTTATTAATATTTATTCTACGAGTTGTAAATATTTTATTAAAAATTGATGTAACATTTAGTGAAGAATATATAAAAAATAATGTTTTTAAATTCAATTGGATGTCCATATAAGAATTCTTTGTTAATTGTGCAGATTATATTTTAAATATTTTATTATTCAACCCATTTCACCAACCCTTAATAACTTACAAGACTACAACCCGATCTATTTATGTTAAATGAATTGAGATTAAGGTTGAGAATATTATAAACGAGTCATAAATAGATTATGGTTAAAAAAATTTAAATGATTTAGGGTTAAGATTAGCTATAACATACCTAATCCAACTCCATTTTTAATTAATTGGTTAAGAATTGCAACTCATCAACTTATTTACATGACCCATTTAACTTGATAATCGTAACAGTTTAATTACCAATTAACCCACTCATAAGGGAAAAATGTTTAATGTTTTCTAGACTTTTTTTTTATAAGTTATGTATAATTAATTATTCTTAATAAAATCAACATTTTAATTAAAGTAACTATGAACATTGGTTTTTTCAAATTAATTTAGTTATTAGCATTAAAAGTCTTTTTAAATTGTTCAGGGATATTGCATTTTAAATGCTTTATCGTTTTTTTTATTTTGCTATCATTTAATCCGCTTTTAACACGTTGAAAACCCACAATCAAATCAGTTTATGTTATATGAATTAGGGCTAGGGTCAAATTTTCTATAAATGAATTGCATGCTGATATATAATTGAAACTTTTAAAATAAATTAAGGTTAAGATAAAGCTTCAACCCAAAACCTCCACATGCAACTCAAGACGACGGCTAGCTACCTGGCATGCTAGATAAACGTGCGAACCTCTTGTTTATTTTAAATATAAGTAACATATTTTTTATTTCAATTTATTTCCCTTAATCAAGGGCATTTGGTCTAGTGGTATGATTCTCGCTTTGGGTGCGAGAGGTCCCGAGTTCGATTCTCGGAATGCCCCCTGCCCCTTCAGTTTTTTTCATTTTGCCAAATCCGCCCATCTGGGGTTCTGAAATCTGAAGCAAGCAGCCAAGGGAAAAAGGGCAAAAAATAAAGGAAAAAGACAGAAAAAAAAAAAAAAAAAAAAAAAAAAAAAAAAAAAAGAGGAAAAGGTCGGAAAGGAATAGTATCTGGGGTAGGGTATATGCCATTCTGCTCCTTCCATAAATACATGCCCATCACCCCAACTCCTCTTCATCTGTAGGGTACCCTACCTTACAAACAACAGCTTGCTGCTTTCCCACTACAATTCAGGTCCGGCGGATTCTACTCTGAAATGGAAGAAGCCAGTGAGTTGCTGCTGCTGCTGCTCTGGGGTAGGCGCATTACTGGGCAATAACTCCTTTGGCAGTCGGCCGGGCCACCCACGCACACGCACACGCGCATGCCCACTGCCAAAGGAGATTTGCCCCGCAATGCGCAACCAGAAATTAATCTCCGTAATTAATTAATCTCTATGCATGCTTCATTAATTAATTAATGCCAGGTATGCAGGTAATGCTGTCTAGCTTCCTTATGCCTTGATAATTGCCCTCGCTAATTAATCTGATCATATACAAATGTAATGATGGAACTATACGCAGCTAGCTGTAGTTGCAGCCCGTTTAAGTTACTTCTTTTGTGCGTGTGTTGCTTATGCACTGTTGTGGATGCCCATGTTCATGTGACTCAGTTTTACATGTGTCTGTACATGTGTCTGTTCTGGGTGCATATATTACTGGAAAGCACATTTTCTTTTAAATAATATATCCATAAAAATAAATTGAAGCAGGCTGCTCATGGGTGAGAAAGATCCCACCGGCTTTAATGATATGTAATGTGATTTCTTATTCTCAATACAATTTTTTTTAAATTTTTAATATAATTTTTTACATTTTTATACAACTTTTTTTACTCTCAGCATACATTATTTTATTTTACATCTCATTCAAGCCCCTTTAATCCTTTAAACAGGCCCGTGCTGTTACGGTGTTACCCAATCATATAGCAGCTGCATCCAAAAGCAACCGCAATCAATGGGCCCGAGCTGGTGCATAGGCCTCCTACACTTCTGTGGGTTCGGACTTCGGAGGCCAGCAGTCTTGCATTTTTTAATAATGATTCAATACTTATATAAGCCCGGAGTTATTCATGCTTAGCCTTAATTTTTAAATTTTAAAATATATGTTTTAAATCTAAACTAAAATATTTTATTTTATTATGCTACCAAAAATAATTTTAATGAAAACTTATATCTTATAAAAAAAAAATAGCTGCCTTTAGGATGCAAATATATAACTATTAAATTTTTTGAAAAATATATTATAATAAAGTTTGAAATACATGATTTTTGGAATTATGAATAAATATATATCGATAAACATAATAAATCATTTAAATTTTAAAAAATTATTTCAAAATTTTAAAACTAAGGACAAGCATGGAGGACTTCATGCTTAATATGAGTACTCTACCTTTTCTACCTATTCTCGCTTGGAATACGAATTATAAGGCAAAGCTCATTAGGAAAAAAGTATTTGTATAACTAGACCCATTTGAAAATTTTCAATTAACCTTATGCTTCATCCATAAAGTAGGGGCGCAACTTGAGTAGGATATCCGCGAGTCAACCCATTAGATATTCTAAAATGGAAATAATAGGTTCATACTTTTATATCCATAGATTGAGGTTGATTCCAAATAGAAAAATACTCAGTTCAATTAGGGTACATACGTTTCAAAGTCCAAGTACCTAGATATCTTTTACAGCAAAAAACATAAATATATTCTTTAAATATATAAAAACTTATTTAATTTATCAATTTTTAATCAACTTAATGAATGTATTTCAAAAATTATATTACTATCATCTTGATTTTGGGTTTTTAAGAAGACGTAATAAAATTATAGTTTTCGAATATAATATAAAGACTATTTGAAATAACTAATTTGAAACCGAGACAGGAATCAACTCAACCTTAAAAAATAGGATAAGATATACTCAAAATTGGCCTGACCTAAAATAAAATATGATAGAAGTTTTCAAGAATAAGATGAGAGTAGAGTCAACCCTAAACTAGATTTACCCAGCCTAAGTTACACCCCTACTATAAAGTAGAGCACTGTTGTCTAAAGTGTATTTGCAAAATAGATCTTGTAGCATTGCATAATTGCACATTAGTGTGTGTGTGTGTGTGTGTTTTTGAGTGTTTGCATAACCACTCTTTAAGTTTAATAATGCAAAATAGATCTTGTTAACCGAAGAAGGCTAAAGTAATATTTGTGGAGTAGTTAAGGCAAAAAATGAAATTTTGCAAAATAGATCAAGTAGCATTGCATAATTGCATGTGTGTGTGTCTGAGTGTTTGCATAACCGCTGTTTAAGTTTAATGATGCAAAACAGATCTTGATAACCGAAGAAGGCTAAAGGAATATTTGGGGAGTAGTTAAGGCAAAAAAATGAAATTTATAAAATTTGCTTTGTAAATTATTATGCAATACACCTTCTAAATTTTCATTTTTTGCATTTTAAGACAACTATTACTTGTAGTTTACTTTCATTACTTATGAAATCCCATGTATTTTTATCACCTTGATAATTCAAGAAAAATTCATTTCATTTATTGTATTTAACATCATTTATATGATCATGAAAACTCTTTCATTCGTCTTGTGTCATTTTGTAGAAACGTCGCCTACAAATATATAAAATCAACATAATAAAATAATTAACACTAAATATCAATTTTAAAATTATATTTTCAACATCTAAACCATCTAAAATATCATTACTCAGTAGATAACTCATTCTATAAAGCGTTGTTATATTTCAATGTATATATAAGCAGATTTAACTATTTTTCATAATTTACATATGAATATATATAATTAACGCGGTCATGCACTTTTTTTATTTCGATAAAACTATGTATTTTTGTTAAATAAATAATATTAAATATAATCGATAGAGTGAATTTTCTATCAATCATTAAAATATTAAAAGATGAGAGATTAAATAAATCACTTTAATGTAACTTAGTTACATATAAGTGGGACTGAACTTAGACTTGTTTAACCTTGGGATAAGAGTTCATTGTCAAAATTTACATAACTTTTTAATAAACAATTAAGGAAGTACATGTTTGGAAGAATTCAAGGAGTTTGAATTGGTTGAGAAAATGGGATAAGAATGTAATGATGTATATTAAAAATGAGAAAAATCGTATTCAAAATATAAAAAATTATATTGAAAATTGAAAATTTTATTTTGGAAATAGAAAAAGTCATCCCATACGAATTCTATTGACGCTATTTTGATCCTGGGAAACACTTATGTTAACTTATCCTTTGGATAAACTTTTGCACGGGTGTTTCGGCAGAAAAATCTCCGGATCCTAACAGCATCTGTTCTACAAATAACAAATACTAAGTAGATGATAAGCTAATTAGCAATCATGCAAAATCTTAATGTTTATTTTGCAAATATCCTAATGAAACTGGTAAGGCATTCAAATACAAATAATTTTTTAGCGGCTTCCACGCCTTAGACGTGATGCGCTAGAAGAAAATATTAACAATACGTAAGCAACCCATACCTATCAATGTGGAAAGAAGAAAAGAAATTAGGTGGTTAGAAAAATGGAAGCACATTAGAAAACAGAGACTGTCACTGTTCCAAGACAACACTGCGCCCTTTGTTTAGCTGAACACGACCTTTTTTTTCTATGGGTGTTTAGCTGAACGCCTGTACGTGGCATGGGCTGGGATGGGCACTTTTACCAATTTTTTGCATTTTGTTATCTCTATCTATGCATATTTGCATTTTAATTCACGAGTTTCGCGTATTTACTTTTTAAACATGCTAAGTTTGCGTTTTTTGCATTTTAAACTCTACCGTCAAAACACTCAGCTAACGTCTGTTATTTATAAGTGAAAATCTAAAATACATTTATGACTTAGTTGATTCAAGTCAACTCATGTATGCGATCAAGACAATTTTATATAGCATAGTTGAGTCGACTCATGAATATAAGTTGAGTCATGATTATAAGGCTACTTAAATTTGCAGATGGTGCACATTTGTTATGGTCAAGTTAATGAGTCAACTCTTTAAGGGCAATATTATGGATTAAACATTTTGTATAATGATTACATATAAATTTTCCGTTTATTTACTGACGTGCAGTAACCAGCAGGTTAACAATGCAGAAGAGACAAACTTATAAAGTTTAAAAAGTAAATATGCGAAGCTCCTCATTAGAAAAACTAAAATACAATTAGTCCGCACTTTCACACTTACTCTTGAGACAGTGCCCGCACTATTCCAATCAGCGCTACAGAAAAATAGAGGAGACGCTATCTACGGGTTTGTTGACTCGCAATTTTTTAAAAATATAAATCCAAGAAGCAATCACGAGGGTTGGAATTTTCGACGCTGTTTGGACGCGGAGTATGACCAGTTTATGGTGGGAGGACCGAGTATTTTAACATGGGTTGGCTAGGATTGGGTGCTGCCACCTGCAATCTGTGCTGATCTCAGATCATCTTCAAAGAAGCTAAAAAACGCAAGATTATATTATAAATATGAGGAAGCGAGTATGTTTTCGGCCTTTTTTATACCCAGTATATCGACCAGCGACAACGTGAAGCTCACGCGAGAAAAATATTCCCGCATCGAGCCTTAAATGACCAAAACACCCTTCGAGCACGATCCAAAGAACATTTTAATTATGTCAACAACATCGCATTCTTCTATAAAAAAAAACATCATTTTGTTTCTAATTATGAAAATTTCAATAAATTTCCCTTTTTAATAAAATAATTACCTCCTACACGATTCCTATTACAGTCTTTTTAGCGTAGAACACCCTACTTTTATTACAATAGCATTCGATTTTCTTGAACTCGAAAGCAACTCATAGATACCATTTGTTATCTTTGTTCTTTCATTTTATGCATTTAGCGGAGCTTATGAAACGGACTTTTAATTAGCCCGTTTTGAAGAATAACCATGAGCTTTTCACCTTATTAAAATTTTGAAATTGTTAAAATAATTAGGCAAGTAGTGCCTAATTTTCAACATATCTAATGTACAATTTTTTTTTCATTTAAGGTTAACCTTTCTGACTGAAATTTCCATTAACTAAATAAAGATGAAATATTATTATTTACTTATCCCTTTAATTTTATATTTTTAGGAATTTTTTAGTCTATCTGAAGATTTGGAATACATTATTAAATACATCAAATTTAGATCAATTATTTTAAACAGCTTAGTTCAGTTATGTTGGCTATCAGACTCCCAAAATGTGTTGTGCGCCTATTAGATTTTCTCAGCAGAGCCGTGATGGAATTGTGGATAGTGGCAGGGATATTTCTGTCATGCTATCGGAAGCGCGGCTGCCTAAAAGAGCACGTGTAACTGCGCTCCCCGCGGACTACTCGGCGTTTGTTCGTCGGTCGTACACGTGTGGGAGTTAATCATGTCCGACCCTTTTAGGATTTTACAAGAAGAACCCCAGCCAAAGAGATATTGCTCGCAAAGCCCTTCCGAGTTTCTGCTGGCCATCTGCTGAGGCATATGATAAAGTTGGGCATTTGCACTTGCATTTTGCCTTTCTATCGTTTTATAGTTTCGTAAAAATAGCTTTACTTATAAATTTGGTTCGGATTTTTTATACCTAAAAAACCATCATCACGTGATCTAAAAATCTGGACATACTACCTTTCAAAAAAAAAAAAAAAATTACACATACCTGGACAGTCTACAAATCTTAGTAAAAATAAATAATTTTTCAAACAAAACTGATAAGCAAGATAAGTTGTGCAAGATTAATGGTTAAGAATAAATTTCGTGAAATTGAAGCCCTGTGCATATAAAACTTCAATATATTTTCGACTCCTATAATTCTTTTAGTATTGAACTTAATTGATATTTGACATATCCGGCCACACAATTAGACGAGATTAGTACAGATGAAGTCATCCAATGATAATGCAAAATGTGGGAAACCAATATATGTATATAAGGACTATTCAAGTGCAGTACGATTGTACTGTAATTATAGTGCAGTGGCGCTGAAATAGGACTCACATGATGATAAAATTATAATTTGCTCCATCCATTGTATTTAGAATAATGTATTCTAGTATCATATCAATTTTTATCACAATCGGATATGTGTATGAATCCCATCTGAAATTACTATAAATTTAATGTAATAAAATAGTTTGATGTAAATAACAATTTTAAAGTAATTTTTTCAATATGTAAATTATTTTTTATCAAATTTATATAAAGATAAATAATTATATAAAATTTTATTATATTCTAATATATGTAAAACCTAAAAAAAAGCAAATGTACTACTGTTCAAGTGCAGCGGTGCTATACCGAAAGAACCCTCCGGCGTAGACACGCCGTAAGTTTGGAGTGGTGCTCGGAGGGCAGTTTCGCAATTCAGCCACAAAGCAGGGTTAATTCCTTGACTCGGACGCTTATATATATGAAGGGAAATATACCTCCGGCGGGTTTTGTAAGAGCATCCCAATCCCTTTCTTCCGATCATCATCTACATTCTTTGGATTCTGCTACTGTCTTCAATGGACAAAGAAGCAGTACTAGTTCAGTCCCTCTTCGAAAACATCTGGTTCTACCGCCAAATCCTATCTCCCCCAACTTCTCCAACTCCAACACTAATCCGCCCGTCTTCTTCGAAACCCACATCAAGGCCCATAAAACAACGTCGTCCCGCAATCTCCCGCAACGTCTGCAAATCCGATTCCAAAGCAGCAGACCCAGCTGCAGTAATACGGTCTCCAGATTCCGTCCTCCCGACGCCCAAGCTCAACTTAATCCTCTCCGGAAAGGCAAAACCCGAAGACCCACTTCAGCAAACGAAGCGAGCAGGTCGAACGCGGACGAAAAACCCACTCTTGCATCGAAGAAAGTCTGCAAAGAGCTTGTCGGAGCTGGAAATGGAAGAGCTGAAGGGGTTTCTGGATTTGGGTTTTACGTTCGACGAGCGAGAGGTGGATTCGAGGGTGGTTTCGATCGTTCCGGGCCTACGGAGACTGATAGGAAAGAACATTGCGAGCACGGGAGGAGAAGAGATTTCCAGGCCTTACTTGTCTGAGGCATGGGAAGTAGTCATGTGTAGATCAGGTGGGGAAGAGAACCCACTGCTGAATTGGAGAATCTCAGCCACTGGAGATGGAATCCATGTGAAACAACAGCTGAGATGGTGGGCTCATGCAGTTGCATCGATGGTCAGATGCGGAGAATGAATATTGATTCAATTCCCAGATCATAATTAATTAATGGATTCCCCCTTTTTCATATCTGATTTTTTTGGGTAAGTTTTTGGAACTTATCTGATACATGTCATTGAATTGTAAATAAATAAACAAATACGTGTATACATACATAGAATCTTGGCAATGATTTGGTTTTTGACAGACACACAAGAGGGAAGTTTGGAGATCTCCACGGCATTAATTTGTACCTCTTTAGAAAGGTTTTTGGCCAGACCTGATATCGTTGAGCCAGCTGTGTTTTTACCTTTGTTTTTTGTTTTGCCTGTCAGCCCATTAATTATAATTCGGCGATCTGAATTTTACACCTCTAAGATGAATGATGCGTTGCTGCTGTGCGTTCACAAACTTCAGGGAAAAAAAATCCGATGTTGGATGTATTACTTTGAACGACAACAACATCTCGGATTAAACAAATAGTATTAGTTTTTGTATTAAAATCTGTTAAATATTTTGATTGCTGAACTTTAAAAGAGTTTAAACTTTTTTTCTGAGCTTGTTGATCATGAGTTTATTTAATGTACTTTAACATAGTTTAATAGAATTTAATAAAAGGGTAACCCACTCCGTTTTAAAATGTCACCATTTTCTTAGTTAGAAGACCCAGTTTTGTACAAATTAAATATGTGCATTAGCTATATTTTCTAAAAAATAAATATATTCATGTGTAAATTAAGAAAGATACTTTAATTCATTCATACATATTAGAATATAATAATAATTTATAGAATCATTTACCCATATAGTAATAATATTTTAGAAGGTTTAGATATTAAAATACTGCTTAAAAATTATTTTTCGATATTAAATTATTTTATTACGTTAATTTTACGACTAATACACAATACTAAATAAATGAGAGAGTTTTTATAATAATATAAATAATACTAAATATAATACAGGAAGTAAATTTTTCATCAAACATTAAGATGTTAAAAATGAAAGAGATTATATACCAAAGAAGTTTCATAAAAGCGGAGCCCTATATAAAAATTTTAGGATTTTGTGCAAGGAATATTTTGTATTTTGCAATTTATACCAAATGAAACATTTTTCGTGAGCTTATTGATCATGAGTTTGTTTGATGTGCTTTAACATAGTTTAATAGAATTTAATAAAAAATTATGATTTTATGTAAGGATTTTTTTATTTTACAATTTATGCCCTGTTAATGAGTTCTATTTCTAACAAGTCCAACTTCATGATGATGTACAATCCACTCCAACTATTATCTTTAAAATTATTTATTTAAATAAGAAATTGAATTTCATCTAAATGAAAGATGTAAATGAACCCATTTGATAAATGCAAATAATAAGATTATTTTATTTATCAATTCAACGTCTAAACTATCTAAAAATTCTTCATTTATAGATGAATGATTTTATAAATTATTATGATATTTTAATAAGTTTGTGGTTGAATATAAGTGTTTTTCATAACTTAGATAATTATATATTTTTTAAGCATATATGGCCAACTAAATACTTGAATTGAAATGATTTTTACTAATACGTTAAAACAAATAATTATAACTAATATGAATAATTAGAATTTGGATTTTATGGGGCCATCTATTTGGTTTCACACAAATATATGGTCAATTTTGAAGATTATATTGGTATTCATATATATGAACGAAAATATATGATTCCCTAATAGAAATCATTTTAGTTAGAATATTTCAATGAATATTTTTCTTTGTGTTATAATCATATTAAGATTCATGATTTTTTTTAGTTACTTAGCCCTTAAATCATTACATGTATAAGTAGATAAGGTCTCCACTTTACATATAACAACTAAATAAGTTTTCTTAAATTTCTTTCTTCTCTAGATTATTTTTTATTTTAATACTTTCATTTTTCGAAGATACCAAATTATCATTCATGCTTAGGCATTACAATCTAAACATGGTATCGAAGCTTGATCGATGAGTATATTTTGATTTTATGATTTTTATTTCCAAATATTATTGTATTTTTCCTTTGTAATTTTATATATTTAACAATATAATATGGAGTCCACTTCTATGTAAAACAGTTGCATAGAAAATTCTATAAAATTCTATTATCCTTTGGGTTATCACTTCTAAGATTCTTATGTGAATTGAAAATTTTGTCTTTGTAATTATTTGTTGGATAAGGTCTCTAAGATGCCGTTGATAATGCATTACTGAAGTCTCCAGAAATTTTGCAATCTACAAGGGAAACAGTGCAAAGGCACTGCAAGTGATCCAAATGCCATGTAGATCTAAGATACTATCCTATTAGCCGGCAGCCAGGGTTACTCAGAGGAAGATGAAGCACCTTAGCCGGTGCTTGGAGGTGCACTGCATTTTGTGCACATGCAGCATTTTTTGGGCTGCCTCCATTAAATCCATCTTCTTCGAAGCTGCTGCTGTTACCCGAATCGATAATGCAAACACAACAGCGGTTACTAAATCCAGTTACCCTCCACCACACTGACTACTACACTTGCGTCAACATCTTTCTTCAATTTGATAAGAATATAAGATGAATCCCACAGAGCTGCTAGCAACTCCATTGAACCTGGCCAGCAAACTAAAACCCATTGGCAACACACCTCTGTTCTACATTATACCTGGCCGACACAAAGCCACTTGCTCTCATCAACAACGAAGCTTCGACAGCTCCATATCCAAAACCCACAGCAGAAAAATCCAATTCAATCCTCTCCAGATGGTGGATTTGGTCATCACCTTCGAATTTGGCTCGATCCACCACCATACACCACCGGCTGGCCTCAAATCCTCCACCAGGCCACCGGCAAAGACAGCAATTAGAAGAAAGGGGAACAAACCACAGGAAGATCTACATTGCCCCAACTGAAATTTCAAACAGTATATAAACTTTCCATAATAATTTAAAAATATTTTAAAACTCCATTTATTTTCACGTGATTGCCTCCACTCAAATAATAATATAATCTCTTTATGTCAAATTGTACTAACAGCCTTCGTGACCGTCTAAATATATTTGGAATTGATAGCAGATTTAATATGTGTGAATGAAACTTTTAAAACTTCATAATATATTTGAAATTAAGATTAAACATAATAAGTATTTAGAATTAACCTTATATCTTATAAAAATTAGAATTTTTTAAAAGTAAATATATAACTATTATAATTTTTGTCAATCAGGCATAGCTCGATTAATACCAACATTTAATAATAGTGTCGCTAGTCATGGTATTGAGTCCCATAGTGGGACCTTTGTCTCCTCCGGCAAGAGTTGTTGTCTCTTCTTTTATTGATAATAAAAAAATATAAGTATAGTTGCGTTGATTTGAGATAAGATATAAGAATTTCTAAGCTTGATTTGTAATATGGGTTAAGATAAGACATAATATTGTAAGAAAAATTAAAAGAATACTTAGTTTGATCTTAGATAAAATATAAACAATTATAAGCTTGCTTTGTAATATGAGTTGAGATAAGATGGAATATTATAAAACTTATTAAAAAACTATTATAATTTTTTATGATGGGTGTATTTGGAAAATGATAAAACTTTTTGATAAAAAAATTTTTGTGTAAAGTTTATTAATATGATATGATATGATATGGGTAGTAATGAGGTATAAAGAAATTAAAATAAATAGGTTAGTTGTATGTGTAATTGTGTGAAAATGATTAAAAAATAAGGTAGTTTATATGGAAAAATGTGAAGAAACAATTTAAAAATATGATAGTTACGAAGAGTGTAAAGTTTTTTTATTGAAAAGTTTTATGTCCAACCGAATACACCCGGTCTATGTATTTTTAAAACTCAACTCCTTACGATGTCCATCTCTCATCTAGCTCAAGGGGTACATAAGGGAGACAAGCTTCCACAAATCAAACGAGGAAGACACAACTCCTAAAATATATAAGGAGGACACCTGCCCCCACAATCAAAATTAGAGGACATAAGCCCCTACCTGCTGTTTGAACTAGCAGCCAACGACTAAAAGGCCTGTGCCCCTTACCACCTGTGCTACTCATTCGTGGCAAACTGTTCCAATTTTTGAAAGTTCATAATAGGTATAACTTTTAGGATTAGAGATAAATACACAAGAATAAATTTGATAAACAGTTTAAATTAATATTTAAAATTTAAAAAAAAATTAAAAGTATAGAACCTCTATATAAGTAAATATTAATCATTACCCATTAAAGTGGGCTCCGCAATCTCAACCCGTAATTTTCAGCCATGATTATTTACAAGCAGCATGAGAAAAGTGCATTGCACCTCTATGCTAAAGGTGGAAGGGATCGATAAATGAAAATTATTGCAATTGAGGGCAAACTGATGTTGACAATCCAGCTAATCTTGATCCACTACATTGTTTCGCAATTATTCCTAATTTATTCTTTCCTTTTAAGTTGGTGAATCTACATCATGATCAATGTGATTTTGGAACAGTAATCAAGGCCAATCATCCAACTTTTTAAATCATTTTCTATCCACTAATTTCAATGATATTGCGGCCCACCAAACCGCATATGATCCTCATCTGCAACATAATTCTTCAATATTAGAGCCCACAGTTTTGCTGAAGTCAGATGTCGTCGAAGCAGTGACAATTTCCCAGATAAAGATGCTTGAGCTTGAGCATGTGACAATTTGCTGAACTCAGATGTCGTCGAAGCAGTGACAATTTTCCAGATAAAGATGCGTGAGCTTGAGCAGGTTGTGGCATGGCATCCATTGCTGAGTAACTTTTTATCGTATTCCGGTGGGAACTACAGGGTGAGGCTTTGGTGGGATTAACCTAAACCCGACTCGAGAACCACAACCAGGATGCGAATGAAAATAGCACTTGCAACTGCTGAACCTGATTTTTAACTGTGTTAAAATTTGCCTTTCTACAAATTAAACTTAAGAAACTCGATTTGTAAATATGATAAAGATAGGGTTCGAATGAACCGAAACCCAAAGAACTCGAGTTCGAATTCTCATTTTATATTTATTATAAAATATATTATATATATAATATCTAAACAATATTTCTTTATGTTTTGTATATTTTATGTTATTTATATTTATATTTGAATACGTGTTTGGTATATTATAAGTATATTACGAATAAAGTATATTTTTATTTTTATTTATCTTTTATTTCTATCATTTACTTTTATGTCCATTAATTTTCTTTCTTTGTTTTATTTTTTATATCAATTTTTAAAAAAAATATTCTTTATATTACCATATGTTTTAAAATTTTATAATTTCACTATATATATTATTATTTTTACTTATATGGTTTATTATTATTATGCATTTATATGAAATTTTAAACTTATCATTTTAAATAAGAGAAACCATCATGTGCAGACGGACTGCACCATAATTATAGTGCAGTCTGCTGCAAAATAGACCCTATACATATTAAAATGCAACAATACTTTATATAATTATTTATCCATATAAATATCATACCGTAATCGGTTTAGATATTGAAAATATCACTTTAAACTTGATAATTACATTAAATTATTTTATTATGTTAATTTTGTACTATTTTAAGATGAGACACATAGACATGTTGGATTTAGATGAAAATTGGTATGCGAATGAAGTAAATAATTCTAAATACAATAGGTAGAGTAAATTTCTTATTAATGATCAAGTGGGCCCCACAGTGCATGAATTGCACAGTAATTATGGTGCATTCCGGATGCACTTGATTATTTTTCTTTAAGTAAAATGTAAATTTTGTCAACTTAAATTTTAATCCGAAACTCAACTCGAACTCGATTTTCAAAAATAGAGTTAAGGTATAAATTTTACAAATAGTATTAGGGTTAATGTTTTATAAATAAGGTTAGTGTTGAAGTGAACTCGAGTTTCATAAGCCTGAGTTAGACCACTAGTCGGAATAGAACTCATATAAACTTGATCCAGGACTCATATAAACACGATATGAAAAAACCCAGCCCAAATGCGACATTAATCTAACAGTATCCTAAATTTTCATCTAAGTGTTTAATAAAACATGTGTACGAGCCCATATTAAAATGGTACAAAAGTTGACATAAATATTAATTTTAGACTAGTGTTTTCAACATTTAAACTATCTAATATATAATTTTTTATATAGACAAATAATTGTATAAAGTATTATAGCATTATAGTAGAGTGGAGCCCATTTTGCAACTGAATACATTCAAATTAGAGTGTATTCAAATGCACTGTAATATATCTCAACATATCCCCTTATATAAGCATATATATATGCATTATTATGTTTAACATATACACTATAAAATATGTATTTTTAATTGATATGTGCATTAGACATTGAAAATATTTAAGAAGATCATTTTTTTTATAATTTTAAGTAACTTAATTTTTTTTCTTATCTTAATAACTTAACTTTTTTCTTATTAAGTCGTAGCCCTTGAACCGGAAGAATGCCACCCAACATTAATAACAACATCAACAATAACAGAGACCAAAGACAACCTGTTTACATGAATTGTCCATGTCAAACATTGCCTCCTGCTAGGCCAATCAAGGATGGACATGTCATCTCAAGAGAAATCCGATAGGGATGATTGCATATCTGGCTGCCTCCCCCTGATATGGAGCATGTGTCTAGCCATGTATAAAAGCGAAGGAAATTTTTTGTAAATGGGGGATGGATTGATCGATTCTAACTGAGAGAAACAATGAGGCACAGTAATCCCAACTCAATATACCAAAACTCTCAACAGCGGAACTTTTATTTATGAGCCTCGTGATCTTTTAAAGTTTTTTTTAGGTGTTCTTATGTTCATAAATCACTTTTTTTATCTCATGTCCCCAGCTTTTGTTACCTATCTAATTTGATAAGTTAGCTCCTATTATGATTAGATCCTATTGGAACCAGTTTTGGACTTATCATTATTTTAAATATATATTATTTTAATTTATTAGTTTTGATTATATGTCGCATCCCCCAACCCCAAACACACATGAATCCAAATCGGACCAATCGTAACCTAGCATATAGAATCAGGATTTGAGTTTAGATATCCACTGTATAGCTGGATAGAAGCCGACCCGAGTCACATTACAAGTGGGAAGATGAGTAGCACAAAAGTTGGAAGGTGAAGCCGGAAAATGGAAATAATACTAGTGAAGTGAAAGAGAAGAAAAAGTGCACCATGTCTTAAAAATGCACGAAATCCACTGACACTATGTTATCACAATCATCTTGAGAAAAAGAGAACTACGTATGCTTGGACGTTGTTTATGAGCTTAGAAAATAATCCTTATATATATATTTATGTTCCCATGTTTTACGGTTTTACAATTTTACCACAATTATTGATTTTTCATGAAAAATTATTGATTTTAATTTGCGAAGATTTTCAATTATAAATTTTATTTTCAAATGCACCTTTGCTGATAAAAGAGTTTTCGTTTGGAGATCAAGATGTTAGAAAACAACCATTGATTTAAATCCATAAATCAATGTAGGATCTATCTCATGCTAGAATTATCAAGAAATTAAAACCATAAGCGGAAGCGTACCTGAATCCATGGATGCTAATGATCTTTGGCTTTGGGTCTTCCAAGTTAGTGCACTCAGGATTATGGGAGAGTGTTGCTCCTCTTCTTTCTGCTGATGGATGGCAGAGAGAAAACCAACCGGTGCATAACTCGGGGACCACAACCCATTTTATAGGAAGCCTAGTTTCCTATTTCCAATTTAGTCCATCATAAAACTAGAAATTGGAATTTAGGCTATATGGTTTCTACGCATAGGAGATCCATGCTTTATTAAATGATTTAGGTCCATAAATCCTTATAAGATCACTTTTATGATTTGGACCATTAATTTATGATAGCACATATATATAAATAATATATGTATGTCCAGAAATTCCAACAATCTCCCACTTGGACTACATGTATTTTATAATTATATATATGACCATATGAGCTCAAAACCTTATGCTATCATATCAAAATCATTTCCGAACAATCTCGTCCATTAATTATGCCAACATAGAACCAAGGCGGCCTTTGTTACATTTATCGTAACTAGACCCATCCAAGATCACATATATCAAACATAACTAAACGACATAGATCAAGCATGGATGCGTAGCATGGAAATTACATGTAACGTGATCTAACATGCCTATTTCCAACTGGTCCACCTTATTTGGTGAGATCAAACCAATACCAAAAGTACTGAAAAATCAAAAATACTGAATTTTTTATTTCTGCAGAAAATATCCATAACCATAGTAAAGTGTCTAAACCAGAAAAGCAAATAAATACAAACTCCCACTTAACTAGCATATCATTAAATGATACAACACCTGTGTGAGCAGTATGCTCATGAAAGACCATAAGGTGTTACTCTTAGTAAGCGGATCCGCAATTTTGGAGTTTGTCGCAATATGCTTTATAGACACTTTATTTTCCTGAATCCTTTCCTTAACAACCAGGAACATTGCTGAACTCCTGTTGTTGTTGGAATATTAGACTGACTACTAATTTATTGTCACGAAATAACTTAAGTGGTCTTTCAATGTTATTTATATTTTGCAGCCCTGTGACAATATTCTGTAGTCATATTCCATAATTGGATGCCCCATAATATGCTATAAACTCTGTTGTCATGGTCGAAAAGCTATAAGTGTCTGCTAAGCACTTTTTCCTGATATAGCTTTTCCAACAAACAGATAAATATAGCCTGAAGTGGATCTCAAACTGTATTTGCATCCAATAAAGTAACAATCTGAATACCAAATGATCTCTTACTTATATGACTTTCTGTATGTGAACATATAATATTTTGTTTTCTAAAAAATGTTTTAAAAAATCTGTTTGGCTGCATCTTAAAGATCCATTCCTGAATTACTTAAAATATCTGCCCAACATCCCAATAATGTACGCAGTAACCGAATACATACATCTTGAGATTCAAAATCTGAACATAAATCAAACTTCCCACTGCTAAAGCATAGGGAGTCTTTTGCATTTCCTTAGACTTAAAATCATTCTTGGGACATTGATTTAGATAAAATTAATTTTGTCTTCCTTAGCAAGGAGGTATTCTTAATTTGCAATCCTGCATATCAAGTATCTTAAATATTTTCTTAATATGGGTATTTTGTAATAATCCAAGAATACATCTAGAATAATCTTGATATATCTGAATTCCTAATACAAAAGACATATTTCGTTTCAAAATTCTTTGACAAAAATATCTTAAGTTTATGCAATAAACTTATCTTGATGTTGGCAAACAGTATATCTGTGTTACTCCCACCGAAAATATGATTTCTCCCACTGAAATTATAGTATATGCAATCATCAACCGAATTCATTTCAAGACCAAATGAAATGATAATTTGATGACATTTGCAATACCATTATTAGGAAACTTGCTTAAGCTTGTAGATGGATCTTTTTATCTTAAAAACTGAAAATTTATTATAAATGTTATCTTTACATCCATTTACCATAGCTCAAGGTTAAAACCCATTATTAAAACCATTTATCTTGAAAGAAATTTTCAATACAACCGGAGAGAAAATTTCTTTGTAATCTATGCCTTCCTTTTGAGTAAAGTTCATTGAGACAAGACAAGCCTTATGCCTTTCCACATTACCTTCCTTCTTGGTTTTAAATATCCATTTATAACCAATCAATTTTATACCTTTAGGTAATAGAATAGGCTATCAAAACATCATTGTCTTTCATGAACTTAATCACATACTTATGGCATCAATCTATTTTTGAAAGGTTTTACTTTGCATTGTTTGATGAAATCGCCTTCCACCATTCCAATGTCATCCTGACGTATTGGCAAAATCTGATGCAATCATCAGAAACCGCATTTTCCTTTCTCTAGTAGATCACTTCAATGACATCCATTCTTGAGGTTGTTGAGCTTGATCATCAGGAATATCCTGTTTATCAACGATGTCTTATAGATTTCTCTTTAAAGACATAGTCCCTAACTATATCTCCCCCTCAAGCTCAATTTCCTCAAAGAATTGACATTTTTGGTCTCAATAAAACTGAATGTGGGATCATAGGATTTACATCTTGATATTGTTCAGCATATCCAATAATATTTAAATTCAAAAGAAGGAACTAAAATGACTATTTCCAAATGAATAAAAATAACTAAATTTATTCAATACAGAAATAGAAACCAAATTCCATTTAAAAAATGGTACCATATATCTCTTTTGAATTTAAATAAAATTTAGTTTTTAACAATAATAATAACTTAAATGACCATATAGCCTCAATAGTATTTGATTTGCTATCGCCTCCATCGATGAATCTTTCATCATCTTTTGGCCTTTTAGCAACTCAAGTAACCTCACATAGACACCCTTACATGAATAGCAACACCAAATCTATTCATAAAAAATGTGTCTTGGGTCTAAGGCTAAATTAATACTGAACAAACCAAAGTGAAAAATGTACCCATTATTAGTACAATTCTCCTCTATGTGTCCAAGAGCCTGTCAGAAGTAATAACCAAATTTGTATTGGACCATCCGTAGTTTATTTATCATTTTTCATGTCCTTAAAGGTACTTGCCAAGTGAATACTTTTAGTATATTCTTACTTTAATTTATTCTCCTTTTGCACATAATAAAAATAAACTCATCAAGAGATCATTTATCCTTTTGTCAGTTATAATTAACTTTAAACTGACCAAATTGTGTTTAGGAGAATCAAAACTAAATGCACAAGCAAATCCGCTTTATCCTTAGTGCCTTTAGTTTCAAAGTAAGTAGAGATAAGTACTCCCTTATATTTCCTTTAACTTTATACCTTATTGAAATCAAGTTCGAACGAATCGTACTTGTTTCAGCTTTATTACCTTTAGCAATACTTTAGAATTTTCTGAATATAAATTTTGGCATTAGTTACCTTTTTGGACATGATACCCCCTTGAAAGTTTTCAAAATTTTATACTTTATAATCATAAAACACATGCAATTTTAACAATCTCACTTATTAAAGTTCCATTTTTCCTTATTGGAACTTTTAACCACAAGAGTAGTGAATCGTTCAATCCTTAGTGCATGGTTTAGATTCATAATGCCTAGAATGATCATAATATTTTATTTTCATTACTTGAACATGAAAATAAAACAAATATTGGCAGATATGGCACAAACAGATAAATTAACCAAAATTTGAACAAAACAATATGTTCACATAACTTTTATACAGAACTTTAGCAATTCAAATAATGGTAGGGCCCATCACAAGATACCTAGTACAACATTAATACTTAGTCTTTGGACAAAAGTATTAATTTGTAAGTGGTACTCTTGGTGCAGTGATCAAATATTGATAATAAAGTCCTGTCAAACAATAAGCCTTTCTTTGGACCGACTATTGTTCACATGGAATGCCTAATAATTATCACATATTTATCACCGCATGTGTCTATGTAATCCGGCCAAATATTAATCTTCCTTTGGGCCGATTAATATCCGCATAATTACATATCCACAATATTTTAGTGTAGTAATCAAATATTTAACAATAAAATCCTGTCAAATAACAAGCCTTTCTTTGGACCGACTTGTTATTCACATGGAGTACCAAATAATTGTTGTATATTTATTACCATAAGTGTGTACGCAATTCGGCCAAATATTAATCTTCCTTTGGGCCGATGAATATTCGCATGAATTACATACACACAATTATCTTAATGTCTTAAAAATAAATTAACTTACACAAGAGAGGCTACTTTGGTAGCATGTTGTTGCAATCAATTTATTTTAAAACATTAGACATCCATAAAAAAAATACTTGTACCATTATTTGAATTTAATAAAAATCCAAAATATTGAACTTATTTCTGAATTCCAAACATAAAACTTTAGTAAAAATTCAAATAATGGCAAGACCCATCACAAGATACCTAGCACAACATTAATATTTAGTCTTTGGATAGAAATATTAACTTGTAAATGGTACTCTTGTTGTAGTAATCAAATATTGATAATAAAATCCTGTCAAATAATAAGCCTTTCTTTGGACCGACTTATTATTCACATGGAAAACTAAATAATTATCACATATTTATTACCATATGTGTGAATATAATTCGGCCAAAAATTAACCTTCCTTTGGGCCGATTAAAATTCGCATGAATTACATCACACAATCATCTTAATATTTCAAAAATAAATTAATCTACACAAGAGAGGCTACTTTGGCAGCATGTTGTTTCAATTAATTTATTTTAAAATATCAGACATTCATAAAGAATATTTACGCCATTATTTGAAATTTAAATTCCAAAAGATCCAAAAATAGAATTTTGCATGATAGAAAGCAATAAATCATAGACACATGAATTTATACATTATTTGCTTTCTAAATATTCATAAACTAAGCATATGACTTAAATGTAATTTAAACATTTGCATGCATATATGTTAATTTCACAAAAAAAAAATATTTCTGGACCTATTTAGGTTAATCTGACCCTTCCATTCAATCCAGAATGTCCAAAAATGTAGAAAACCACTATTGGATCGTCCAAATCGGATAAAGGGATCATAAGATATGTGCATTTCAATTTGGACGGTTATTGGGCTGCCACGTGTCCTTTTCTGGTGGGCTGTACTGTGGGTGGGCTGAAACGGGCTTAACTGAATGGGCTGGGCTTTTAGATCTGGGCTGACTGGGCCTGCTTGAACTGGGCTGTTTCCACCTGGGCCTGTTTCACAGGCCCGCCCAGGTACAAAGGAGGAGTTTAGCTATGGGCCTGATGAATTGGGCTCAGGCCTGGCCCAGCTCGAAAATTTATGTGGCCTATTTGTAATTTCCACAAAGGGGGCGGTTTGCAAATTTCTGCAAAGGAGTTTTATGCAATTTATCTAGCTAGGGGGTTTTCTGTAAAAGTTCATCTCCTCCCTTAAAAACAAAAAACCCTAACCTTAGCTACCATTTCCCCGTGCCGCCGCAGCCTACACAAGCCACCCCACTGCCCCCATCCCGTCGCAGCCTACACAATGCCCCTATGCCGCCGCAGCCTACACAACCCACCCCACTGCCCCTATGCCGCCGCAGCCTACACACTGCCCCTATGCCGCCGCACACCGTGCTGCCTTGCAGCCGAACCCGCCAGCCAAGGCGCTGTCGCCAGCAACAGCCGCCCGGACACTGCTGATCGTCTTCTTCGGCAGTCAGTCCGTTCGGAACGCAAGCCGCCCAGCAGAAGCATCCAGCGGCCCCGTCCAGTGCCGTCGCTGATCCACCTTGGATTCCGGCGTCTGGCTTCCAGCTCCCAAAACGCTGCCATCACTGCCAGCCAGCGTCTAAATCCCAGAAGCCGGATCGCAAACGGAAACCCAACACTGGCTGAATCCAGCGAAAACAAGCAGAAAACGGTGCGATTTCCAATTGTCTTTTGTTTTAATAATAAAGAAGAAGACAAGGATCATGAATACTGCTTTTGACTTTTCATCCCTTTCATTTTTATTTTATTCATTTGCATCAAAATTCAAAACCAAAAATGGAGAAGAGGACAACGATCATGAATCCTACCTTTCATTTTTTTAATATGAAAATCAAAAGGATACAGCGATATCATGAATCGTCCCTTTCATTTTTTTTTTTTTAATATAAAAATCAAAAGGAAATGTGGCAAAGTAATTCAAACTCTGCGGCAACAAAACCAGCAGTGAAACATCTAAGATCCGGCGGCGACAAAACCGGCAGCGCAACTCCAGATCTGAATCCAGATACTCGGCAGCTCTTTTTCCAGCGGCACAAAGCACCAGATCCGGCATCCCAGTGGCAAACCCAATCTCAACGGCGACGGCAAAAATCCAGGCAGCAAGATTTTTTTTTTTTTTTTTTTTTTGATAAATTCCGGATGAACTGTGGCAGCCGTAACTAGGTTTTTGATTTTCTATAAATCCTTTACATGCATTCAAACAGCATACATGAATTCATAAATCTTTCTCAATAATCTAACATGAAGATTATGGCTCTGATACCACTTGTTAGAAAACAACCATTGATTTAAATCCATAAATCAATGTAGGATCTATCTCATGCTAGAATTATCAAGAAATTAAAACCATAAGCGGAAGCGTACCTGAATCCATGGATGCTAATGATCTTTGGCTTTGGGTCTTCCAAGTTAGTGCACTCAGGATTATGGGAGAGTGTTGCTCCTCTTCTTTCTGCTGATGGATGGCAGAGAGAAAACCAACCGGTGCATAACTCGGGGACCACAACCCATTTTATAGGAAGCCTAGTTTCCTATTTCCAATTTAGTCCATCATAAAACTAGAAATTGGAATTTAGGCTATATGGTTTCTACGCATAGGAGATCCATGCTTTATTAAATGATTTAGGTCCATAAATCCTTATAAGATCACTTTTATGATTTGGACCATTAATTTATGATAGCACATATATATAAATAATATATGTATGTCCAGAAATTCCAACACAAGAACCTTCATGGTTACTGCTTGGATGCCCAGCGGTTGTCATGGATGCGTGTAAAGTAATATGACGAGAGATTTAGAGTTCAAATGTTGGATAGAAGTACTTGTTTGGTTATTTTGCTCTTAAAGTATACTTCTGATTGATTAGGTACCTGGTCATTCAAGTTAGATGACACGAATAAATAAATAAAAAATAGGAACCTCTGAATCCATCACATAGATTCAATTATTTCTAATTGGGCCATATATTCTTTAAGAAAGTTAAGCGGAAGAATTTTTCCGCTAATAAAGTTGGAATTCTTGTGCATTTTGTAAATCCAACAGATAGGGTTAAATTTTGAGAAATAACCAAAAATAAAGGCAATTGCAGATGACCTATTATTATTGCGAAATGGCCTACTAATAAGATGGATAACGGCAACGACTACTGGTCGTTACGAAGAAGTTTTATTTTTTCCACAAAGTCTCGCTTCTACGAAAGAAACCACCCATTTTTGTGCTTTTTCTTTTAGCTTATCTTTATGATTGATGAAAACTTTATACCATTATTATATTTAGCATCTTGTTTAGCTACAAAAATTTCATCCTTTGTCTAGCATCATTGCGTAGGATTACATCTGCAAAGTATGTAAAACGAATGCAATGAAATATTTTAATATGAATATCGATTTTAAAAGTTAAATCTTCAACATTTAGATTGCCTAAAATATTATTCCTATGCGTATAAAATGGTTCTATAAATTAATTTTAAATTTTAATATATATATTTAAATATTTTTCATAATTTACACCTGAATAAATATTTTAAGTAAATATAGTGAATCCTATGTGTCTTTGATTTTTATGAAGATTTAGATGAAATTTGGTCCTTCGCCTAAACAAATAATACTAAGGGCATGTTTGTTTATAAGTAAAATTTTTCAATTTAAATTTTTTTATTTTTCATAAATATTATATTTTTAATTATTTCTTTATATCTTCTTATATAACATTCTACTTTTCAATTACTTATTTACAACTGGCTTATCTATTTTGACTTTATTCTCTTTTTCTTTTTATCATTGTCTCTATTATATTACATCATTTTTATTAATTTAAAATCTTTTATACTAAAAAATTTTTTATTCAAAAGTTTTATCACTTCCCAAACACACCTTAGATGTTATGAATGTTGTGAATGTAGTAAATTTCTCATCAATGATCACTACATATCAAAATAAATAAAATTTTAAAAAATTACTTATTTATGACCTGGTTATACGGAAGCAAGACTTCCGTAACATCAGATACCTATTGTAATGAAATTGCTACGAAATTCCCATTGACTTAACATTTTCAGAAAGTCCACTGAAAAACCCAAAAGGGAGTGGTGGAGCCGCGGAGAAGCCCACTATTCGTGGTCGGCGCTTCCAATGTAGGGAGTAGAGAGGCGGCTGAAACGGTACGAACAAGTCTACCATGTGTGGGTGGGTCCCATTGTCGGCATGTTAAGTCGTCTTTCTTGCAATGATCGGTAGTTACTTGTTGCCATTTGTCCCCATTAGCCTTTACGTCTTTTTCATCACTCTCATTTGTGCTTATCTTCGGATCTCATTAATTAATTAATTAATTCTGGCCAACCAAACCACCGAAATTCCCGAATAGCCAAAGAGACGTAAGATAACGTCAGAAACTCGCTAACTTCTAACAAGCTTCCACCCATCTACATTCATGTGTGTTTGGAAAGTTGTAAAACTTTTGATAAAAAAATTTTTATATAAAATTTGTTAAATTAGTAGAAAATAATGTGATATCGTATGGGTAACGATGAAGAGTAAAGAGAATAAATTTAAAATAAATAGATTAGTTGTATTGGTAGTTGTGTAGAAATAATTGAAAAGTAGGGTTGTTGTATAAAAAGATGTGTAAAAAATAATTAAAAAAATGATAGTTACGGAGAGTGAAAAGTTTTAAATTGAAAAGTTTTAACTCGACAACTTTTTCAAATTGTCAAACACACTCTCCGTGTGTTTCGAAAATGATAAAAATTTTGATAAAATATTTTAGTTGGTAAAAAAATAATGTTTTATGATAAAAATAATGAGGAGAAATAAAAAAATAAAATTAAGATAGATTGGTTAGTTGTAGCGGCAGTTATAAATGATTGAAAAATAAAATAGTTGTATAGAAAGATGTAAAAAAAAAATTAAAAATAAAGTTGTTGTAGTTGGAAAAATTTTATAGTTTTCCAAATACCCATAAAGCAAAAGGGCTTTCCAAATGATATAAAATTCTTATATGAAATCTATATTAGAATGAAAATATAATGACGTATATTATAAATAAGAAAATTTGTATTGACAACCAAAAAATATCCCAAAAATTGAAAATGTTATCTTACAAATAAGAGTAAAGATTTATTCATGATCAAGTATCTTGTGCTTCTTTTAAAATAAGCCCGCAAGCAAAGGTTCGAAAGGCAAATGCACACAAAGGTAGCCCAAAATGAGATATGCTAATATGGTGTAATTCGAATCCACATTTGAAATAATATTAATGCTTTAAGGCATTAGCTTAGCTGATGTAGATTCGGAGCATGACAGACTCATTAATTAGGAGTGTAATTAATCCAATTGGAAAACGAATTGGGGCTAGAGTAGATTAAACAAACAAAATTTTTGAGGTGGTAATTTCATAGTCAACTTTGTTGGTAATTTTTAGTTGGATTAAAGGTTTTCAGAATGATTTTATCGACCTTTTAGGGCCTGTTTAGCCTTGTAAATTATCAGTATTTTTAAAAATTTTGAAAGTACCCAGGGCATTTAAAAGTGCTACGGTTCCTAATTTGTAATAAAATATTGTAGCGTAAAGAATAAAATATCTCGATAAATTACATCATCGATATGATTTACTAATGCTAAAATTTCTATCTTATGGCCCTTTAGCAAATTGATCTTTTCAGGTTGGTCCGAAAAAATATTTTTTATTTTTTAAAAAATATTTTTATAAACATATTAATCTAGTTATATTTAATTTACAAATCAAGTTTCACTATTTTTGGATATGTGAATATATTTATTTTAAATATTTAAATACAGAGATATTTAAGTCATTTTAAAGACTGGATTGGTAAACAAACAAAAAAATTTCAACCAAAACCTTTTCATTTCAAATTTTTTCATTTTTACAACTATCTTATTTTTAATTATTTTTTTGCATCTTCTCATATAATTAACCTATTTTTCAATCATTTCTACACAATTACTCATATAATTAACCTATATATTTTAACTTTATTTTCTTTTTATTTTTCATTATTACCTTTTATCATATCATATCATTTTTTACTGATTCAAAAACTTTTGTACCGAAAATTTTTTTTATTAAAGTTTTACGATTTTCCAAACACACCTGATATTTTTCTTGCATTTGTATCTTTATTTTATAATTTTTTTATATTTGATAAATTTTTCCAATAAAATTGATGATATCTCTTTTATTATTATTCTTATAATAATAATAACAAGGAGCGTTCTCCGCTTAATGTAATAAAAAAAATTGTTGGCTCAAATGGGATTATTTTTTTTATTTTTTTATTTGATAAAAAAGAGGAATCACTCATCCCTATTCCCCAACATTGTTGTGGGGATTAAGGTTAGAGTAATCCGAGCTTTCCATAGCCAAAAAGGTGTTTGTACAAATTTTGTCACAAATAGCCTGAGGGGGGTTGCCCCACCAGCACAACTGATTCGCAGAAGAAGCTAAAACCACTTCGGCTAAGGAATGTGCAACTACATTTCCTTGCCGAAGAACATGATGGACAGAAATAGAATCAACTGCCCTGAGAATAGCCTTGATTTCATCAATAACAAAGCCCACATGAGAGGAGATTGGAACATTGTTGGTCAGGTAGCTGCATAATGTGAGCGAATCAGTTTCCACCTGAGCACACAAAGCATTAATCTGAATAGCCCATCTTAGCCCAAGTAGAAAAGTCGTAGCCTCCATGAATAAGGGATCCCTTACTCCCTCCTGCCTCCATCCTTTTTGCTGCCAGAAAATTGCCTTTGGAGTTCCTAATTACCGCAGCGCAACCAAAAAAACTCATATCCCCACGAGTGCGCGCATCGACATTTATCTTCACGAATCCCTCCGGCGGCCTGGACCACCGAGGCACCAAAGGACCGTCCAATATGTCCGATTGCGAGAGCAAGGGAGCACTCCGAATCTGGTGAAGAAACTCCCTGCACCATACTAGTGTGTCCAAGAAATTTGGCTGCATGCCTTCCTCCCTAAACTTGTTTCTAATATACCAAATCCTCTAGCAACACAAGATGAAAAGAGGGAGGTCGTGAATCCTGTTTTCCTTCACAAGGGTCTCAAAAACCATCCCCACTGTAGCCCCCGACTCCGCAACCCTAGCAACCATTAGACAAATCCCTTCAGTCCTTACACACCTCAGGAACAAATGGTTTGCGTCCTCAGGTGCCCGCTTACATAAGGCACAGCAAGGATCCACATCAATGCCCCGATTAGTTAGATTTAGTAAGGTCGGAAGGGCGTTTATAAGAAGTCTCCATCCAAAGATTAGTACCTTACTTGGAAGTTTCATTTGCCATAATGCCTTGTAGTAGCCTAAGAAGATGGGGTTTTCGATATCTGAAGCCAGTAGCCTGTATGCCGATTTTACCGTGTATCGTCCATAAGGTTCATGCTTTCAGAGGATACAGTCAGCCGTAGACCCATTGGGAGGGGGGATCCGATTAACCATCTGCCATGTAGAGTCCCCCGCCGCCGCAATCACCCTCTCCCTATTCCATGAGTTTGTAGTTCTATTGATAAAGTGACACACCCTCACATCCTCCGGGATTGAATATGGAAGGGGTCCCGCCTTCACAATCACAGAGTCGAGCCAACTGTCTTCAAAAAATTTTACCCTCGACCCGTCACCAATTCTCCATTTGTAGCCACTTTGAATGACGTCCCGCGCCTTTAGCACACTTCTCCATGTATATGAGTCCGATGGCTTCACCTTGCACTTCCAGATATCAGAATTTGGGAAATATCGGGCCTTGAGAACTCTGTGGCATAAGGATGTGGTGCATGAAACTAACCTCCACACCTGCTTTACCAGGAGCGCATAATTGAACTTATGTAAGTCTCTGGATCCAATGCCCCCTGACCACTTTGGTTTGCACATATCACTCCATGCCACCCAGCACATCTTCCTAATTCCGTTCTTCTCTCCCCACCAGAATTTGCTGAGCATCCCATTAATGTCATGACAGAAAGATTTAGGCAGAAGGAATATACTCATAGCGTAGGAAGGAATAGCCTGCGCAACCGCCTTGATTAAAACCTCCTTACCTCCCCACGATAAGAGCTTTCCTTTCCAACCTTGAACCCTTTTCCATATCCGTTCTTTGAGACCAGAGAAGATTCCAGCCTTGGATCTCCCAAGCCAAGCTGGGAGGCCCAAATATTGGTGGAAGTCGTTTCCATTAGCACCCAACAAACGGACCATCTCCCCCCTAGCATAGCCATCCATATTAGAACTGAAGAAGACCGCAGTCTTTTCCACATTTACCTTTTGGCCCGACGAAGATGCGTATTGATTAAGAATGTCTAAGAAATTCCTCAAGTCCCTTCCATCCGCCCGAAGGAAGATGATTGCGTCATCCGCGAACATCAAATGAGTAATCGTAGGGCCGTGCGCATGGAGTTTGATGCCGCGGATAATACCCCGAGCAGCCGCTTGAGAGATGAGTGCTGAAAGCCCCTCCGCACAAATTAGGAAAAGGTATGGAGATAGGGGGTCACCCTGGCGTAACCCCCTCTGAGGATTGAAGTATGAGGATTTGAACCCATTTACATTAACTCTGTACCTGACCGTTGATATGCAGCTCATCATCCAATTAATCCACTTCGGACTAAAATTCATGGCCTCCATCATCCTACCGAGAAAGTTCCATTCCGCCCTGTCATAAGCCTTCGACATGTCAAGTTTAATGGACATCTCTTGCCTTCTACCTTTCTTGCGCCTTCTGAGAGAGTGGAAGCCTCATAGGCTATCAACATGTTGTCCGTAATAAGCCGACCAGGGACAAAAGCGCTCTCTTCGTCCCCAATGATGTCGTGGAGGACCAATTTTAGTCTATTTGCGAGGACCTTTGCCAAAATTTTATAAACCACATTGCATAGGCTAATTGGTCTGAACTGAGATAGCAAGTTTGCTCCCGACCTTTTTGGAACTAGAATTAAAGTGGTAGAATTTGACTCCCCAATGTGGCTACAAAGATTTGCATAATCGCCTTCCTCCAAGAACTTTTTGCACCATAACATGATATCATTCCCCACAATGTTCCAATGTCGCTGATATAACCCGGCCTACATCCCGTCTGGACCCAGGGCCTTAGGAGGGCACATACCCTTTATTGTCGTGATCACCTCCTCGGACTGGAGCGGTCTGGTTAAGGACTCCCTTTGTTCGTCCGAAATTCGCTTAGTAATAACATTGTCCACCCATGGCGCCTCTCCCTGTTCAGATGTAGCATAGACTCCCAAAAAATGAGAGACTGCCATATTCATCAAAAGGTCTTGGTCCCGAACCCGTTCGCCATTCTGGTCCATCAGTGCCTCTATGAAATTAGTTCTTCGTCTGTTGGAGGCGATACGGTGAAAAAAACGAGTATTTTTATCTCCCTCCCTAAGCCAGTGCGTCTTTGCTCGCATTCTCCATATCTGCTCCTCGTCTTCCAGCAAAAGATTGATCTGGGATCTAAGCCTTTGCATAGATTCGTCTCTTTCGTCACTAGGCCTCATCCTCATGATCGCCTGAAGCTCCTTTTGTTTTCGGTCAATGGTTTTCCGGATATTACCTCTTTTACTTCGGTTCTTCTTGGCCAGTTCGATACCGCATCGATTGATCTTCCAAGAAAGCCGTTCCCCATTATTGAAGCCCCTCGGATGATCAGACCCCCATGCTTGCTATATAATTCTGGTTGCCTCAATATCCCGAGCCCAAAATAGCTCGTATTTGAATTCCCATGGCGGTTTCCTCCTGTCTCCGCAAGAATCAAGCATGAGCAAGATGGGGCAGTGATCAGAGGTGGGAGCCGCAAGATGATAAACCTTTGCACAATTAAACCGGCTTAGCCAAGCTGCCGACGCGAGCCCCCTGTCCAACCTTGCTTCCACTCTCTGTCGTCCCCGTCTATTGTTTCTCCAAGTCATTGTCGCACCAGATAAACCAATATCCAACAACTTGCATTTGTTAATGGTCTCACAGAAAAGGTCCATTTGTGATTGGGGCCGACACCTCTCACTGATGTATTCGCTTGGGCCCATTACTTCATTGAAGTCTCCCATAACGAGCCAAGGGTCGCTTTGCCCAGAGGATAGCAATTTGAGGACATTCCAACCATGGTGACGTTGGTGAGTCTGAGGGTGCCCATAGAAGCTCGTGAATCGCCAACCAACAAAATCAGCATCTATATGGTGGGTGGAGAAGCTTTTGATGCAAGCCGGTTTGTTATTGTTCCACAGAAGAGCCAAGCCTCCCCTTATATCGACAGGTTCCACCACAAAGCAGCAATCGAACTTGAGTCTTCTTTTTATGTCATCCATCTCCTTTGAGTTACATTTTGTTTCAGAAAGGAAGACCAAACAGGGATCTTTTGTCCTGACCAAGTCAAGAAGACTGCGAACTGCACGTGGGTTCCCAAGCCCACGGCAGTTCCAAGCGAGGAGGGTCATATTAAAAGAGGTGGGGCTGGGGACTCCCCCTAGCCTCCACCTCCTCTATGTCGTTATTACCTTGACTTTTCTTTCATTTTTGCATCCCCAAATGGTCGTTCAAGTCGCTATCCAAATTTCGCTTACCACTTCCTACACCACTGCCCTCTCATGATTCCATCTTCCTTTCTTCTTGTCTTCCTCTAGCCCTTCTCTTCCATTTCCCTCTCATCCGCCTGGTTTCTATGCTGCCCCCATCCTTCCTTCCATTCCCAACAGTTATGTCATTTGCCCCCACAGCGTCCACTGTGTGCTCTTGATCATTAAGCAAAGCCTTCGCTTCATCTCCCTCGTATTGCAGTTGTTCCTCATCTTCTTCACCCCATTTCTCCCTCCTCTCAGCTATCCTACCTCCATGAACCCATCTGTTCTGCTCGACAAACCTCCCTTCCTGCAGTGTTCGTAGTGACACACAATCCACCCACTGCTACTGATCGGACAATGACCCCAACTGGTTCTGCTGGGTTGATACCCCCTTGTTCTAGTGAGGATAGCATAAGGGGTCCAACTGTTGCTGGTTGGGAAGACCATCCATTTGTTGTCGGAACCTTGGAATGGGTGTTCGGGTTTTCATGGCATCCTCTAGAAACATTTCCTTATCCGAGTTGACTCCCGGGACTGAACTTGGGACAGCTTCACCCTCCAAGCCCCAGCTAATGTCATCCCTGCCTTCATTATTACTTCCAATGTCTTGCTCTCCACTACTTGCAGCTTCTGTCCTTCTTCCCGACCTTTTTGCCCATAGTTCACCTTGCATGCTCTGATCTGCACCCAAGTATCTAGTTGGATTAGCCCTATTGCGGTTATTCTGCCCCTCCTGGATCTGCATGGGCCTCAAACCCGCCCGAAGCCAGCTTCCATAAGGCATTTCTTCCTCAACTAGTTGTGTTGGTCTCTTGCTGTCGCATTCCTGATAAGCATGTCCCATACATCCACATAAATAACAGAACAAAGGGAGTCTTTCATATTGGAAAGCTATCCACTTTCGCTGTTGGGTTCCAAATTGGATGAACATCCCTCGTCGGAGGGGTTGACGGCAATCGATCATCACCTTCAACTTGAGGTCTGTTTCCGTAGCCACCATTTCCATTATTTTCTCAAAGGTGTCTCCTATATCTCTTCCCAACACAGTTTTTTCAACAATATAGGGGATTCCAGATATGTGAATCCACACTAGAGTTTTTACAAGCATAACATGGGCGAGTTCCAGCTCTTCTTTCTGCTCCTCGACTAACACTAGTTTCCGCTCAAAACACCATGGTCGGCCCTGCATAATGCGCTCCTTATCCTCCTTTTCCGTCAAGCCAACCTGATACAAGTTCTCCCCCAATTCTGTAAATTGGCACGCTCCCTTAGTTCTCCACAGTCTTCGCATCATCGATTTAAACACTTCCTTATTATATGTCTTTGACGTCCATAGAGTACATAGAATTGCTGCTTCTGCCCCCGGTTTAATCTTTCTGATGGCGTCATTAGAGATGGCCATGGTTCGGAGTTCAGACTCCAGCAGGTCCTCTTCTTTTTTATTCATCTTCACAGGCTGAATTTTACCCAGTTCGCCTTCACCCCCGGCTTCGCAATCCTGATTGCCAGCAGCGTCACCGACTCCTTCAGCCTTCCGTCCGCACTTCTCACCGTGGGCTCCTCTGTCCCCCTTTTCCCCTTCAGCCAGCCCCAAGCACGACCCCGTCGTCTGTTGGACCTACGCGGCAGGAGCCAGTAAGAGTTTTGACTCTTAAATGGGATTATTGGTTCTCAAGAATGGTTCTCAAGAGATTTGCAAGAATCAGCGAATCAATTTCCGACTCCCCGTGTTCATCAAAAGAAAAAAAAATTCCGACTCCCCGTAATGATGCCTCAACTTCCATCAGCAAAGGATCTAGCTTCACCCACGAATTCTCCATCTGCATTCCGTTCCACAGCTCCAAAACCGGTTACATTTTCATCACTCCGTCTCCCGCCATCAATGTTCATCTTCAGCCGGGACTCTTTTGATCTCCTCCAATTAACAACAAGCTCCGGTGTCTGAAAACCGGTGTTGATAAGGTGCTTGGCTTCCTTGTACTTTGTACTCCATGGCCCAACCAAAAGCATCATCACAACAAAAAATTCGAACTCTTCGTATCAGGTGTGCCTCTGAAAAGTAATGAAAGTTCCAAATGAAAAGTTTTAGGTAAAAGTTTTTTAAATTAGAAGAAAATAATGTGATATAGTGATGAGAAATAATAAAAATAAAGTCAAACTAGATAGATTAATTATGTATAAATAATTGAAACGTAGAATAATTATATAAGAATATATGAAAAAATAATTCAAAAATAATTAGTTGTGAAAAATGAAAAGTTTTAATTTAAAAAATTTTAATAACAAACAAACATGCCCTGGATTTATTTCTCAACTGACAGATTATTGGCCAACAGAGAATTAAAAAAAAAAAAAAAAAACAGCCACCCAATATCTCTCATCGCAACCCAGTTATAATTATAAAAGATCGCTTTAATGCTTGAAACTGACCCCCAGTTGCCGTTGATCTGCTTAGACCGAACCACGATGCTAGTTAGTTTGTTACATGCCCAGAAAACATGGTAGCCATCCTCCATTTTCGCATTGCATGGTTCTCAAATTGCCGTTGTCCCAACACCCCTCGTTCCAAAACAAACTCCATCCGAACACTAAAATCTTAGAGTTTCACTTTCCACAAAATCAAACTCTAATTGCTAACCCAAAATCAAACGAGTTTTTTTAGGAATTCAAGACAGATTTTGTATCAATTGATGAACCAATCGGTTTGGTTTTAGGATGCTAGTTTTTCTATTATCAATTAATGTAAAGGTTAAATAGGATTTCCTTCTCCCGAGGATTTGATGAGACACCTTTTGATGCATGAGGATGACATCACCACCCTTTTCCAGAGCCTAAAAAAAAAATAAAGCACATCCCCGCTCCTTCGGCCAGGAGAGAAAATCAAGCGAATACTGCCTGGTAAAGGCGGACTCATGCACACTCAATCCTAACCTTATTTTAAAACTTTTGTGTTCTATATCCGGTTAGACATGATTAATCCAACCCTTACTTCACTTCAGTAAGTATCTGAGTCAAACAATTGACTGTTCTCGGTTTAGTCTTAGGCTGATGGTTCAGATTAAAAATGTGGATAAAATATAATAGTTTTAAGAATTTATATGCATCTATATATGAATCAAATATAGGTTAAATTTATAAGTTGAATACTTCAATATATTACTAATTAGTACAGTAAAACATCATTAATATTTTTAAATTTATAGATGAAGTATTAATATATTTATAGATGGCAGTAAACTTATATTAATACTTCAACATATTACAGATTAGTGAAAGTAAAGCCCCGTCAATACTAACAAATTTATAGATAAAAGTAAATTTATAAGTTAAATCCGTACTCTCTTTTTAATTTTTTAATACTTTTAACTACACAGAGTAGGTCGGGTCAAAGTAGTGTGACCTGTACACGTACCGACTTGATTTAAATGTATATGTATCAAATATCAATTGACCTTGCCCTCTGTCCTACCAATTTGGCCTAGCTATTCTAGCAAAATTTTATCACTAGCATATATGCAGGAAGCATCAACGAGCAATTTATTGCTAATTTTTCACGGAAATTTTCCTATTTCCTTGTAGTACTTCTGATTGGGCTAAATGCTCAGAACTCTTAAATTAACTATAATTCTGAGATTAGAGACGCAAACTAGGTAGACGCAAACTATCATATTTTGGTTCGAGTTGGTACTAAACATATCTTACTTTTTTGAAATTAGGTCAATTCTAATTTTGGTTCCAAATTCATTCTTTAAAATAGTCTTTTTATTACATACGACAACTACAATTTTATTATAAGCCTTACTTAAAAACCTATAATATAATTTTTTAAATATATTTATTAAATTTTCTAAATAATAAATAAATTTCTATATATTTAAGATATATATTTATGCCTTTCGCTATAAAAGATATTTTAGAAAATATGTATTAAATATATCTTAGTAAGTGAATTCAAATTGGTTTTGGATACCAACCCTAGAACATACCCCACCTTAATTGAACTGATTATTTTTTATTTGGAACCTACCTTATGAGTATAAAAATAAGAACATGTTTTACCCATTTTAAAGTAATTAGTCAATCAATGTCGTGCCCAAGTCGTACATAGTAGTGCAACTCAGGTCGGTTCAGTCCAAGTAGTGGTTTACCGTATCCTTATCCTATTTGTAAAAAGTCTTTCCTATCATACTCATTTGTCGGTTCGGTTACTAATATACCATATCCTACCTATTACTCACAGTGTCGGTTCCAGTGTTGGTTACAAATCTGTTCCTTTAATACGCAAATACAATATTTTTAAAAAATTTCTATGTTATTTTAAATAATGTAAAATAATACTCATTTATATTTTAAAATCACGAGTACATATATTATTGTTGACATTGTTATATGAAAATATGAAATATAAACCATTATAACCCAATAATTAAAATTATTAATATATTATAATCACAAGTCACAAGCTTATTTATAAGAGTCTTTTAGAAGTCAACGATGTGTAAATAAATAACCAAATTAGTTTCCTACTTTGCAATCTGCAACTTTACAAAATACAAAATTCATTTAAATTTGAATTTATTAAAATATGTATGCACACAAAATGTCAAAGATAAAGCATAATACATACTATATAATATATATTATAATATATATAATTATATACCTAATTAATTACCCATATGAGTATCTATGCGAGTCAGCTCCGGAGACCCAACGTATCTATCATACCCGTACCCTATTTGAGAGAGTGGATAATAATTTGTACCCTGCTCATACCTATAAATAATATTTTCTACCCTATCCTACTCAAATTAAAATTGGGTCGACGGATAACCATCGGTAACTTATCAAAGTTGTGACCTTAGTTGTACCTAACCTGGTCCACCCCAAGTCTAATTTTCACCCTCACTTGTTGCCCACAGATCGGCGGTGGACAGCCGTTCCATGAAATGACGGAAATGCCCTGAAAAAGTGGGAGATCGTTGAGATTCGTTAGGGATATATAAAGGTCAGTTTGGTCAAGATACCCTAACGTTATGCTCGCGTTTTTTGAATTCCAGCTCCTTTCCGGCACTACTGCAAAATAAAATACCGTTGACATTATTGAAATTGGCTTACGATCTTTCATGCTTTTATAAAAGAAGGAAGAGAAATTGGCTTTCGCCATGGAGGAACAGGAGATTATAGAATGCTTTGATTCTAACTGGTTTTTCTGCAGTCTGTTCAAACCACCTCCTTCATCCTCTAGACACAGCCGCAATGGCCCTTCAACCCCTTCCCAAGACGTCCTCCCACGAAAAGACCCCAACCCCACAATGCCAGTCCCTCTGAAAGAGCTGAATCATTCAGCCAGTGCTGGGCCTGGGAGTGAAATAATCCCAACAGCTGATATCTCGCTGCATGATGAGAAACCATTGGAGATGGAGCAGGGAAGAGCTAGCTGCGAGATTAGTGGTGAATCGAGTTTGAGGGGAGAGATCATTAGGTTTGCGGAATCGGGATTTGATGTTGGGAGATATGCCGTCCCGATTTCTGAAGAGAAACCATCAGGCATGGAGCAGAGGAGAAGAAGAAAGGAGAGCAGCAACTCATGTTTGGCAAGCAAAGGCAGGGGCTGTTGGATGCAGGAATTTGAGAATGTTAGAGGCTTTGTTGAATTGGGTTTTACTGCAGAAGATATTGGTTTAGGAAGTGGATTGCCGGTGGGGAGGTCTGATATTCCAAGAGGGATTTATCTTCACTGCAAGATGCCGCCTTTTGGTGACTGCATTGCTATGAAGGAGCATCTCAAGTCATGGGCTTATGCTGTTGCTTGCAATGTCAGATGAGGAATGTTGTGACTAATGTTTTCTGGTCTTTTTTTTTTCTTTTTCTTTTTTGGCTATTTTTCCTTTTTTCTGTTCTTTGGAATTTTTTTTCCTCTTTATTGCTGCTCTCCTGTTCGTCTGTGTAGACCGTAAAGATGTTTGCTTATAGAATTTTCTTTAATGAATTGCTACTGTGGGTTAGAAAGGAAGAGTTTGTTCATTTATGAAATGGTATGTCTTGATATCAAAATCACCACTCATCTTGTCATGGGTTAAAATTGCACTCGACAAATCGAGCAACAAGAGATTCAAGACGCACATCTATAAATAAAAGCTGAGAGACATGAAAAAATCTCGCTAAATGAAGCATAGGCATTTGGTGGACATCATTATGCACGCTTCATATATAACCTATTAATTCATAGCATTTCTTGTATAGTGATGATTTCCCCATGGGAAGAATGTACATAGATTATATGAAATGAGAAAGGATGACGTAATGTTTGTTTGAATGATATCTACAAATAATTGGATTTACATGATTCCTTGCAAATAGAAGAAAATACAGCTGCTTAAAATAATCTTGTTTATTCCTTGTTGGAGACAGCCTCTGGAAGTTTGAAGGTAGGCGGTTTGTCAGCTCCTTTCCTTGAGTACTCTCTCCATCTTCTGGCAGCTGCCGCAGCTCTTTTTGCTCTCTCCTTCACTTCTTCCTCTGGATCAAACCAGATCACCATTATCAAATGGAAGAGAAGCATACAGACCTCCTTCATTCATCAAATACTTCATTGAGAAACACAATGCGAAATCCTATAGGGGGTGAACATTCAGTTTGCGGGTTAAGCCATCTATTGGATGATGTTCAGCTTTCCAGATAATGATTGTGTTAGAGGAAGATCAGAATCATCGTTGTGCATCGAAATCCTTGTATTGATGCAACTATTTAAAATCACTAATCTTTCCTAACATATTGTAGCTTGCCATCCAAACATCCAATGATCCAACATACTGCGTTGCAAAATTATATCATGCTGTAATAAATACTAGAAGAGAAATGATGTTTACACGGAGCTGTTTGGTAACTTGCAAATATAATGGAATGGAGGGGAATAAACAAGTCAGAGCCATTAATTACCCAGCTACTCTATTTTTTTCATTTTTATCCATATATTTCAATCGTTTTCTCAATATCTTTCCTGCAAACTAATTCATGAAGTGGAAGTTTCTGTTATTCATAAATGCTGTAATTGAAACAACATGAAACACACGGAATGAAAGAAGCAAAGTTATTTTAAAATTGAAATATAATACAAGTTAAAACTCTTTTCATGCTGACAATTCTATATTGCTCAACATTTTGATCTTGAAATACCTGAGGCTTGGTAATCCTTGGGCTTCCCCCAAAGATTATCCCAATATGATCCAGGCTTTTTCGGATCCTTTTGCTTCATTATCCTTATCTTAGCCTTTTCCTGTGTACAAGTTGAATAACTGTCAAAGGCTACAGCATAAACAAAGCTGAAAACAATGTACATCATGAATTACAGGTTGAAAGGAGGAGAAAGGGAAGACAGCATTGCGGTTGCTTCATTTAACTTCTCAAGGTCTTTTGTCCTTATTTTGTGTGTGTTAGTTCGTCCAAATTCAATTAGATGTAAAGAAGTTTCAGCATATTACGCCAAACCTAAAGAAAAGATCCTTATAAGATATGCAGGAGACTGGAGGAAATACCCTTAATAACTAAGAATATGCAAGCAACACAAGAACAGTAACTTCTCAGGTGGAAGGAGAATGTACAATAAGAATTCAACTAATGAACATTTAAATTGTGGCTTATACACATGAATCTGTGCACAAATATGTGTACTTGCATTCAGATGACAACTAAAGATAAGTTTGTTTCTGTACCAGGACTTTCGCTTGGCGCTTTTCCCATCGAGAAGATGCCTGCCACAAGAAGACAGACAATACTGTAAGAGAATACAGTCCTGGAACACGGATGACTCAACAGATAATACAGATTTACCATTCTGAACACATCAGATGTAGCACCCATTCCAGAAAGCATCAGTCCAACCTGTCATCACCACATTACATAACACTTAATCCTCAAAACCAAGTAAACATTAGGACAGGCAAATATTTCAGAAAATGGACCATTCGCCAACAGCTTTAAGCATGACACATTCAATCCACCCGAATATAAAATGGATAAAGTCCTGCTGCCTCCGTATCCAAAACAAAAAGGGGCATCACATCTCATTAAGAAGGAAATATGCGGCTCCATGGCTGAACCTTATAAAGGAAAGTGAAAGGCTTCTTAATGATCAAACAGCACATAACTGAACCAACTCGCAGGGACTCTATTGTTAAATTATTTATGAAAACCTTCTTTCCTTCTTATGATGTTTCCTCCGCAACCCTCCCACCCATAGTTTCAAATTTGGAGTATCATAATGGCATTACTTCTAATTACATTCTTTCTACCTCTTTTGTCCAACTTGGGTTCTGGTTTTTTACCTTTTTATGCCAATTAAGGCTATTATCACTACATGTCGAGGTTAATATTGTTTCAAGCTCAAAGGATAAAATAATTATCCCATGAGCGGAGAATTGCATAGGTAAAGCGACCTGATTCATAACCAACGATGAAGAGCGCCTAGGAAACAGCATAATGCCATGAAACAACAGTTTTAACACCAAAATGCTGTCTAACATTGAAAAGAAAAATTCATTAACTGAATGGTTTCTTTTCATTACCTGTATGGTCATTCCACCGAAGACAATTTAACACTGCTGTATTATCATGCTTAAATAAGGAAGCATAGATTAGATATTACATCTGTATGACACCGTGTCTACAAGAAGCCTTTTGAGAAACCATAGTTGTGTTCTGATAATCATTGGAGAAAGGAGGCATTATCATAAATACTTCTTTATTGTTAAACAGTTTATCCCTTAATAACCTCAAGTAATTGTGACGTGTATTGAGTAACTGAAGAATAAGGATTGTAAAACCCTTCCAACTCTTCACATGTGGGAGCATTCCAGACGTAGACACCAGTTTGATTGAGTTTCAGCATTAAATATCTTACATTGACAGTTGAAATTGAATCATGTATAGGTGGAGATTTGAAGACCATTAACACTGATTCATGAACGGAATTATGTGTTTTTCTTACATTTATTCTCTCAACCCTTCGCATCTCATCTTCAAGCAAAGAAAGTTGAGCAGCAGAAGTCCAATGAATGCAGTCAACTGGGCTGAAAAGGAGAAAATATATAGATTAATAACCTATCTGTTTAAAGTAGAGAGTTTAAAACCTAATTAAAGATTGCAAAACAATTTTTATGCCTACAGTGTCTTGTGCATTCATCATGCACATTTCAGTTCTCCAATGCATGAGGGCAAACAGATTCACAGTAGGTTCATCTTTAAGTAGAGTAAGAAGGGACAGATGTTAATGTTGATCCTGAGATCTAAAGTGCATCAAGAGAATCCAAGCCCGGCTACAAGCTACTAATGCAGAGCGGAGCTTGAATGCTATGATTTTGTTTACTCTTAGACTATGATAAAGGAACTTAAGAATATGAAAGTCTTGCATAAAGATTACAATGAATTCAAAGGGCCTGATATGCATTTAAAGAATCATGCCATGCAATTACATGGATGGTCACTGTTGAGGCTAGACTGCAAAAAATAGGCACATACCAACTATCAATTGCCTGTTGCACCAGAGATGGATCTCCTGATTGGCATTGTACCCTTGCTCTTCCAAAGTCGTCTTCAATCTTGAAGACATTCGGACACAAATTTGCACAATTTTTACAGCCTGTATGCACAAAACTGTGACTCTTCAATCCATGATTCAGACCTCTTGGGCGGAATAATAAAAAAAATTAGGACCTGGAATTGTGACGTGAATGCTTCTTGAACAGAAAATATGATCATACCTATGCAACTAAATTCATCAACAAAGGCATGATCCTTTGGGCTGGTGTCGTCTATGAATGGATTGATAGCGGTTAATGCATACCCATGAATTTCATCATAAATCATACGCTGAACGGGGTCACTTAGCACCTGCATTGAACTGATTACCATTAGAAAGAAAGATTCCAATTAACTGGCAATTCCTGATAGTTTTAAAATAATGTTGTTAAGACTCACCCCGTAGACCTCATTAATGAACATGCAGAAGTTGTTTGTCTCCGGGTCATTTCCACTCAAGTCCGGATGACAAGCTTTCATGCAATTATAGTAAGCCTTCTTTATCTGTGCTGGTGTTGCATCTGGTACCTGGTGACATAGACAACCCAGATGTTGATAAGGAATGACAATGTTTGGATATTTATAAATATTTTTAAGAAAATGCAGTAATAAATCCAAATGGTTATCGAAGTAGAGCTGGGCAATATCAAAAAGAAGGGCAAAACAACAGCTGTTCCATGACTCAAGTTGGTAGAGGACTTCGGCTGCTATTTGAGGTTTACTTCCAGATTAGTCGTCACAAAAGCTATGAAATAACAACTAAACTGGCTGAATTCATCTGAATTCCAAACGTCGCCAATCACGATTACACCCACACCCACACCCCCCCCCCCCCCCCCCCCCCCCCAAAAAAAAAAAATCAGCCTAATCAAATCCTGCTGGAGACTTGGGTCGGGATAGCTGTTTGGATGATGTCTCGTTTTGCAGCCTAATGATTGGTCCAAAACGAAAAGTCTTACTGTTTAATGTCTCAAGATCTTTCATCATCTTGAGCAATGAGAAGGCAAGCATTACAGTCGATGCACCGTAGTAACTTGCGACAGCTTGAGATTCGAATTCGATTAATTGATAATTGTGTTGAGCTCAAGTTCAAACAATATTCCGAAGATGAACTCATTGCAATTAACAATTCAATCCCATTAATTGGAACGACTACAAGCATCTGAAGAAAGAAGAGAGTAAGAGTAGGAAAAGCACCAGCCCCAAAACAGAGTAGTAATTGTCAGCAACGGCCTCCCGCGCATCAGAGTTGTCCGCCATGGCCTTGGTCCGAAGCTTCCTTGGTCTACCACCGGCGGACGGACTGGTCCCAGCAAACCTCCGCCACGGGCTCCTGGAGCCGGCAGAGAAGCTTCTGGGGAAGCTGAGCGCATCGGTGCAAACGGGCGCTGCCAGCTGAGCCATAGCCATAGCCTAAGCAACCGACGATTCGATTCACAGGACCAATCTGCTGCACTTGCAACAACGGAGATATTCCATGAGAAGTGGCAACAGACTCCCGAAAATATGCCAGATATTTCGAATGGAATCCAACGTAATTGAGGCAGAGGAAAATTCTGAATATTCATTCATCTTCCGGGGCCCTGCTGACATGGCAATCCCTCAGCCTTGCAACTTATTTCGCGCTCTGTCTGGAGTAGGGGTGGGAATCGGGGCGGGTCGGGGCGGGTCAGGGTGTGCCCAACCCTGACCCTCCTTTTCAAAAATCTTGTTTGACCCTTATTTTATACCGGGTCGGGACAAGGTCGGTTTGACCCTTACTTTTTTCTACAAGGTCTCGGGACAAAATTCGGGTCGGTATCGGGTCAACGGGTCGGGTAAAAAATTGCGGGTCAAGTAAGAAATTTTTAAAAATTTATAAAACTATCAAGTATAAAGACAAATTTATATTAAATTTAACTACTATATGCTTGAATCTATTATTAATCAATCAAAGTAAATATAAATAATTAAATAAAACATGAATATTAGCATTGAACGTGGTTTTTCTTTTTAATATAAAATATCAGAAAACGGGTCAGCAGGTAGACCCGCCCCGACCCGCCTTGACCCGACCCGCCACCCTGTAAAAACTCAGATTTTTGCCCCGACCCGCATTTCTTTAAAAACCCGAAAATCCCGACCCGCCCCGCCCCGCCGGGTACACCCCCCTGACCCGCCCCTGTATTAAAACAGGGTCGGGCGGGGCGGGTCACGGGTCGACCCGCCCCGATTCCCACCCCTAGTCTGGAGACTCTCCGCGCTCTCTTGAAGTCAGCCACGGGCGTAAAACAGAGTTGCACGCGACTCGGCTTGGTCGGCACTCGCCTGCATGCTTTTGTGTGCACGCGGCTGTTTTCCACCATGTCACGTCACTGCTTCCAAATTCCGACTGCTGCCGTTTAAGCGATCCACATTTTCAATTAGGGCCACCCACTGATCATGACCCGATTTGGCCATATACAGTTTTATGTATGCAGTTTTTTCTTTTGAGTCGGGTTCTGGAGCTAGCTGAGTAAACAAAAGCGGCTACAAGTCGACAATAACATTATTCAATGGATAATTTATAAATATATCCACTTAATTTGATGAAAATTGCAAATATACTTACATAGTTTCAGAAATTATAAATAACCTTCACATAAATTAGCCATTATCGCAAATAACCTTCACGTCGTTGGAACATCATCATGATGTAGGCATATTTGCAAAAATATATAAACTACGTGTGTGTATTTGCAATTTTAGAAACCAAGTGGTATGTTTAACTTTTATAAATAACTTCCACATAGTTTAACCATAATTACAAATAAACCTCATATCATAATGATACAGTAACGACATGAGGGTTATTTGCAATTACCACTAAATATAGGAGGTCATTTGTAATTTTTGAAACTGTAGGCATAATTGCAATTTTAATGAAGCTAAGTGGGTATATTTACAAATTATCCTTACCAAATTGGCAGAAGAGACCGTCTTTTTGCTATCGCAACAATCAACTGATTAGTAAAGACATTTCGTCAAACGTTCGTTTTGCTTGACTATGGCTACGGTTGTTAATCGTTATAGTTAACCAGTTGATCTGTTTATAAAATGAATTTGGATCGAAATTTTAGAATAAATTGTGTATAATCTACAATTCATTAATTTATTTAAATACATAAATAGACTAAAATTGAAATTTTATAATTTGTCAACCAATTTAGTAATCCGCCAACCCATTTACACTAAACTCTAATCAGCTTATCTCTTTCGCTCTCCCTTTCCCTCTCTCATCATCTCTAATCCCTTCTTTGACCATTTCTCTCTTCTTATTTCCTTCTTTCTCTTGTTACTCTTCTTTATTTTTCTATTTTCTCGCCATTTATATTCGACTTTGTCCCTCTCTCCTTGTTTCATTATCTTTCTTTCTTCCCCTCTTTATGCACTGTTTTTTTTATTGTTGGCTATTTATGCATTGTGTTTTTGTGATTAATATATACACAACCCATTAATAACTCACACAACTTGTTTATTAAATAAGCTTTTAATGGGTTAGAATTGAGATTTTTTTTACAAATGAAGAAACAGAATAAGATTAATATTTTTAAATAAGTTAAGATTAAAATTAAGCTCTAATCCATCCAACTCGATTTTTTTAATGAACGAAGAAACAGATTAAGATTGATATTTTTAAATAGGTTAGGATTAAAATTAAGCTCTAATCCATCCAACCTGATTTATTTTGTTGCGGAATGTTCTCCATTCAGATAAATTGTGTACGTGCTGGGATTTCAATGTTCCTAAGTCACAGGTCTTGAATGATATGTTGTTCAATAATTTACTCGATTTATTAGCCAATTTCCAACGTGAACTGAATTGGTTTTTGTAGGATAGTTTAGATTTTGTGCTGATGTTTGAAAACTAATATTAGAAGTAGCATTTTGGTTAAATTTTTTTACAAATAAGATTAAGAGAATGTTCGGCCAAAAAAAAAACATTTCCATTTAAAACTTTTTAATCTCCACAGCAATCATATTTTCAAATTTTTTTTTATATCTTCCCATATAACTATCGTATCTTTTAATTATTTCTACACAACTACTCATACAACTAACATATAATTTTAACTTTATTCTCTTTATTTCTCATTATCACCTCCATCATATTACATCATTTTCTATCAATTTAAAAATATTTATGCCAAGAAATTTTCGTATAAATGTTTTATTACTTCCAAACACACCTTATGATTGGAAAAAACTCAAATCCAATTTCCCTATTTACATTTAATATAAAATAGACAATTTAAATACTATTTCTTACATTTCTATATTTTACATTATTTTTATGTATGCTTGCATAAATGTTTGCAATATTGAAATGATATTATAGGTAGATTATATTATTTATATTTATATTTACATTTACAAAAGAAAATCAAATTTCTTTCAAAAATATACAATACTACAATGCTTTTCTTAAATTTAATTAGATTATGCGTTATTATTTTTGTTTAGATGACTTACTAATTACACTTACATAAAATTTTAAATTTATAATTTTTTTATGTCAAAACTTATCGCTTTTAAGCACAAAATTTTGTCGATCTAAATTCCAACACAAACTCAAATTACCTAGCGTTTAGATTATTCTAACTCTTATACACTAGAGTTAAGATTAGAGTTTAAATTTTATAGATAGAATCTGGGTGTAGATTTCATAAATAAGATTAAGCTTAATGCTAAGGAAATTCCAATTCGTAAGTTCTAGTTACACCCCTAACATAGCTGGACCGTTCAGATTTTATTTATTGACAAGAATTAATACGTATGGGTCTAATTTCATAAATACCCAGGTCGTCTAATGTGATAAAATTTAATTTAAAAAATGATAAACTTATTACATGCTGCAACGAACCTCCGGCTCTGGCACTACGAGTCCGAGCCTCAGCCCAAAGCCGAATCTGTGCCGACTTCCCAAGCCTACAGCCACAGCAGTGGGTGTGGACGCAGGAACTGAAACTGCTCTCGTTTTTCTCCTTTGCCTTCGCTCTGCACTCGGAATCGCAACGCGGGAGACGATGTCAGCTTCGCAACCCAACGGCAGAGGCGATGGCGAGGGCGAGAAAGGGAAGGAAGCAGCTGTCGCGAAAACCGCTGGCTTCGTCGTTTTCTCCGGAATCGCCATGAGCATCCTCAAGGCGCTCAACCTCAACTTCTGCCAGCACAACGGAAACAATGCTCCAAAACCCTGCGAGAAATCCACTCCATCGATTGACGACACAAAGGTAAAAAAACAAAAAGAAAAAAGAAAAGGTTCTCCGATCTCACGGTCCGAGCTTTGATTTATGCTTTTTAAAGCTCTTCATTTCCTGCAGAACGAAAGGTCCGTGCGGACGATAGAGATTGTAAAGGGAGATACGCTTTGGGGACTCTCTAGAAAATACGGGGTATGGTTCCCTTCCCCTCGACCCACACGCCCCCCACACCATCCCACCACCACCACCACCACCACCACCCCTCGTTGTCGGGGTTTGTCCTATGATTCTGATGTTCTGGGGCTTTAATGATTTGGGTTTTCGTTTCAGGTGTCGATTGATGCGATTAAGGAGGCGAATGCTCTAAGCGGGGATACTATCTATGCTGGGAGGAAGCTCATCATTCCTTGATTTAGGGATACGCTCTGCAGTAATTTTCTTGAGTCAACGAGGGAATCTGGGTGTATGTTTTGGGGTCGTCCGTAGTTTTTCACTCTTTTCCGGGTTTGGATGATTTCTGTAACTGATTAATTAGAGAAAGAGCAATGCTGATTTGTGGTTACCAGTATCTTTAGAAATTCGATCAATGACATGCATTCCAACCAACTCTTCACCAGCATCCTCTACATTCTACAAGAACACCTTCCTTCCTCAAAATGGTGGAACCGATTCGAGTCTCTCAAGATGATCTCCCGCCCAACCATCTTGGAAATGAACTTGGCTACCTCATGACAGTCTCCACACATCCTTCGATTCTTTGCCAGCCTTATTGGCTTTCTCGGCGGCGATTTCAAGATTCCAAAAGCGATGGCCAGCTTCTCGCTGTGCCCGCAGAGTGCTGCCGCTTTCCCCACATCCTCTGGATCCACCATTGCATACCTTTGCTTTGACTCATACCCTTCTTGTTTCATCCTAGTTGTCACCCCTTCCAACAGTGTTCGTATTCTCTTTGCATGTGGGTGTGACCGATCCCCTGCTGCAAAAACATGGACTTTGCCTTTGATTTCAATCCAACTGCAGCCAGGGTTCTTTTGCTGCCTGCTGCCGCTGCCAATCCTCTCCCTCACATTCTTAGCAGCGTCCCACTTCTCTGCCTCTGTATAAATATTGGAGAGGAGAATATAATGGCTTGCGTTCTCGGGTTCAAGTTCAAATACATGTTCTGCTGCTTTCTCTGCTAGCTTTACATTTCGATGATACCAACAACCATTGAGCAATGCAGCCCAAACATTGGAATCTGGCCTGATTGGCATTGATTTGATGAATTCATAAGCCTTGCTTAGATTCCCAGCCCGACTGAGCAGATCAACCATGCATATGTAGTGGTCTAAATCGGGTTCAATCTTGCAGTCATTTCTCATGACATTGAAAAATTTCCACCCTTCATCAACTAGACCTGAATGGCTACAGGCTGAGAGTATTGCAACAAAAGAAACTTCATTCGGCTTGATGTCTAACTTCAGCATTTGATTAAAAAGTTCAACGGCTTGTTGTCCATGCCCATGCATGCCGAATCCTGCAACCATCACAGTCCATGAAACAAGATCCTTCCCGGCTATCCTATCAAACAGCAAACGGGCAAGCAGCAATGCTCCACATTTTGCATACATGTCAATGAGAGCATTCGCTACATAGATGTCAGAAACAAGACTGTTTCTGAGAATGTGACCATGGATCTCCCTACCTCTGTGTAGAGCTGACAAACTGGCACAAGCTGGAAGGATGGAGGACATGGTCACACCATTCGGCTTCAATTCAAGCTGCATTTCAGTAAAAAGGCCAAGCGCTTCATTGGGAAGGCGATTCCTCGAGTATCCTCCGATAATAGTATTCCAAGAAACAACGTCCCTGGTGCTCATCTCATCAAAAATTAATCTAGCATCTTCCATGCTTCCACATTTCGCGTACAAATCCATCAGTGCATTAGCAACAACTGGATTTGATTCCAAGCCATTTCTCATGACGTAATCGTGGATGCCTTTACCATGCTCCAATGAGCCGCTACATGTGCAAGCATGGAGCATGCTTGTAACTGCAAAGACATCTGGCTTAATACCTTCAGAGCTCATTTCATGAAACAGTTTGATTGCCTTGTCAAGCTCCCCACCTCGAGCATACCCTGATATCATTGAAGTCCATGACACCACATTCTTCTTACTCATCCTCTTAAAAACTTGAGCAGCACCATGCAAATCACCGCATTTTGCGTACATGTCCAATAAAGAGCTACAAAGCATGACTTCCTCACCAAAATTAGATTTTAGTGCATGTGCATGAATTGCCCTACCTAACTCAAGCAAGCCCATTTCTGCACAAGCTGGCATAACACTCAGTGCTGTGGCTTGATCCATGACAATCCCTAGGAACCTCATTCGCCTGAAAATTTCAACGCCCTTTTCAGAAAGATCGTTGGAAACATAACCACTGATCATCGAGTTCCATGATATAACGTCCTTCTCAACCATTTCATCGAACACTTGGTACGCTACTCTGATTTTCTTACACTTTGAATAAAATGCCGCAAGAGCATTCGCAACTGCATTACATGAACAGTAACCCAACTTTACCAAATACCCATGAATTCTTTCGCCTTCCAAGGCATTCCCCAAAGCAGCCAGGCACTTCAAAACACATGGGAAAGTATAGGAATTCGGCTGTATTCCAGACTCTAGCATTTCTTTGAATAGAGAAACGCTTTTTCCGAAGTCCCCAATCCTCATGTATTCGTTCATGACAGTATTCCAGACGAAGGCATTAGGTTTCTCCATCCTGTCAAAGACCCATCTGCCCTGTTCCAAATCGCCGCATTTAACGTACATCAATACCAATTTCGAGCCCAGAGCACTGTCGAGATCGACGCCATGAGAGAATAAAAACGCATGAACATGTCTGCCATCAGAAAGCGATTTAAAATCAGCGCACAGCTGCAGCACGGAGCAATATGTACTGGAATCAAGCTGGGATTTTCTTGGGTCGGAGCCAGACAGCAAAGACATTGCCGATTTGAGGTCGCCCAAATCGCAGAATCTACAAATTTCTGAGTTGGGGTCGGGGTTGATTTGCTTTGGATGGTGTGTTTGTTGGAGCAATGCGGAAATTCTGAGGGGCCTAAGAAGACGCGAGGTGTGAGAATAACAAGGGAATTTCGGAAAGGGTGCGAAAAAGAAAAACCCATCGTTTTGGTTATAGCGGTGAAAGCTTGAGTGCTGCTTTTGATTGGGGGGAGCTGAAGAAAGAGGAGTTTTGGAGACAATTATTGCCCTTGCCGCCATTAACCTTCGTTTGCAAGAGAGCGGTTGGAGACACTTATTGCCCTTGCCGCCATTATCCTTCGTTGGCCAGAGAGCGGCTGTCACCAAGGTCACGGGCTTCTTTCGGTCAAGGACTCAATTCTAAGGGTGTGTTTGTTTAGGGCAAAAAAGTGTCAACTAAAACTTTTCAATCTAAAACTTTTCGCTCTCCATAATTATTCTATTTTTTAATTATTTTTTCACATTTTTCTATACAAACTACCCTACTTTTCAATCATTTCTACACAACTACCCATACAACTAACCTATCTATTTTAACTTTATTCTCTTTACTCCTCATCATTACTCCTATTATATCACATCACTTTCTATTGATTTGACAACTTTTACTTCCAAAAGTTTTCATCAAAAGTTTTACCTCCAACCAAACACACCCTAAATAAACTGCTTTTTAGCACTACTTCTGGGATGTGTTTGAAAAGGGGTAAAATTGTTATCAATTTTTTAGCTAAAAATTGATAAGTGCGCATTTGGCAATCGACGTGGGAAACGTGGGTTGGAAAATCACGGGAGCAAAATTTCTAAGGTCTAATAATAATAAATCAATCATCATATTCTTTTCACTTTTATCTTTATATTCTAATTATTTTTCTTATTAATTACTTTTTAACAAATATATTTATTTCAACTTTAGCCCTATTATTTCATATCAATCGTATCATTTTGAAAATATTTCATCTTTTACTCTCATCTCGTCTCACATTTCTCGCATCTTTTACTTTCCTCGTACCATTTTGAAAATATTTCATTTTTTACTCTCATCTCATCTCACATTTCTCACATCTTTTATTTTCCCAGACATACACTACACTAATACAAAATAATGTGATATGATAGGAGTAATGATTAAATGTAAAAAATAAATTTAAAATAGATATATTAGTTGTATAGATAATTATGTATAAATGATTTAAAAGTATAATAGTTTATATAGGAAAATAAGAAAAAAATAATTAAAAAATATGATAGACATGAAGAATAAAAAGTTTTTGATTAAAAAGTTTTATGCCCAACTTAACACAACCTAAGTTAAAAGTACAAAATTGATTTATTCATACTCACGTGATTGTTTACAACAAAAAAAACTTCTCAAATTAAAATGTGTCAATAGATGAGTTGTTTGGTACCAACAAAAAGTTATATTGAATGCAATCACAACTTGTCATTTTAATCTTTCCGCCATACTTGCGTGACTAGAAATTATCAACTGTACTCGTGCACAACACACAAAAAACGGTTATCGTATGCACCAATTTAGGCATGACAGACACAAATATTATGCATTTTTAGCGGCACTAATTGTCTTAGTGCCATTCTCAACTCCAAACCCATACTCTCTCTCTTTCTTCTCATCACCTCTTCTAAGTCGCTACTTGGATCTCATTGCTATCGGAAAAGATCGATCTCTTTTGCCCAATCCTTGTCTCATTCTCCCGATAGCAGGTGTCTCAAATCCACAGTGTAAGCTTGTTAGTGTATCAAATCCATGTGTGGAAGCTCGTAGGTGTCTTGCCAAAAGCTCATAGGGATCTCAAATCCGTGTTGGAAGCTCACGAGTCTCTCTCGCACGACCTATGCATTGTCTATTTGTGGTGGAAGAGAAAGAAAAGCTGGTAATGTGAAGTGGCAAAATCTGATTTTGACGGAAGGAAACTTGCATTGGAACTAGTTGGCGGGTGGATTTCTTCAAAATTTTCTACTTTTGTATGCTTTGAGTTGGTTTTGGCCGATTAGATTTAGTTTCAGCTTTGAACGTGTGTTATAACTTAAGTTTTGATTTTTGTCATGCCCCTGTATTAGTCTTATAATTGAAGTTATAATTTTTTTTAATGGATAAGAATTGGAGTGCTATTGTTTTGATTTCTGTTCACCTCATTTTTATGAAGGAACATTCATTGGTCTAGTTCATGCATGGTCTCATTGGGTATTAAAACACTTGTTGTTTTCCGTTGGTTATAACAAATTGCTTTGTTGTCAACGTGTATGTCTTTATCTTCACCATCAAGATTTGTAGGACAAAAACCTTCATTAACTACATATCCTCTTTAATTTCATCTATGCTAATCCATGTTTTTGGATTTGGATCAAAAATCCTCCAAACTATGTTTTGAGCACTAGCGGGGATGTGGAGAACTTAAAAAATGAGGACAACCCTTATTGATTTGAATATTAAAAAAAAGGCTACAATAAAAAAAAGAACTTGACAAACAAGGTTCTCATAAGACTTCAAGCAAGATGCTATTTGACAAATAAAGAATTTTTTTCTTAAATTTATTGGCATTGCAATGCAAATTAGATAGCATTCATCTAATGGTGAAAGTTGTAGCAGAGTATGACACCGCATGACCAAAGATTGTTTTTTTAGTGTTTACCAGCAGTCGAGAACGCCCTGTGTTTCCGATCGTGCAAAAAGGATTTAATAATTAATATATTTATTTTAATTTTACTATCTTATTTCTCGCTATTATTTATATTATATTACATTATTTTCTACCAATTAAAAATATTTATATAAAAACCTTTCCACTTAAAAATTTTATAGCTTTCCAGTTTCCGAACATACCCTGCATAAGTGCACATAAAATTAATTCCATAGTCATATCCATTACGGTTTTCGATATTATTGTTAGCATTGCGCTTGAAAATAAATCGGATACGGTCGACTGCTGTTGAGGATATATATTTCACGTGGGGATGACACTTATCTTACTCAAGTCAACCTACATCCTAAATCGGGTTGGTTCAAGCTAAGTTACATAGCTTATTTTTTTCGAAATACCTAATTGGTTGAAACCGAAATTATTTACGCAACCACTTCGTGTAATTCGGCTTTGTATGTATTGAATATTCGAGTTGAGATCGATCAAATTTACATCACAACTTTCTATACTTTAGCTTTGTATGTATGTATGTATGTATTAAATCTTTATACCCTGAAAAGTGCATACATATAAATTTTACAGTTAAGCTAAGGGAGGCATCTTATGGATTGAATCAAGTAAAAAAAGATTTGAATGGCTCTGATCAGGTAACAATATATTCTACTGTGAGTTTTATTTAATTAACAGATGTGATCTTCACCCCCAGGATAGAGGGCAATTCTGCTTATTGGGAAATGGCTCCTGCCACGTGGTATTCCATGTCATCGTGCGGAACCCACCGCAATCCGCAACTAGTCCCACTCCCACCTAGGAAACACGGTGGGCCATGCCCACGCACTTACGCGGCGCTGCAGTATATAAATTTCATCTGTTCTTCAAGCCCTAGAGTTGAAGTGACCTGTCTCCGTTTGCAAATTCTCTCCTAGGACTGCTGCTACTGTGAGTTTTCTTTATCTTTGCGATCAATCCTCAGACAGAAGAAATCGTGTTTTAAGTTTACCTTTTGAATGGAATTTTGATGCTTTAATCTTTGAACTCCATTATGCTTTATTTTATTCTATTTTATGTTTATGTTTTTGTCTCTTTTTTTCTCTGATCTGCTTGAATTATTAGATGTTGGATAAAAGATCTGTACAAAGACGTCGAGGAATTTGCGTTCATGCCTACAAAAATCCACTGTTTTTTTTGTGTGGAAAAAGCCTACGAAATATCATATATATATATATATTGGGAAATATTCCAGTGCATGTGACTGCACCGTGCAGTCCATGCACTGTAGGCCCCACTTGATCATAAATAGAAAAGCCACCCCACCCATTATATTTAGAATTGTTCACTTTATTAGCATACCATTTTTCATCCAAATCCAACATGTGTGTAGTGCCCATCTTAAAATGGTGCAAAATCAACGTAATATAATAGTTTAATGTAAATATCAAGTTTAAAGTGATTTTTTCAACATCTAAACCGTGTAAAGTATGATTTATATATGGATAAATGATTGTATAAAGTTTCATTACAATCTAATATGTGTGGGGTCCATTTTACAGCGGACTGCACAGGATCGGATCTCATATATATATATATATATATTTATCTGGTTTTGCGATTTTTTTAGTGCCAGCTCCAGCCTCCGTTACATGGAGGCGAAACCGAAGGGTTAAAATTTTCATATTTGCTTTTTTCCCCCGCCTTGGAAAACTTTCAAAAACATCTGCTTCGATTCATTTACTCTATCATGCAGTCCACTTTATATTCTGTTTCCTGTGTTTGGATTTTAAACTTTTTCCAGAAAAGGGATCTTTTTTCCTACTTGATCATTCAAGATTTTCAGAATGTAGCGTGCATGCTGATGGCGTCCAATGATTAATGATTTTTTTTCGCTAAATACGAAAATTCTTATTGAAAACTAAATCAAGTTGGCAGTGGAGTACACATAAATCACAGGCCTTTTTATTTAATTTCCATAATTCGTACAATTGATCTTGTATAAAGGTGGGTTAATCTCCTATGATTTTATAAGTTGGTTGGATCTAAAGTTGACTTATTATTATTTAATGGTTTTATCATGATTTGGAAAAATGTCTTGGTTATTCATGCATGCACAAAGTAGCTTTGTGCTGAAGAATATCATCATCACAAGCTGAAATCTAAATAAAGATGTGCTGGGCACATAATGTCAAGAATCTAATCTTTAGAGCTGCAAATTCCACTTTAAATTACTCGAACAGATAAAGTCATAGCTACGAGTAATAAACATGCTACTCCACAACTGTGATCTGTGAAACCTGACTGATAAAATTATGCAGATGCCACAATTCTGCAAGTGACCAACCTGAATCTCATATAAATCCGACCTTCACCTGCAATATATAAATGATATCACTACTCATTCATCTACAAAACACAAAATATTATTTAAGTTCCTGACTCCGTTGCTCATTTAATTAATCCACCTTTGAGCACATTGATGTTCGCTCTCTTTGTGGTTTGTAAATTTTGTCAGCACTGTAAAATTGTGGAAGGCCTAAAATTAAACAATTAAGCAATAACACTTTACCCTGTGATTCATGGGTTTTGCTATGCATTGGTTTGGCTGTCTTACATGTTTTTCTGGTTTCAGCGTTTCTTTACTGAATCGGTAATTCTGTTTTTAAATAGCAAATATTGCAGTGTTGTGTATCTACATTGTTGACAAAAGGATGACTCTTATTGTTCTTCTTAAAGCTGCTGTTTATATATCTCTTTTGGTTCTTCATTGCAGATCCATAAATTATTCATAGCAATGGCAGTTACTCTCATTTGTCCTGTCACTGACACTGCTTTCAAGAAACTCGATGAATATCTTCTAACCCGCAGTTACATCACTGGGTAATTTCCTTGTTGCAATTGTTCCCAATGGAGGCATTTCATGCTGACATCAATCTTTATTGTTGTTTTCCTGTTTAGCTTCTGCCTCATTAACACCACTTCCCCCTATTTTAGTACATATAGTTTTACTTCTTCGTTGCTGGTTCTTTCTCCTCATATGGTTTTCTTATTATTAATGTCAGATACCAGGCTTCACAGGATGATGTTACTGTATTTTCTGCTCTTTTGAATAAACCATCATCAGAATATATTAATGTGTGTCGGTGGTATAACCACATTGATGCACTACTACGGACTTGGTAAGTTTGTGATCTGGAACTTCCCTCTCTCTATCACACTTATGTCCATGTGCACACACATGTATGCACATGCCTATCAACCATGCATGCATACTCTGATTTCTGATAATGGAATATGCAGTGGTGTATCTGGAGAGGGTGCAGGAGTCACAATAGAAGCACCTGTTCTTGCAAATCAAGAGGCCATTCCTGACACTAAGGTACTGTTTCATCATTCTTTGGTATTTATTGTAGTTTTGCAGCTTGTGGCTGAGTTATGCAGTGTAGGATGAGTTTGGTGGAATGCTTCACTGAATTTATTCAGTTAGGTTTCCATGAAATTAGCCATATACATTATTTTTCTTCCTCTTCCTCTGAAGACCATGGAGGTTTCATAAAGTATTAATCTACTGTAATTGCTTAATCAAGTGCAGGTTTACATGCGCTTTTGAATCCAGTGCAATTTTCTAGTTTCCACGAAAATGTGCAGTTTTTGTTTTTCATTTGCCCATAGGATCTAAAACAACTTCATAGTTCGATTTGCATGTTTGTCATCGTTTGTCGTATGCAACAAGTTGTGTGAATTGTTTTGCTTTACTAGATTAGTATACTATACTTGGGCATCATCAAGATGAAGACTGCAATGGCAGTTTTGCATCAAAATGGATTAAATTAATATGAATATTTTCATGATTTAGGTCAAGCAATTGTAGCCTCAAATAATAATAAATAAGAAATAGAATATCTAGATTACCTAGAAAATAACAAGTACCTGCCCAATGTTGCTGCTTACTTTGTTTGTTTTTGAAAGTTAAATGAAAATGCTGAAGGTTTGAAGTTTGAACCTTGAAAAAAAGCATGCATAACACATTTGATCATGCTTGTGCCTATACATTATCTCTTTGAAGTATTTGATATTGCTATTTGATTTTAAATTTAGAGAAAGGTAACTTGCATTTTGAGCGAATAGCATACCATATTCTGTAACTTGCATTCCGAGCCATGTAGTGATAAAATATCATGTTATGTGTCACCTTTGAGCTGAGCTACTTCCATGAGCTGCATTCATATTCTTTAACTTGCATTCTGAGCCTAAAGTGATAAAATATCATGTTTTGGTGTCACCTTTGAGTCGAGCTACTTCCATGAGTTGCATTCTCCCTGTGCTACAGATATGACCAACTAATAAAACTATTTCCTCTTTCACACATCAAACTTCTGTTGCAGCCTCCAGTTGCAGATGACGACGACGATGATGTTGATCTGTTTGGAGAAGAAACCGAGGAGGAAAAGAAAGCAGCTGAAGAACGTGCCGCAGCTGTCAAGGCATCTGGGAAAAAGAAAGAAAGTAGGTGCTTTGCCTATTCATGTTTCATTGATAACTTCTGAATAATAAAGTCCATGAGGGGAATATAGCCAGTGAATACTTGATTTTCCTGATGAATTCTTCTAGCTATTCAACTTAGTCTGCTATTATTGATTATTTTATATTTATTTGTTTCCATCAGGTGGAAAGTCATCGGTGTTGTTGGATGTGAAACCTTGGGACGATGAGACAGACATGAAAAAGCTTGAAGAGGCAGTCCGAAGTGTTCAGCAGGAGGGCTTGCTCTGGGGAGCTTGTATGTTCTCTCTCTTCATAGATACTTTTTTCCTTGTATACAAGTGCACCAAAAAGAGAAAGAAAGAAACATCCATATGGCTGGATACTTCTTTTTTTGGCAGACAGCATACACTAAAGAGAGAGAAAACCTCCCTATGGTTTCTATGAACTGTGAATCATTTGTCCTGGTGATTGGACTGGTCAAAAACTTTTGGCAGTTTCAAGTTGTCAGATGGGCTAAAATTACCTGTTAAATGATGGATGATGGCATGGTTCTATGTGACACTAGTGGTTTGCGTGCAGAGGAACTGACCCCATGGGGTTATAATGTTGCCAATTCTCCGTGTGTGATGGGAAGCCTAGCTGTATTGATGAGGTCCTTTGGTTAAATCTTTTGGCAGATAGCTTTTGGCTCAGCGTAAAGGCCTATGTGACAGATGTTCAAAAATTGCTCAGCCTTGAAATTTCTTTTTCATATTACTGGTCTAACTAATTGCACTGATGCTGTGCAGCAAAGCTTGCACCAGTTGGCTATGGTATCAAAAAGTTGCAGATTATGATGACAATTGTGGATGATTTGGTGTCTGTTGATTCTCTTATTGAGGATCATCTTACTGTTGAACCATGTAACGAGTACATTCAGAGCTGTGATATTGTGGCTTTCAACAAAATCTGTGAGTTTCCTTTTACCTTCCAAATTCTCATATTTAATTGCTTCATATTTGCATTACCTGCCAATTTGTAAGTCTTGCTGCATTTTCCTTTCTTATAATTTTCTTATAATCCCTCCATTTATGTCCTTATGACTGTTTACTAACACAATGTTCTAGTGTCTGTGTAGCGAATCTTCAAATATACATGGGTTTCTATATTTTCAATATTCGGAACACATGGTTAAAAAAAATTCCATGTAGGACATTTCTGGTGGAACTCATTGATAATAAACGTGAGCTACAAAATTTAAGTGAGAAACTGTTCTTTACCTGACATGGTGGTCACACCAATAAAATTTTAATGGGGAAGACTGATGGGTAACAATCTGAAGTAAGTCTAGTCTAATTCTAGGAGTTGAGCCAATAGGGTAAAAAAATGAGCAGAAGTAAACTATTATTGGGACATGTAAAGCAGAGGTTAGAAACTGCCCCTAGTTGGGAGATGAGTTTATATTTGCTTAGGAGGGATATAAGAGAAATGAGTGCCAAAAGCATATAGTTAAGAGGGTAATCTGAAAACATTGGAGCATTCGGAGACCATAATTTATGACCAGGACCGGCTGGAATGACACAATATGACTCATGTTAAGAGGGTAATCTGAAAACATTGGAGCATTCGGAGAACATAATTTATGACCAGGACCGGCTGGAATGACACTATGACTCGGGTAGCTGACCTCACGTGTTATGAGCATCTTTGGATGATGGTGGTTAAGGTACCAAAGAATGTGTTAATGCTATTGTCTCATTCATAGCATTTATACGATCTTGTCTGGTCTTGCGACTTATTGAAGCATTCAATTGTCATAACAATCTATTCTTTCTTGTGACAGAGGTTTGCGAGCGATACAGTGGAGCAGTGCAGGAAGAGGCTTTACTCAATCGGGCTAGTTTCTGCCTAGAGTTTTTGCAACTTCAAAATAGTTTCATTTGTCTATTGAGTTTTTCTTCTGAAAGACTTTCGTGGAGAACTTTTTGGATGTAAAAATCTAAGATGGAAGACAATTTTAGATGATTTTCAATTTCTATAGGAAGTACTTAGCGGCTTTGAAATTATTTATGAAAATGGCACTAAAGGCTGTGCTTTTCTAAGGTGGTGGGTGAACCAATAAGCATAGTTTCAGTGATTTCGAAGGGCTTGTTTGGTCTAGTTTCTGAATGTAGCAAAATTTCGCGGTCAGCACAGAGGAAATTATTATTGTTATTACTAGGCTATTCCGTATGATGGGGGTACTTATAATCCCGGCCAAACGTTTTAAAATTTTTTTAGTAGCATCGGTGTACGTGCATAATGCATGACTAAATAAGGGCTAAATGCAATCGGGTGTATATACTCATTTTTTTAAAATCTTTTTTGAAAATTTTCTTACACAACTGTTAATTTAAGTATATCTAACATGTGTATCAATTTTTATTATTTTTAGATTTTTTCGGATTTTTAAAAATCAACGACCTTTTAATAATTTTAAATTACTAAAAATGCACTGATTTTTAAAAATTCGAAAAAAATATCTAAAGTTTTCAAAAATGGTAAAAATTGATAAATATGTTAAATACATTTATATTAACAGTTTCATGAAATTTTTTTAAAAAAATAGGTGTATTACGCCCGAGTTCCCGAGTTCATACGATTGGCTTTCCTAAATAGGCACTAAGGTCTTTTGGCTATGCAGTGGCTGGTGATTTGGCAAAAAGTCTGCTTAACAGTGTTTTATTTTATTTTATTACATCAACCATACAAGAAAATGCTATTGCCGGGATTCAACACCGGACAACGGACATGAAAACCCAAGAGAACCACTGCGCCAGGCGCTCGTCTCCTGGTTAGCAGTTTATTATTATTATTTTTTTCCCTTCTTTTGATGGAACTGTTTAGCAGTTTTTTGATTCTTGTGATAACTCGGTAACTTGAAAGTCCACTTATCTAAATTTGGTAGCAATTTTTTCTTTCTTTTTTGGACAGGAGAAAAAATACTGATAGCACAACCTCGAACATTGGCCGCCATCAAAATGGGTAACCATAAGAGGAAGAACCATCAGGAAATTCATTCTAAAAATCATTATCTTTACGCAAATGTCCAACTATACACAATGAAGAATTTTGCATCCACACTGCTTCAGTGATATCACCATTCAGAGCATTTTCTATAAGATAATGGGCTGCATCATTCCCAGTTCTCAAAACGTGTGAAATAGAAGCTACATTAATTAGTTTCTTATTGGCCATGATTCATTCAGTAACCAAATACTCATCAAGAGTTGTAAGAGCTGATGCGCCCCTGTGCTTTCTACTTTTAAATTGTGGAGCTAAATGTGGCGCGATATGGGTGTGTAGAGAGTAGTGTGGTAGGAGGTTTGTGTATAACAGTATAAATGAGAGGTCTATGTAGAGTAGTGCTAGTAGGAAGTCTAAAGTTCCAAGTACTGATTTGAGTTAATGGCCTCGTTATCTTGCTCTTGAAGTATGCTTTTATCAAGTACTTGGTATCAACCAACCGAGGCTAGCTCAGTTGGTCACCGACAGCTACGCAAATACTGTGTCGACAGCGCGGTGCGGGTTCGAATCCCGGATGGGATTTTCGGCCCAAAAAAAAAAAGAAAAAGAAAAAAGTGTGGGAGTAGGTAGTCTCCTGGGTAGAGGGGGTGTGAGAGCAAGTAGTCTCTCGGTGGCCTGTTGGAAGCTGTGTCTTCCAGATTCTTTCGTGGAGCTGTGTCTCCAGATTTCTTTGGGATGTTATGTGTGTCCCCAGATTTGTAAGAATGTCTCAGATCTTCAAAAAGTATGAAATGTGTTGAGATATATGTAATTACATACCAATAAAAAAAAAGTACTTGTTATCTAAAATGGGTGATATAATAAGAGAAAATGTGGGGTGCTTCCCTTTTAAAAATATATTTGCATGTTTGGCTAAAGTAGTCCAGAGCTTTTGCATATAAGTCGAGGTACTAGAAAGCCCAGGAAAGTACTGTGGAAAGCGGAAACCAAGGGTGTATTTGTAAATGGATAAAATTTTTAGTGAAAATTTTTGGAGAGTAAAAATTGTCAAATGATGTGATATGATAGGAGTAATAATGAGAAATAAAGAGAATAAAGTTAAAATAGATATCTTAATTGTATATAAATTATTGAAAAGTAGGGTAGTTGTATAGGAAAATATGAAAAAATAATTTAAAAATATAGTAGTTATGGTTAGTGAAAAGTTTTAAATTGAAAAGTTTTTAAGATAACATTGTATATGCATTACCAAACACACCCAATGTTTTCCACCGAATGTCTCCGACTGCTTGCCCAGACGAAGCCTTAAAAGATTTCATGTGCTCATATGCTTCTGGCACAGCTGCTTGGCAGTTGGCAACGCATGGACAAATCCGAGGTCCACCATTATATGAAGAGCGATAAAAGTATTTTCTTTGACTCGAACATTGCAATAGAAAGTCACATCTCAACGATTATAAGAAATTGCAAGTAGGTTTTTGCTATAAGAAGGCATGATTGTCGAATATTCCTCGCTGCTAATGCCAACCGTTTCTATGGGAGCTGTGCCATCTTCACGGCTCGTGGGCCATCACTCTCGAGTAGGGGTGTTAACGGATCGGGTTGAACGGGTTGGAGCCTAATCCTAATCCTAACTCATTTAATATATCTCAACCCTAATCCGTTTATTAACCCATTTAAAAAACTTCAACCCTAACCCATTTACAACCCATTTAATAAACGGGTTAACGGGTTGTTAACGGGTTGTGTTTGTTACTAATTTTCATGCTAAAAATCTTCAATAAAATCTGTAAATTTAAATAAATTAAATAATTTGAAGCTAACATACCTGAATTTAATTTATTTTAGCTTGAAAATATCAGCGCCAATCTCAAGTCATCTCTTTAATGTCAATTCCTATTATAAATATTATATATATATTATAATATATTATATTAAATGAGTTATACGGGTTGAACGGGTTGGACGAGTTAAATAAATGGGTTGGACGGGTTGACGGGTTGCGAAACCTCAACCCTAATCCGTTTATTTAGGGTGTGTTTGTTTGGGGCCAAAACTTGTCAATTAAAACTTTTCAACCAAAAACTTTTCACTCTTCATAACTATCTATTTTTTAATTATTTTTTCACATTTTTCTATACAAACTACCATATTTTTCAATCATTCCTACACAACTACCCATACAACTAACCTATCTATTTTAACTTTATTCTCTTTACTCCTCATCATTACCCCTATTATATCACATCATTTTCTATCAATTTGACAACTTCTACCTCTAAAACTTTTCATCAAAAGTTTTACCTCCAACCAAACACACCCTTAATTAAATAGTTGAACGGGTTGGCGGATCATAACCCATTTATTCAAAAATCCCAACCCAAACCCATTTATTAACGGGTTGAACGAGTGGGTTAACGGGTTGACCATGACCATTAACACCCCTACTCTCGAGTGAAATCTGTAGATTTCGTGAGCATTTCTTCCAGAGGAATCCAAATTTTCGTCTTTCTTTGTTGTCGGAGTATTTGTAATATCTTCACTGGATTAATTTATAAGATCTGAACTAATTTCAGAAAAGCAGGGCTTTGGCGGGTCAGCATGTAAGCAGGGACCGATTCTTTTGAACAAAGCATTCCTTCCAAAAATTCCACGGAACCGATCCCCTTGATCTTTACATTATGGGCATGTTTGTTCAACACAAAACTTTTCGAATTAAAATTTTTTAATTTTCACAACTATTTTATTTTTAATAAATTTTTTTTACATATTTCTATTCAACTAGTGTACATTTCAATCATTTCTACGCAATTATCCATCTAACTAACATATTTATTTTAACATTATCTATCTAATCCTCTTAATTAGCCCCATTATATCATATTATTTTTTCTTAATTCAAAATCTTTTACAGAAAATATTTCATTAAATTTTTTTATCATTTTCCAAACAAGCCCTCTATGTAAATAAGGATGATTTTATTAGTATGGGCTAATAACGTAAGTATATTTTAAAAATATTTTCAAGGGTGTACTTTAAGATTTTTTACACACAAATGTAAGAAGTATACATGGAATTCTATAAAGTTTAGATGTATGTATTATTGTTCTAAAGTTCAAAATTAACACTTTTGAGGGTACTTAAGTAATTTTGCCTTAAAAAATGTTGGTTTATGAAATTAAAAAAATACACACATGTAAAAATTATAAAATTTAGTATGTCAACTAAATATACTCAGATCTACATTTTTACGAAAAAAATATAGATTACCCTTGGCTAACGGAATCATAGTACTTGTAAGTATGTTTATGCTCTATAAATGATGCAAAATGTATAACTTTCTAACGATTCTTACATTCTCACCGTTAACCTCCACCCTAACGAATAAACACAACCATCTAATCCATTTTATGCGTAGTCCACCATGTGAGACTATGTGAATAATTTTCATATGTAATATGCGAAGATACAAATAGCTATATATAAATATCTGAAAGAAAATTATAAATATGTATTATCTAATCACGTAAAACTAAAAGGACATTTAACTTAAAATTTTGTGCCTATGTTAAGCCATCTCTGTCAAACTTAAGATAATTTGAGGTCTAAGCACGAACAATTTTTCATGGGGCAAGAAGTGCATAACCGAGCAACTTATAAAATTTTGTCTCTTTTTTTTTGTCTTTTTTAAAAAATATGGAAAAGCGATTGTGTTAACCTGTACTAAATAAATATTTCGCTTATTTCATAAAAAAATCAGTTATAATATATTTTTTTTACTTTCTTTATACATTTGTTTATCTAAATGTATTTAATATATAAATCAAAATTTATCATTTTTTTAATATATGGATATATTTTTAAATATTTCTGTCTTATAAAAAAATATTTTAAATAATTTTTTTAAGGTAAGTAAGTAAGACACTTGCTTAGTTAACACTTAACAGGATTATTCCTTTTAAATCCTCAAATTTTTTTCGCAAAAATAACCGTGGGTAACGGGGTATAACTGGAAATTTGCAGCAGCGTCGTCCCGCCCATTTGCATTTCCCTCCTCCCCAGTTCCCACCAACGCATCAGGGAGCGAGAGCAAGAGAGGAAGGAGCGAGAATGAGAGAGGAGAATGTGGAGAAGCTCCGAGGGGTGGTGAGAGACTGTGTCAGCAAGCATCTCTACTCATCGGCCATCTTCTTCGCTGACAAGGTTGCTGCCTTGACCCAAGACGCCGCCGACATCTATATGCAGGCCCAGACTCTTTTCCTTGGCCGCCAATACCGTCGCGCCCTTCACATCCTCAACGCCTCCCAGATCATCCCTCGCGATCTTCGCTTCCGCTACCTGGCCGCCAAATGCCTTGTACGAAATCCTGGTCTCCTCGTTCATACGATGGCTGTTCGTCTTCTCTTGAGCATTTCGTCAAACAATTTCTCGCATTGCTCTGTTTCCTATTGCCGTGGTATTCCACAAGTTGGGCCTTTCCGTTCACGATGTCGAGTGAAGTAATGAAACTTTCAATTCGCCTATGGATTTATGAATTGGTGGGCAGTGGTGTACATTAGTTTTTTCCCCCCTTTCTTTTAATTGCTATGACTATCTCTTGGACATGTTAGTTGTCAATGTAGTATATAGAATATTGCTGCTTTCTGGATTTCAGAGAGGTTTTGATTCCAATGATCCAGCTCGCTAACTGCATGCTGGCTTTGTTAGTTTGGCGGAGGCTACGTAACTTTAACCGGTTTAGCTGCTTTCTGCCCTTTGATGTCACCTACTCAAGCCATATATTCTCCAAGCCTGGACCTGTCTTTTCCACCCCCGTTGTGCAATTGGCGTAGCATATTTAGTTTTCAAGGTTCGTTAGAGTTTGCCAAATGAATTGTGAAGAAACGTGGTGATTCTGGTCGATAGTTCATAGCCCGGATGTCTTGAAGGTTCTTACGTAGTTTAGGATGCTGGATGGTTTAAAGAGTTCTAGAACATGCTACTTACTCGCAAATAAACTGTGAAATTCATGGTCTTTTATTTTTTGATTTTAGTAATGTAGCCAACTTCATGTAGGTGCAATGCCTTCATGACTATATTTACGCACTAATTATGGTTCTCTCTCAACCATAGATTCAAGGTTTGTAAATGTCTCTTTCTGTGTTCTTGCTTCCCACATGCAGGAGGAATTGAAGGAATGGCATCAATGTCTATCGATGCTTGGAGAGGCCACATTGGATGAACATGGAAACGTCCATGACCTTAATGATTGTAATATAATGTACTTGGACAAGGACGGTGAAGACCGAGAAATCAATGTGAGCTGCCATTTGATGATGATGTCACAAAACTGTGTGGAAGCATATTTTATCTTTTGCTTTAGCTGGGTTTGAGCTTTTCACCTTGAGTGAATTTTCTCCTTCTGCCAGATATCCTCTGCAATATGCTTTTTACGTGGAAAGGCATATGAAGCATTGGAAAACCGTGCCCAGGCTCGTGAATGGTAAACTCCTGTCTTTTATAATTTTTACACAAGAGGTTACATCCAATGTTTTTTGTTACTGCCTGCTGCTTCTGTAGTTTAAGGCCCACCGCAGTTGAGAACTGCATGATTATCATAATGAACAAGAATTTCACAATTCCTTATTTTTCATTCCTCAGAAGCAGATTCTGATGGTAGCATGACATAATATCTCATTATTGCAAGATTTTAATTGCAATATTTAATCCATCAAGATTTTAAGTGGGAAAAGAAAAAGTGTATCTAACATTTTTTTTCTTTAACCTCAAGTTTCATTTGCACAGGAAAAGTGAATTTTTTGAGTCAATTTCCACTACTGGATTGCTTTCACGCAGATTTGTTTTTTTTTGATTGGTTGTACAAATTACATCTTATTTGATATTACAATCAAGCTCAATAATCTTACATAGTAGACAACAATAAGCTCCCGCCATTTACACAGTTGGCAACAAGCTCCCATTTATCCATATGGGAGACCACACACTCCCTATTATCAAGAGAGAGACCAAATGCTCCCACTTGTGGGGATGGGGGTTCGCACCCATGTACCCAACGACGCAGCTGGCATCGTTACTACTTGGGCGCTGCCCGAGTGGCATTCTATGACGCAGATTTTAGTTAGCCTTAGGGATGAGTTAGACATTGTGACAGAACAAACCTGTGGATGAAAATAGAAATCAGCAGGGATGGACATTAAACAAGAAGTCTGCTGTTGTTTTCCTCTCTTTTCTTTGTTATAGACCAGCTGCTAATTTAGATACTCAAAATATATATTTTTTTACTGGAGTATGTTCTTTATGGAGGCTTGCTTTCTAATGATCAGCTCTCTTTGCCGGGTGATGAAAAATATCTAGGAACAAGATTTCTTGCCTGTTATTGATTTAGGGCTGGCTCATTCACTGGTTACACTGAGATTTAGGACTGGTTTTTACCCATCCCACTGTCTTGGAAGTTGGAACATTATAGAAATGTTTCAGTTTCACTAAAAGTACCTGTTGATGAAAATTAGCCTTGACCTCAGGTGCTACTTGTGACTTAGCAATCTTCACAGTTAAAATTCCCTGTAGGGAACAAACATTGCATTTCAATGTGGTTTCCTCTTCAAGATCAGTGCATCTTAGGATGCTTTATTGCTTGTGCTATGACACTTTCTTGTGCTATGACACTTTCTCGTGCTATGACACTTTGCACATGGTAACCAAACTATTATCCTTTAGAAAGTAGTTGATGAAAAAAAGACTTATGGAGCACAATATCATACTTCAGGTATTCAGGTTGGGTTTGTTTGTTCAGTGTCTATGGCTCTACGCTTAATTTTTGCATGTAACTTAATGATGTTCCTTCCTGGTTGTTTGTTGATACATTATGGATATGATTTGGTTTCTTCACTTCTGCTTAAGTAGCAAATCCTGTCTTTTGTGTTCACCAAACTAATAGTGATGTTGACTAGCCTCAAATCTCAGCTGCCCATGCAGTGGGAGTGTTGCTTTCTGAATTGCTGTAATTATAGTAGTTCAGCGAATGTTAAACCTGCCATTGGTTTCAGTAATGTGTAGAGAATTAATGAATAACGAATTTGCACAAAGGTCGAACATCATGGTTACACTCAGTTCCAATATCACGTGATCCCTTACCAAGTAGTCACATAGTTTAGTTCATGGAAAATGCGAAAATCTATTTGTTCTGGAATGGTGGACCTTCTTACTTCCACGATTGGTTTTTTCATTTGTGATGGCCTCTCCTGTTTTTCATATTTCTAAATTACCATGTCATAGTTTTTTGCTGGAATTATTGAATGAGACAATTTGATGCTCCCACAGAAGGTTTATTATTTTGTTTTGAGATGGTAACTTCCAAAAGACAAAAAATTGAATTGACTGTTCTGAACAGAGCATTCTAACTTGTTTGCTTGTTAATGATGCTTCATATTTCTGGGTTAAATTTGAAAATGAAACAATTTCTCATTGTTCTTGAAAGTTTAACTTTGTTTTTGATGAGGATTCTGAGGGAAATTTAAACTTGATTCCTGACTGAACATGGCCTTATTCTCTTGGTTGCTTGTAATTTGTAAATTATTGTTTATAGGTGCGTTTGTTTTTCAAAAAAAAAAAAATAAAAAAAAAAAATTTCCAACTAAAATTTTTCAATCTAAAAGTTTTCGCTCTCCACAACTACTTCATTTTTTATATTTCTTTATATCTTCCTATACAAACTACCTTATTTTTCAATCATTTATACATAACTACCTATACAACTAACTTATCTATTTTAACTTTATTCTTTTTATTCCTCATTATTACTCTTATCCTATTACATCATTTTCTCTCATTTCGAAAACTTTTACGCCAAAATTTTTTTATCTAAAAGTTTTATTACTCCCCAAACACATCCCATGCTTCTGGGTCATTTTATTCAGCACTGATGTGACTTATACTGGATGATATATATGCTTAATGGAGCTAACACTTATGTGCTTATTTTTATGCTTTAGGTACAAAGCTGCAATTAAAGCAGATCCTTTATGTTATGAGGTATGATTAGATTTTTTAATTATCTGCATTATTACACATATTTTGGATCATGGCCTGTTAGTAATTGCTATATGTGTACACTTATGCGGGGGCACTTATATTTTTCTCTCAAGTATGGTGGGGAGCACTGCTTATTTTCCATCTGAGAAATGTTGCATTTCTTGTTTTCTTAATTCAAGAACATCAAGAACTAATTCAACTTACAAATGGCATTTAAGGTGAAACTTACATTGTCTGAATCTGGATATCCACCTTTTGATGGGTAGAGATTTGATGGAAATAGTATCTTTTGCTGTATGTTTCAGGCTTTGGAATGTCTTATTGACAATCACATGCTCACCTGCGATGAAGGTAATGAGAATAGCTCTTTGGCATAATTATATCAATGTTAACTTAATCATGCTTTCAAATCGTGACCGCACATTCTTCACTACTTGCATTTTGCTCCATTTGTTTCTTTTTCCGAGTTTTTTACGTGGCCGATCATGGGGAGTGTTAACTAAGAGTGGACTGATTGAGTGCAATATTTAAAGAGGAGTGCTCTACATGGTTCACTTTCTTTGTGTTTTGGTTTTTGGAGTCATATCTGCAACATTTAGCATTTCCTATGCAGTTATGTTGGAGGTGTTAGTGCTTTTTGAAGATTGAACTCAACTTTTTTTTTTTTTTTATACTAATTACATGTTTCAGAAAAGAGTCTTCTCTCATCATTGCTATTTGCTCCTGAGGATGGGTGGTTATCTGCATTTTATTCATGTCTTACAAAGAAGGTAAGCAGTTTAGTGCCTTGTTACAGTCGTTGATTGTGAGGCTAATGTGGGAGCAAAGTAATGCATATACTCTTACCTTCTATTTCCAGATATTTATTTTATACGGTGTTTTATTTTATTTCCAGTATGATAAAGAGAGTGTTATAGAGGCTAAATTCGCAGAGCTAGAGAAGGAAAATGGTGGCATTACCTCCTCAGATTCTTCATTTACTCATACACTAAAAAATAACGCTGACCTGTTGGCTTGCAAAGCTGAATATTACCATCAATGCGGCGAATATCAGAAATGCTTTGAGCTGACTTCTGTGTAAGTCAGTGTCTATTTTCAATTAAGTCCCTAGCATTCTTGCTATACACCTTTTTTTGATGTCTGGCATTCTGTTTTCTCCATGCTTGCTTCAGGCTTCTTGAAAGGGATCCTTTCCATCTGAAAAGTACCTTAGTGCACTTAGCAGCTGCTATGGAGCTGGGTCATTCAAATGAACTCTATCTTATGGCATCCAGTTTGGTGAAGGATTACCCTCAAAAGTGAGAGTTGTCTTCATTTTACTGTTTGATTTGATTTCTTTCTAAAAAACATTTGGCATTGTGATCATAGACATTCATTCCTAGCCATAGACAACAATCGAATTAAAACGTTTCCATGTTATAAACATCGGGAAACACTTTGAAGGCACACCTCAAACTTGAGGCATGTGTACTTTGTTGGTTGGAATTTCTGTATTTGTATATGGCACTGTTCAAGCACCAAGCATATTTCTTTTCATATCACTAAAGGAGATACTTTCCATGTTAAATCAATCTATGCTAGCTGTTTCCCATTAAGATGAGCTTTGTCTGAGTCTTCGGGTACTGTGGTTGATGAAGATTGTCCTTCAACTCAGTGAATCACCAATTATGGCTTTATTCATGGTCATTTTTCAATGCTTCAGACCCTTAAAATTTTAGGGGGAGCCTTGATAACCATTTTGGCTAGCTTGACAACTTTCTGAAGGATAATCATTAGTTTGTATATTACTGCTGATGCTAAGGATCTTATTCAAGTAATGCCAAATACTGTGAGAAAGGCTCGCTTATACTGAATGCTTCAATCAGATGTTAGACTCTTTTGGAAGCATTGACGAAATTATATAGGATCAATCTCTTGTGTGTATGTTCTTCTTAAAAATAGTTTGATGTGTTCGTATGATATTGCAGCATTCACATGAGACTCTCCACAACCTGGAACATTCTTTTGTTTTAGCAGTTGCTTTTACCTCTTTCTAATATGCAGTTATCTGCAGACATTTAATTGTAACTGTTGTTTAATCAGAGCTTTGTCATGGTTTGCTGTGGGTTGCTACTATTATTGCATAAAAAAGTATGACCAGTCACGGCGTCATTTCTGGTAAGTTCCATATTTTTAAAGATGTTTCTGTTCCTATTCTGAAAAAAAATGCTCTCCAAATATTTTTTGGTAAATCCTGTTACTTATTTTGTTCTTTCCTATGAAATTCTATGCTTTTAAAAATTGGAAAGCTCTCTTGTATTTGTATTGGACCGCCTCAACACATGATACAGGTCTGTTTATTCTGGGTTGAAAAATGGGTGTATAGCCATATTGGCAAAGCATTTTGGTTCAAACTGAGATTCCTAGGAGTTGGCAAAATAAAAAATCTTCTCTTCTCATTCGAATTCGAAGCTTCATTCTAATCCCCTTCACATGTATTTTTAATACCATCATAGCAGGTTAGTAAAATCAAAACAAGATTTTTTTTTTTTTTGACAATTTATGATGATTTTAATCATTTATCATATTTTGAGGGAAGAGTAACTACAGATTCAAATTATTTTTTTGAGTTCTCATGATATTAGATGATTTCAGTGGATGTTTTTTATGCTGTAATAGGTTTAAAATTAATGCCATATTTTTGTATAGTTTTCTAATTCCAGATTCAAAAGTTTTAGAATCTCTCTTTCGTTATTGAAATGCTACAAATACTGGCTTTATTTTCCCATCTATAATAAGTTTGCTAAGAATGTGACAAATTGCATTTTCAGTTGGACTTGATTATACAAATCAAACGAGAATTTCTTATTCATTTGTTGTAAAATATGTTTAAAGCATGTAGTACACATTTACATAAAAAGAATTTGATGTGAACATTAGTAACTTACAGAAGCCAATCTGACAAACAACAACAACCATTCTTGAAAAATAGTGGATTTATGCACGATCATATTTATTCAGAAAATGACTTTTTATTCTTGTATATTTAATTTTTATTACATTTTTTTCCATAAAGATTTGCTCTCTCTGTCCAATAGGATTGCAGTGATATGGTCCTCATACTAATATGATACACCCATATTGTATCAGATCTTTTTGCAGCTGATCCAGCCACTGCTGAATTTAAAACAACATGGTATTCTGAACATGGTTTAATTTTTTGGTGCATGATATCTCGCATATGTATGATTCTTCTGTTGCATTTGTTGTGCCTTCCATGTGCTAAAATTTAACCATATCTTCAAGTGGCGTGGATGAGGGAAACGGTGGATGCTTTCTTGTTTGAAAATATTTCAGTTTGAATTACCATTTTGCTTGGCCTTTCAAGTATCAAGCACCGAAGTATCAGGACATCATGAACATTGAAGAGATGAAAATGATAGCAGAACGTTAGTGGATTGGTGCATAATGTACCTATTGAACCCTTCCCCATACATTTTAGCTTCTATTTGGCCTTCTCAAATCTTCTACTTGAACTCATTCCTAATTGACACATCTTGTCAGTGTTGAACATCACCAATCTCTTTGTAGGCTGATTGAAGATAGTCTTTAAAGCTACTTAAGCTTTTTTTCTTTCTTTCTTTCTGAATTCTTAAATTTTAGACATCATGTAGCATCAATCTGAAATTATATTTGTAGACCAACATGAAAATTTTGCTATGTAATATATATTTGCTTTGGAATCTAACAAATAGATGGTATGTGATATAGCTTGAACAATGTGTTGGAGAATATGTTATTGATTAATGGCTTAAGAGATTAAAGTTGATGCCTTATATAGAATTTGGAAATTCCAGATTTGTTTTAGAGTGTTTGATACTCTCAATTCTCCCTTTTTTTTTTGAATATTGATGTCTGGTTGGGCTCAGTTATTTTCATTCTATCTTCTGTTGTACTTGAAATTCTAAAAAGAAAATGTAAAAAAAAAGAAACAAAAGAAAAAGTGATTAGAAGGCACTAGGTTCATTTCTATTTAATCTTGCTTATTCCGCAATAAGTGAACAAAATATTTCTAATTTCACCAAGGGTTTTCCTTGCAGTAAGGCCACTACCCTGGATGCTACATTTGCGCCTGCCTGGATAGGTTCTGGAAATGCTTATGCTGCCCAAGAGGAGGGTGACCAAGCAATGAATGCCTTTCGCACGACAGCTCGTTTATTTCCTGGGTAGTTTATTCTTGAAAGCCCTCTAAGTTTAATTCTGTTGGTGCATCAAACTTTGCTTCTCTCCCTTTCATAACAAAATAGAAACGTGTTATTACTTAACTAACTGATTTCTTATTTTTTAAACTTCCATTCTCCTGTAACAAGACTATTTTTTCTTACCAGAATCTTATCACTTTGATCAACACTTACACCTAGGCCTCTAAATTGTTATGCATCTCTGCTTATATCCATTTTCTGTTCATCCTCAATTTGTACTTGCCAATTTCTCTAGGCTCTTGTGTTTCAACCAGTATGTTAAATACCAATAAATAGGCATTTATCTGCGGCTAAAAAAAGATATTATCATAGTTATCGGAGATAATATCATTTGTAGTGAGAACTTTATTGGCACAATGGGAAAAATTTAAAAATAGAGAGAAATATGAATTAAATGAGAACTTTTATTGGAATTTCTAATAAAGTAGGATAAATATAAATACCCATATAGGATAAATTTTTTTAAAAAGAAAGCACATAAGAGTAAGAATAAAACATGGCATACAAGAGTAAGAACAAAACATGATACACATGTCAAGTCATAAAAGTAGTACAATATTTTCTTAAAGAATATAATTTTTGTTTTCAATTGTTATCAATGTGAATAACTTATATCTGTTAGATATGGCATCATAATGGTGTTTTTAACAAACAATTTGATGTTTTTTATGTATTCTCTGCTCAAAATCTTAAAATCACAGGCCTATTTTGAGTTTGAATTTAAATTTTAATACATAGGGTGTGTTTGGCAATGGGTATAAAATGTCAAGTTAAAACTTTTCACTCTCCACAACTATCATATTTTTAAATTATTTTTCCACATTTTCCTATATAACTACCCTACTTTTTAATCATTTCTACACAATTACCTATGCAACTAATTTATCTATTTTAACTTTATTCTCTTTACCCCTTATCATATCACATTATTTGACAACTTTTATTTTCCAAAATTTTTCACAAAAAGTTTTATCTATTCCCAAACACACCCATAATATGTTGTCTAAAAATATTTTTAAATATTTTTAAATAGGACTACAAAAAACTAGTACTCATGTTGAAGATTAGGATGCACCCGATGGCGTTCAATCCTTTCAGATGTTTCGTTTTTTTTAATGAAAAAAAATTCTAATATTGAATGTAGAATACAGGAAGCAAGATTTGAAGAGGAAAAATCCAGTTTGATGAATTCCAACCAATATATCAATATTATCTGCCATAATCTAAAAAATTTTGAAATACCGATATGATTGATATTTAATGTGTAAATTGATATTTCAAGGAAATATTGGTTTCACTACATTTTTTTTAATATCAGCACCAAATGGATAATATCAAGGATATTATTGCCCATATTACTGATTTTGGGAACACTAGTTTTAACTTACTTTTTTTAAGAGAAGTTAATCATCTAAGGGATATGATTCAAAGCAACTGGCTGTTTGCTTAAAACCTCTTGATATTTAACTTTAATATTAAGCTTTTTATGTAATTTAGAGTAGAAACCATCCATTATAGCCAATTATTTATTTAGTTAGCATTCATAATAATTTTTTAGTTAGAGATTATTGTAGAAGATATCATTAGAAAATTCATAAAATTACAGCTTTTCTCCTATGAAACCAAATACAACTATACAACTTGTAACCCTTTGGGTTTCCCAATTTTTTTGATTTTCTTTTTTAGATCCAAGCTATGCATTGTGTTTAAAACTATTTATTTTTAGCCTAAACGTAAAAAATCAAATTGATTAAAAGTTTTATAATCTATATATTAAAAAATATGATACTAAAGTACCTCATGCATCGGCACTTGTTGTGGATTATGTATAAATCTAACTAAAATGATTTTTCATATCATACAGATGTTCATAGAGGAGAATATGATGCGTAACATGTATCTTAAGAAAAATAAAAAAAGGGAAATCCAACAGGGTATTGCTTGCACCTGGTTTCATGGGAGAAAGCCCATAAAACTATGTATATAGATCATTTAGATCAAACTACTTAAGTATTAAAATGATATGAAATTATATAAAATAATTCATCTAAACAAAAGTAATAACCTTGAAGGTTAGTTATAATATTAAATATTTACATGTTTTTATTATTAGGATAATATTTTGGTAGCCCATGCTAAGGATCCATATGTTAGCCCAGGCAGATAGGTGTATTCAAAAGGTTTTTTTCATGAAAATGTTAGCCCAAGTTTATTTAATTCACCTAATAATGTTACAATTTTTGCTTATATATATATATATCCAACAGTTTTGGGGGTTGAAAATGACTTAGATACTTCAAAAAACTGCTGATTTTTGAAATTCATAAAAAATATATACACATTTCCAGAAATTGTAAAATTTGGTATGTGAAGTAAATTTACTTGGGAGGTTGCCCAACATTTTCATGAAAAAAAAATCTATAAATTAGCTTGGGCTAGCAGATGAATTTGTTAGCTTGGACTAACAGAATCATTATCCTTATTATTATTAAATAATTTTAGTAGTTATATGTTTACCATAAAATGATTTTTATTTTGTGGCCCACCTAAATCTCCAATCAATGTGATTTCTTGGGTTATATTAAGTATTTTTATATAAGTATCATGATGGTTTAGATCACATTAAAATTTTAAAATTATCCTAAAATTGGAAGGTTGTTTAAATACTTTGAAAGAATCTGTTTTTCTGAACCATATTGCATCATCTAATAGTTTTAAACACGTAAAATTAGTTTTGGAAACCTATAAGTTGGTGATTATTTAATGATGCGGATCCTTCTAGACCCTAGTTCCTGGTACACCCGGGTGCAAATACCTATTAAATTTTTTTTTACACATTTGCTAATCTAAGTGTATTTAACATGTGTATCAATTTTTATCATTTTTGAAGATTTATAATTTTTTTTTTGAATTTTTAAGAATTAGTGGCATTTTAGTAATTTTAAATTACTAAAAATACCACTGATTTTTCAAAATCTGAAAAAATTTCTGAAAATGGTAAAGTTGATACGTATGTTAAATACACTTAGATTAACAGTTTTATGAAAAAAGTTTGAAAAAAAAGAGTTAAATGCACTGGTTGCACCGAGTCTAAGTGCACCCGGGTGCATTTAATTGGATCCTGATCCTTCTTGATGAATGTCATTTGAGAAGGCTTAGTTATTCCACTTGCTGTCGTGTCAAGCGTGGTCTCATGGGGTGACTTTGGCTTAGGCCAGTTGGTTCATTTTCTGGGCACATATGCCCAAGGTTTAGGGTTCGAACGTTTTGACTGAATAAAAAAAATGTGGGCCCATGCGTTCATGTATTATTTTGGGGACTGTTAGCAACTGTATCCATTTTTATTGTTGCATCTTCACTTTTTCGTCATTAGGTCTTAAATTTTTTTGTTGTTGTTCTAGGTGTCATTTGCCAAGTCTATACATTGGTATGGAGTATATGCGGACTCACAGTTTTAAACTCGCTGGACAGGTGAAATTTTGTTGTTTTACCCATTTTGTTGCTGTGCTATAATAATAAGATATATGTCATAGGCTTGATGTTTACAGGGGGGAATAAGGGGATGGGATGCTTTGGTTACCATGCTTCATTTTATGGAGTGAATCAGCAGCTATGTTTAGTTGATAAATTGGATGACTTAACAATTTAGGACTAATATATATCTGCTACTCCATTGAATTCAATGTTAGAATGAAACATAAAAAAAGAGAAAATTGGAAATGGCATATTTGTCATCCTGTGATTAGTTTATCACACTTTTTTATTTTAGTTTTATAATAATTATCGTTAATAAACATGCAAAAAGTACTAAACAGAAATTTATTTAATCTCTGTTGAAGTTGTAACTTTGTTTGTTTGTTTGTTTTGTTTTGTTTTGTTTTGTTTTTTTTTTTTGTTTCAGTTTTTCATGCAGGCAAAAGCAATTTGCCGTTCAGATCCACTAATTTACAATGAACTTGGTGTTGTTGCCTATCATTCGAAGGAGTAAGGAATTACAAAATTTTCATCTCTACTTGCTTTATATTGCACCTTGGGTGTTGGAAATTTATTAATTTTTGAATACGGCATATAGATATCTGATTTATTAATCTCATTTTCTTTTCCTGTGTGTCCATTTGGGATGAGGAAAAAAAAGCAATATGGAATAGTTTATTGTCAAAAAAACAAGATGCTGTTTCTATTGACTGACTGAATAGTTTACTATCCAGAGATATCATTGTTGCACTTCCGATTCTATTCAAAAATGAATATCAGTTCGTTTATTTGTTTGGTTATTATGGTCTCAGGTATCAAAAAGCTGTGGGGTGGTTTGAGAAAACTTTGGCTCACATTCCTTCATCATTGAATGAAATGTGGGAGCCAACGTTGGTAAATCTTGCACACTCTTTAAGGAAGTTGAAGTATGTATTTGTACATCCTTTTTCAGCTTATAGTGTCTCCAGAATATTTTTCCATTATCTTTCAGTTTGATTTCTACGCATATTGTGCATGAAGCCACTAAATTTGTAGACAATGCATCCATGCCAATTAGGAGATTTGGGTTCTTCCACACCCCCCCCCCCCCCCCCCCCCCCCAACAACAACAGGTGCTTCCTTTCTGTTTGAATTTGATGATAATGTGTCCAGTTGGTTGGACACTTGGACCTGTTGAGTTCATAGTAGACTTGGTGGAAAGCTCAGCTCAAGTGATTCAAAATTCTAGCTGATGTACAACCTGTTGCCAAGCTCATTAGAATTTTAGAGCTGAACACTGATTGCTTTTCTTTGACATGAAATTTTTTTTTTTTTGTCTGATGTATTGACATGAAACTTAAATGGGCGGAAATTGCTATTCTACCAGGAAGTACTCTGAGGCAATCCCATACTATGAGAAAGCACTTGCTCTTTCCACTCGAAGTTTGAGCACTTATGCTGGTCTAGCGTACACTTATCATTTGCAGGTATGCTCTTTAATGCTTTGAGCACAATCTCTTCCAAATTAGAATTTCATCTCCACGTAAAAGCAAAAAAAAGGAGAGTTTGTTTGTGGCATTCTTTTTCCTTCCCATCTCCTCTGTTATACTGTTCAGTAGTGGTGCAAACCTGGTTGGATTATGTAGGTTAAGGTACTAAAGTTAACCCAATCCTATTGCTATCTGTAAAATTTATAATCTAACCTTAGAATATATTTTATACTTACACACTTGACTTATTTATTACATCATTTTACTGTGATAAATATGATTTTAAAATATAAATTTTTGTGTGTTGATGCTATTATGAACAAATATACAAGGGTCAGTGTTTCAACTTTCAATACCTGTTTCATTTTATAAGTTATTTTGAAAAAATAGATTAATCTGAAAAAATAGATTAATCTGGTTTGTTTGGCTGAACCATGAACTGGTCTTAAAAACATGGCTGTATCTGAGTGCTCTTGTGAATGGGGCACTGGGCACTAAATTTTGATTGAGCATCATCTGCGGGGGAACTTTCCACCGTAATTAAGGTGGTTTTGCAGCACTTACAGAAAGGATACTGGCAATCCCCATCTTTACTCTTGATGGCACAATTGAGTTGTTGTCTTTTCTGATGAATGAACCAATGAGGTGTGTCGTCTATGTTTCTTTGTCTGGATAATGTGAGGAACTCAATTGCCAGTTGAGATTACACTGATAATGATGTAAATTCTCCTGGCTGGATGTATTAAAGAAATAAAGCACTTGCTGATAATGGTTCTGATGTGGGTGCCAGTAAGAATCCCAATGGATTTCTGATTTTGAAAGAGACGTTCACATCTGGCCAGACATGTATGCTTGCCTCCCTGTCTTGAATGAATACTATTCTAGGTAAATCATTTTGCAAATATCTTGACCATTTGCTGTTCGTTTTTCAGGAAAATTTCAGTGCTGCAATTACATATTACCACAAGGTACATATATTGCTATGTAAAAACTTCAAAATTTCTAATGCTATGGCATTAGAGAGAATGTGGTCTGTTTTCAACACGCTAACTTATTTTTTCATAGGGAGATCTGATTTTAACAGGAACAATTGGGCAAAGTTTTCAATTATTTTGCCTCATGTCTTTACGCTCTTTTAATACTCGCTGCGTATTTTAAACTTGGCTTTTGTTTATATCAGGCACTGTGGTTGAAGCCAGATGATCAATTCTGCACTGAGATGCTGACTTTGGCACTCATAGATGAATTCACCCTTGGTGGTCAGAAGAGTGACCTCAGGCACATCTAATTCATGTTTAGCAGCAGGGAGCTTCACTGTGATGGAGTTTTTGTTCTCCTATGTGTTGCACAATTAACTGTCTAATGTTGCGGCAGAGCTTACTCAACATTTTTTGTTGTTTAATGGAAATGTATTTACCACCACTGTAATTTTTTATGTATAGTTCTATCAATCAAATGAAGGGTATCTGATGTTCTATGCGCAGGGGATTATTGAAAAACAAGCGATTGTGCAGTGCCGGTTATTTGTAATCACTTTCAGTGAGTTTTTTTTTTTTTTTTAAATATCTAAGTCATTTATAGTATCTGTCCGTATGTATTTAGGAGTCACTCTTCTATGTAAGCAGTTTCCTGTAACCTCATTTATTTTCCTCACCTTTGGAAAATGGAACGTGATCTTATGTACTCGGATGCACTTAGGCTCGGTGCGCCAAGTGCACCCTGGTGCACATAATCCATTTTTTAAAATTTTTTGATTTTTTTAAAAGTCATTAATTGAAGTTTATCTAACATATGTAGCATATAACTCATTTTTTAAAATTTTTTGATTTTTTAAAAATTGTTAATCTAAGTTTATTTAACATATTATCAATTTTTATTATTTTTGAAGATTTGTAAATATTTTTTTGGATTTTTTTAAAATTAGAGACATTTTTAGTAATTTAAAATTATTAAAATTTCATTGACTTTTAAAAATCCAAAAAAAAATATACAGTCTTCAAAAATGGTAAAAATTGATACATATATTAAATACATTTATATTTATAGATGTGCAAAATTTTTTTCCAAAAAAATATTAACAAACGAGTATTTGCACCTGAGTGCATTAAAGCTAAGTGCACTCGGATGAAGAGGATGACATCCCTTTAATGTAAATTGTTTCTTCAAGAGACTAAATTTTATTTAAATTAAAGATATGTATTACTCACATGCTTGGATTCATTCACATTTGTAGTAAAATATAATAATATTTTATAGAATCATGTATCCATATAATAGTAATATTTTAAATGACTTAGATGTTAAATATATAATTTTAAAATTAATATGTAGAATTAAATTATGTTATTACATTGATTTTGTATATTTGTAGATAAAGTTCATAGATAATGATATCAGACAAATGATGGATTTTCACGACAATATAATGATGTTATATATAATGAATGAAGTAGATTTTTTATTCATCATAAAGTTAGAAAAATGGATAAGATTATCCTGAAACGAAGTTCATAAAAGCAGAATTGTGTATGGCATTATGATGCAGAAAGCAAATATTTAGAAATTTTTTATAGAATGGGTATGTTTGGGAAGAGCTAAAACTTATAGATAAAGTTTTTTTAATATAGTTGAGGTAATGATGAGAAGTATAGATCATAAATTAAAAATGGATAGGTTAATTGTATGAGTAGTCATATAGAAATGACTGAAAAGTACAGTAGTTGTATATGAAGATGTAAAAAAAATGATTTAAAAATAAGATAGCTGAGAACGAAAAGTTTTGGTTTCAAAATTTTTATATGTAGCCAAAGGTATTAAAATATTTGTAACATAAGTTTTCAATTAAAGTATTCTTGGCATCATAAATATATACATGTTAATTTATAGGAAAAATTCTTCTTATATCTGCAATATTTCTTCATAATTTCTAATATATCCTTAACATTTTATAACATTCTTCCTAAACATAATATTTTACTCTAAATTTCTATTGTATCAACTTTGCTAACATAATTGTTATTTAGTTACTGGAAACACTATTTTGCTTGTCTAAATTTTTTTTAATTAGAATGATTTAACCTTTAGACCCACTTGAATCGCTTGATACTACAAACTCACTATTTACCATAATCAAGAAGTGTACATTATGGAGGCAAAATTGTCTTTTTAGTAGGATATATATTGTTATGCATAATATTATTAATAACATGAGTATAATAAGAATTTAAGTTGAAATGATACGGGCGAAAGAGAAATTTGTTAAGCTTTGTAAGTATATTAAGAAGGGCTCAAAAGTGATTTCATGGAATTTTTTTCATTTTTAAGATATTGATAATTGATATAAAATTCAATTTATAAATTATATCTAACATCATTAGTTTAGTTAGGATACCAAATTTTATCCAAATCAAATACGTACATGGCTCTCTTAAAAAAAAAGAAAGAAAGTACATGGCCACAATTTGCTAAAAAATAAATATATTTATGTATTAAATAAGAAAACATGATTAAATTCATTCACATATTATTAAAATGTAGTAACATTTTATAAAATTATTTATTCACATAGTAGTGATATTTTAGATGATTTAAATATTAAAAATAATATTTAAAATTGATATTTAATACTTATATATAGTGATATTAAAAAAAATGAGAGGGTTTGCATAATAATATAAATGATGCTAAATATAATAGATGAAGTGTAAGATCTAAATAAAATTCACAAATCAATAAAAAATACAAAATACAAAAATATTTTTTTGAGCCTTGTAATTGCCCGATTTACGAGCGATCGCACGAGATTAGCGTGCCATTCAGTTGATTTTTGGCTGTGTCGATTGGTGCATTTGAGATTGGGTGGAGGATTTGAATTAGAACAGCTCATAAGCTCAATTCAACACTAGTTTATTTAGACGGTTTCTTTTATTTTCAAGCCACGCTGAATAGCTAACCAGAACATGATTTTTGGCAGGATTTGCACACCCCTGTTTCCTTATGCCTTGTAAGAACAAGGACCCAGTCACCTTGACATGGTTGGCTTGTAAATTAACAACTGCATTCATGCATGCACTGCACAGCAACCTCGAAAAGGAAATAATCAAAGCAGGGAACAACCTTTTATTTGATTTTCCTCCGTCTGTTTTCGGTTAAAACACACTACGCATTTTGTAGCTAATGATGATATTCGATCAACCTCCTTTGAAGAAAGGACAGGATTGAAGGGAAGAAGAAGGTAAGGAAGAGGGATGAGATGAGACTAGAGGTCCCTTCAGAAGTCCACCAAACATCTCTCCAGGATCGTAGTAAATCTCTACCTCTTCTACTCTCAATGACTCGTCCACCTGCAACCCAATCATTTGTATTACACGCACAAGCAAACCTGCTTTAGATAACTAACCAAACAACGATTGTATGCACTGTTGACTCCCATGCATGGCAGATATTTTTGTAGTTCCACTTTACGTGGACGTCAACCACCTGATGAATTGGTGGCATCTGACCAAAAAAGCAGGAAACATACAGCCCACAAGTTACCACCGCTTGGGTCAACATTGGTTTGATTGTTCAATGGAAATTTCCACTGCCATTTCCTTTCCACTAAATCAGCCCTGGATCCCCAAATAAACAAAGAGAGGAAAAATGTTTATTCCCCTTTTCCCCTGTTATAAAGGTTCTTACTTAATCGCTGTTCTTCTCTTTCAATTTCATATTGTCACCCAAATTTAAGCAAATACCAAACAAAATCATTCAAATTTTTCTTTACCCTTTTCGTGCAGTGTGTTGGAATATGGACATTGTTCTTGTCTGCACCACCACACTGAAGGTGCCCATAGGTGCCCATTTTTCATTATTTAACGTGCGTAGCGTAGGAAGTTGGAAAGGTCAAAAAAAAAAAAAAAAAAAAAATTTTTTTTAAAAAGTGTGAGAGTAATGTGATATGGTCCAGATAAAGTGAAAATAAATAAAATAATTGTGTGAAAAATGATTAGACATAGAAGTAAAAAAAAAATGAAGAAAGCAAGGTAATTAAGTAGTTAATATGTTAATTCTTTTTTTTATAAAGTGTACAAAAGAGAGGTGGAAAAGTGGTTTTCTACTTATACTTGATACCAAACAGACCCTTAAGTATATTTTTTTCCTTGATGGACCCTTAAGCATGTTTAATTGCATAGTTTCACTAAAATTTGTGGCAGACTCGGAGAGTGAACCATAAGAAGTGCAGTAAGTACAAGTGTGCTTGAGTAGGATTACTAGGAGGATAGGTAACTGTCCAAGAAACGCAAGATTTCTAAAACAGACATGAGTTGCTGGTAGAATGTGGGTATACCTTAAGAACAGCAAGACCAAAGAACTCGACCTTCTCACCGGTGGGAGCATGGTCCTTGAAAGGCCCCTCCATGAAACCCCAGTGCCTGTACTTGAATACAATCACAGGAGGGCCCGAATAGACTGCCAACACTTCCCACGCGAACCCTCGAGGGAAACAAGTTCGGAAGACGTCGTGAGATGACTCGAAGCTCTCCTCCTTGGCCTTGTAGTATTGGAACTCCTCCGGCAGAGAATTTTGCAACAAGGCGTTGTAGCTCCCCAGTTTCAGAGTTTCTTCCCCTGATAATGCCTCTCTTCCTGCAGTTCAAACCCAACCACCCAAAAAAAAAGAAAAAAAGAAAAAAAAATGGGTTTAGCTGGTTCCCAAATTGCAGACGCTTGACAGGAATGTGAGATTACCATTAACCATGAACTTGAATTTTTGGGGATTTATGCTTTTGAAGTCTTGCAGGCGTGTTTTGTGGGATAGCTCCATTTCCCATGTCTTCACAGCATTTTGCACGATTTCTTCCAAAGATCCTTTTGCCCATTCCTGTAAAACAAACAGGTCAGATTTATATGCAGGGCAGCGATTCAATACAACAGGTCTATGCAACCCTTTGTTTGTTTGTTTGTTTTTTTTTTTTTCCCTTAAAAAGTTTTGATTTCTTACAATCTAAATCTTTTTGTTTTTTTGTTTTTATCATGATCATGTTTATCCCTATGTTTTTATTTATTATTCAAAAAATCACTTGCATTATATGCTATATATCATACATTCTGAAAAAAATTAATAGCTATATATTCCCTCTCTAAATATGCTTCATTTTTATAAAATATAAGTTTTCAATCATATATATATATATAATAGAAACAAAAATTGCCAATATATTTGACAAAGTAACAAATATAAATATATATTTTTTATCATGTTGCTCACCTTGCATAATCAATCAATTGACTAAGGACAATTCTATAGGAATTGCAATGAGGTAAATGCCTCTACTAAATTTTGAATCTGATCTCCCATTCTACAAATCCTTAATTCACTAGTGTTAACCGCTTAGTCATCAATTGATGATATAAACACACTTTTTATTTATTTTCTTCACATGAAAATACATCAGTTTTACCATGTTTATCAAAACACAAAACTATCACAGTAAATAATAAAAAATGTTCTTTATATTTGAAGTTGGGTGATAAACTTAAGTTTTAGCGAAAGATATTTTTCATAAAAGTACATATGCAAAACCAACAGCTTCATTATGCTCAGGAAATCACAAAAAATAGGGTCATATTTATTATTTTTATCCATGCGTGGTCATGGAAGTAATTAAGGATATAAGTTGTGATAATATTTAGAATTAATCTAAAATTCAAAATAAAAAATTATGATGTTGTACTGAATCATTGTCCTAATATACTTTATCTCGGAAGATACTCAGCAATGAGAAAACAAAAATGGAGGAAAAAATTCTTAGGTAAAAGTTTCGAAAAAAATGAGAGACTTAAGTAATCCTTAGAATAAAGATGATAAAGGTACTAGTCAATAAAAAAGCATAAAGGTAAAATAGCAACGTGCAAAAGTATAAATTAATAATTGAAAATGAATAGAAATGTAAGATAATTAAGTAATTAAAATTTCAAATAAGGGTGAAGAATGAGGAGGTTAAAATTAATTTTTTTCTCTTTTTATATTTCTTGACATACAAATACAAACCAAACCTTTAATGAATAGAAAATTTAATTCTATTAACATATAACATTGTACTACTGGAAAGGACAGATTGACTAGTTCGTGGACACGGATGTTAGTTTAAAGCTAACATTTTTTCAGTTCTCCACAACTACACTACTTTTAATTATTTCTTTATATTTTCTTATACAACTATTTTATTTTTCAATTATTCTTACACAACTACTCAAATAATTATTATCTATTTTAAGGAAAAATTCTTGTCGTACTTATAACATTTGCATTTAATTCCTAATATGCCTACAACTTTTCACTAACTCTCTTATGTCCATAATATTTAACCCTAAATTCTTATTACACCTATGCCGTTAACATGCTTACTAAAAAGATGATTTTGTCCATCTAAAATTTTTTAATTAAAATAATTAAACTTCAATGAGATTTTTGAGTAATCTAGTGCAACATATTGATGATATATTATCATTAATTAAATTAAATTATATTTGAATTGCATTAATTGTGAAATTCCAAATAGGCAAAATCTTTTTTCATTATGGCAAATAACGTTTTTGTTGATGGTACAAGCATTAGGATAAATATAATATTTATGAGAGAAATTTATAAAATATTATGAATATATAAGAAATAAAGGGCAATTGGTATGAGCATGAGAGTAACTTTTCACTATTTTAACATTATTATCTTTATTACTTATTATCATTAATATCATATTACATTATTTTCTCACGTTTAAAAAAATTCGACTCACATTAACATATGAACTTCTCGTTTAAAAATTTTCTCGCTCTCCGCGCGCACACACGCGCCCCCGAAATTGACTAGTAGAGCGAGGTCTGTGCAAGTGAAAAAGGCCATGGGGTCCACCTAAATGGGGCCTACATCTTTGAGCCTCTAGCCTGGCAGACCCGCTGGTGAGGTGCGCGACAGAAAATTCAGTGCTTATCTGCACGTGGAGTGCTGCAACGTTATAATAATTTGTACCGTACATTGAAGAGATAAGGGATTGCTTTCTATCCAGTTTTTTATTTTTTGAAATCATTCACTAAAATTTTCAGACGGATAGATTTGGGTTCGATGCGAAATAATAATTAGAATTATTTGCATCTTCGCTACTTTTTTTTTTTTTTTTTGATAAAGAAACATGAGAAAACTCTAACCCTCTTCCCTTTCAAAACGAAAAGGATTAGGAATAGAGTTACTCAAACTATGTATTGCCAAAAAATTATCCTTACATAATTTTCCCCTAATACACTGTGGTGAGTCACCCCACCAGGACAAATAGTTCTCATCAGAGGATAAGACCAATTCCGCAAGGGAATGAGCAACAATATTTCCAAGCCTGAGAATATGGTGAACAAAAATTTGGGCATTGTTGTTTAGAATAGATTGAATTTTAGATATAAAAAGACCCACCGGAAATGAAATAGACTTTTTAGTAGACAATAAGTTGCACAGGGTAAAAGAATCAGTTTCAATCTGAGCATACCACACCTTTTGCTGGAGCGCCCAAGTAAGACCCAACAGAAATGCCGTAGCCTCCGTTCATGCATCTTCGCTACTTTAAAAGTAAAATATCTGCACCAATCGACTCTTTTATTTTTCTATTTATTTCAATGATTTTAAAAATATCTTTCATTCATGCCAACCTCATTGGCCTGGTTATGATGACGGTGAAATACTCCCTTGAAAAACCAACTTGAAGTGTAAGCAAGCTCTGTCTGACAATTTAAAAATAACTAATAATAAAATATACTAAAGTAAAATAATTACAAAATATATAATGTATTGTACTAAATTATGTCGAATATCAACTTACTATAAAAAATAATATATAAACAAAGAATATTTTATATATAATAAAAAATTCATGAAAATATCACAAAGTATTTATTCTTAGAAATATCCACACATCAAATATAAAATCTGTTTTTCTTAAAGTATAATAGAAAAATGCACGAAAATAAATTAAAATACGAAAAATACTTCTAAAATATGGCTTAAACTAAATATTTCGATTTGATTTCTATATAATGTATTTGAATATAATATAATAGAGTGTGTTTGGCTTAAGATAAAATTTTTCATATGAAACTTTTTACTCTCTATTAATCTTTTTTTTAAAATTATTTTTTTCACATTTTCTTATATAAACTACTGTACTTTTCAATCGTTTATATATTATTACTTATACATCTAACTTATCGGACCGTGGTTCAATGCACCCGGGTGCATTGAACCTCAATGCACCTGGGTGTACTTCACCCATTTTTTTTTATTTTTTTTTGAAATTTTTTTTACAAGAATGTTAATATAAGTGTATTTAACATGTGTATAAATTTTTATAATTTTTGGAGATTTTTAGATATTTTTTTTGAATTTTTTAAAATCAGTGGCATTTTTAGTAATTTAAAATTACTAATAATGCCACTGATTTTAAAAAAATCCGAAAAAATATCTAAAAATATTTAAAAATGGTAAAAATTTATACACATGTTAAATAGACTTAGATTAGCATTTTCATAAAAAAAATTTTCAAAAAAAATAAAAAAAAATGGGTGAAGTACACCCAGGTGCATTGAGGTTCAATGCACCCGGGTGCATTGAACCACGGTCCTAACTTATCTATCTTAATTTTATTTTCTTTATTCTTCATTATTATCTTTATTATATTACACTATCTTCTCTCGTTTTAAAAACTTTTATATTAGAACTTTTTCATCTAAAATTTTATTACTTCTCAAACACATCTATCTCGTACGTGTATAATAAAAAATTTTGCATTATTATATATTTAAAAAAATTGATGGAGAGCATACTCACCATTCGAATTAATTTTCTAAGAGAATATTTAATAGCTATTAAATGAAGGTAAACAGTGTTGGCGTGGCGTAGATGAAAAAATATTTTAAAAATCTAATATAAATGAAAAATAAAAAATTGGCATAGACGAAAATATTTTTACTTTTAAGACTGCAAATAACTCTAATAACGAGAGAGTTTTCTGGAATTAGAAAGCAAGTTGGAAAAGAGGAGAGAAAAAAGTAAAAAGGGATGAATGGAGCCAAATTAAGTGAGACGATATAACTACTAGGTAGCAATAAATAAAGCAAATAAATAGAAATAAATAGGTCTTTTAGAAAAAATGCTGGATAATATAAAAACATAAATAATAATGAGAAAATTATGATTAATAACTAGAATAAAATAGTATATGAAAAATTGTTACTGCATCTAATTACTAATTGAGAATTTTTTTTCCCTTTTACCAAACAAATCAAAGTGCTGTACCCTGTGTTTGGAGTTTGAACAAGAACAAACCATTCATCATGCGAGAAAAAATCATCCCATACGAATACCATGCTTTCTTTTATGGAAAGGAAATATTATTTGGTACTATACCCGATATACCACTTGAAAGAAGCCAGAATCCCATGGACCTATATCAAGAAATTAGCAGTGCAAGAAGATGCTGCTTCCGTCAGAAGCCAGCCAATATCGATGATGGCCACCAAATTGTTCTCGGATTATTGGAAACATCACACAGTCATGATACTTTAATTTTTCAGGGCTTTTGATATATAAAAGGATATGCGGATTGAGGACCATCGAAAGTTACTTTTGACAATCCTTTCAACATGATCAATTCAAAGCTTCAAGGACTGAACTCGTCCAATATTCTATACAAATTTTCGGCCTCTTCAGGAGGATACCATCGGATGGAATGGGATAAGATTTCCCTTTTATAAAATTTCAATAAAACAAACTTAATTTTCATGCTGTTTTTTTTAAAATTTTGAATATACTTTTTCATTTTTTCAATTCAAATGGATTTCTTCCCTCAAAATATTTTCAACTCCACTGGGTGTTCTTCAGTGCACTCAGATATATTTAACTTATTTTTAATATTTTTTTGAAAATATTTTTATACAACTATTAATCTAAGTGTATTTAACATGTGTGTCAATTTTTATCATATTTGAATATTTATAGATATTTATTTTAAAATTTTTAAAATCAGTGATGGTTTCGTACAATTAAAATTAATATATATGTTAAATATATCTTAATTAAAAATTGTATGAAAAAATTTAAAAATAAATTTTTACACCCAAGCGCATTGTATCAGGCGGCCTCATTGTACTCCCAAACATGCCCAGAGGTATGCATACCGTAGAAAAATCTCTGCCATAAAGTGTTCCAATCATTTTGAATATGGCCTGTCGATCGAGAGATAGATCTCTCCCATAGAGGGTTCCAATCATCTTGGATATGGCCTGGAGAGAGGGAGAGAGAGAGTACCTTGGTTCTGCCTTCTTCAAATAACTTGTTGACGAGATCATAGGCGGGTGGAGCACCATGCCTCCATTGGGTCTCTCTCTCCCCCTCTCCATGCATGAAAGATCTATAACTGTCGACTGCAGCAGCCATGGCTGCTCCAACTTCTTCGTGACTGGACATGTTTGAAGGAGAGGAACGCACAGAGCATCAACGTGTTGGTAGTTGCCTCATTTATAGAAAACCCACCAACCCTTCTCTTGTAAAAATGACAATAAATGGAAGGTTGACCCAGTTCTTTCGCCTGTATTCTGAACTTTTACTGCCGACATCATCAAGCGTGAAAACTAGATTCTAAAAATTTTTAGATTAACAAACATAATTTTTATGATACATTTGATCCCGAAAAAAATTATCTTATATTATTGGTATAGTTATTTTTTTAGGACTTATAAATATTTATTTTTGATGAATTTTCAATTATTTGTGAAATCGAATGAATAGCATCAACTTTATTTACTTATAAGTTTTAGAAGATAAACAACGTTAATTATTCACTTACGAATCAATGACATTTGTGTTTCTTTTCTTTTCTTTTTTAGAAATTTAATTCCGATATTATTTGAAATACAATGGAGCATTGGGTAATTTTTCCGAAAAATATCTTTGTTTTCGTATAAACAAATTGAAAAGATAAAATTATGAAACGCCTTGACCCGAGCCCTATAAGAATTTTAAATACGTAAATGGCTGATCTTTTTTTTGAATACTTAAAAGCTGAGGATGCTACGTGTCCACATTAAAGACCAAAAAAAAAACTTCACCGACTCCATTATGGAAGTCAATTGGTTTTACTACGCATGTGTTTGGTGGTTATCTAGGATTGTCTGGGGTGTAATAAAATTTTTGATAAAAAATTTTTAGTATAAAAGTTTTTAAAATAAAAGAAAATGGTATAATATAATAGGAGTAATGATAAAGAGTAAAAAGAATAAAGTTAAAATAAGTAGGTTAGATGTACGAATAGTTAAATGTACGAGTAGTTAGGTAGAAATGATTAAAAAATAGAGTAATTATATAGAAAAAAATAAAAAAATAATTATGGAAGTAAAAAATTTTAGATTGAAATTTTTTTTTATCAGATCTTCACTTTTGCTATCCTAGAGAATCGATATCTGGACCAGATAACAAATGTGCTTTTTGAGTTATCTCTGCATTATAGCTCGAAACTCTAGATTGAAAAGTTTTAGTTTAACAAGTTTTTAGTAAAAACAAACATGCTCTTAAATAGTATTTAATATTTTTTTGATATTTACACGTTATGATATTCTGATATTATAATGGAGCATACTCAAATTCTTATGCTATGGAAAAAAAAATTTCCTATAAACCCTCACCTAGGTAGGAAATTGTAAAACTACTGCATTAGGGAGAAAATTATTAAATCCTACTTTAGAGGAACTAATCCATAAAAAATTCTTTCCACAGAAAAGAGGGAATTTGAACACCCGCCAACCCATTCCACTGTGCCTGAGGCGTGGTGGCATTTTCAGTAACTTTTTAAATATGATTTCTCTGATCTAAACTATTGTTCTTATACATTAAATTTTATGTCAAACTAATTTATATTAAATATAAACATTATAAATCAATTACAAAACTTAAGCGACAACATTTAATTAATTTAAGTTATTTAATAAGTCTCTAAGTATGATTTCAATGATCTAAACCATTATATTTTAGAGCTTATTATGTTATAAATATCGAAAGTTAAATAATACAAGTATTTTTTAATGCGACATGACAGTGTCATCCAGCAACGTGCGTGAGTTTTCTTCACTTGTAGCACAAATTTCTAGGTAATTTTATTTTATTATTTAAAAACTTTATTTAATCAATTTTTTATAATCTAATCCATATTAATTAATACTTTATTTGAATTATATATTTCAGGATGAGGGCCAAAAGAAAGTAGATGAATATAAGTCATAAATTGGACCCTTAATTGTAATCTTTTAAATTTATTGTTATTTTTTCAAAAGGTTCTTAGATTCAGTAGTTTAATTTGGTATAATCCAAAATTTTATAATTTCTTCTAAAAAATATAACAATTATTTTTCATAATTTATCTTTTTAAATTATATTAGGCTTTTCTCATATATACCTATTATGTTTGACCATATTCTCAAATATACCCACTACATTTAAAAAAATCTAAATATATCTATTATGTTTGCACATAATACCATATACACCCATTACATCATAAAAATGAGAAAATGGTGTTAGCAAATGCAAAATTACTAAGATGCTCATGATTTAGGGTTGCACCAGTCGACAACTATGGTTCCTCATTGATTTCATTCGCCTTCATCGAATGATCAATGGTAGCTTAACGTGAGGTTTGCGAAGAGCAGTAAAAGGTGGCTGTCGATTTTTTGCTACGATTTTAGACACAACAATGACGAGTTGTGTATATGTCTAATTAAAATGCTTGTTTTAATGCAAGTATACGTGTCGATTAAGTAATAAATAGTGAGCAGGATATTGTTCTCATGAGGATTATGTTTAAACGGATTAACACTTTAAAATTCACTTGTCTAAAGCGAATTGGCAAATTAAATGAGAATTGTCTTCAAAGGACTAAATTCAAACTAAATTAAGTAAAACAGCGTATGATTAAAGGTGGGATAACTACTAGTGAGTTCGTCTTGTGATGATTAAGATGGATGACGGTATGAATTAATTGACTCATAGCTATGTTAAATTGATCCCTTTTGACATTACTAATTTAGATTCATTTATATTCATATATATCTTTTAACACACATAAACCTAATTCTACTTTAGTTAATTGTTATGCTCCCTTGCAACCAAGTAAAACAAGGCTAATAATTATATAACCTAATCAAGATTACACAAGGTTAATAGGTACATTCCTATCCATATTAACATCCAACCACCATAATTAGATGGAAACTTGTGCCTTATATACGATCTCATTCAAATACCACTTTTCTAACTATAAATCTGAATATTAAATCAATCTACAAGATAGCTAAGCTTGCAAACATATTAAGCATGATATATAAGGATAATTTCATGCAACACAAGTTACAATACCACTATAATCTCATTCAAACATAAGAAAACTAAATAATATAGTTTATAAAATCATATCATCTATATCTCCCGCCATAAGTAGATTTAGCCAAAAATATGACTTTAAATATCTTTAAAATCAAGTTTACAATCATCCTAAGTAAGGAGAATAATAAAAATAAGAAAAGAAAGGAGAAGAAGAAATGAAAGTCAATGCATTAGCAGTAGACAATTTGATCTCCTCTTGATCTTCTCTTCTTGCTTTGAAACCTTAATTTTTCTCTTTCTCCCACAGCAGTCACAAGCTCTAGATCTCATGCTTAAGAAACCTTAAAAGAAATATTTATAACCCTCTCAGTTTAGAGCTTCATACGTGTGAGTATTCTCACACATCAGCTTCGTGGCCTCAATCATGGCCTTGCCTGACAGCATATCTTCTTAAGTCGGTGGAACTAGTGGCCACGACCACCACCATGTTGGAGCTAGCACTGCTCTTTAATAGCTTTAAGTGATTTCTTTCTCATTCTATCATATTTTGCCTTAAATTTACATGAGAATTGCTTTCTTTTTCTTACAAAAAGTGAAAAAATAAAGGCATTTTAAACGATTAAATGAAATTAAAACAACCAAAATGAGATGAATTTTAACTAGACACAATCTAAAATGCACGAAAACTACACAAGATGCAAGAATTACACAAATGATGAAAACTAATGTAAAATCTATGTAAATTTACATGTTTCCTTTAAACTAACATTCCAAATGAGTGCAAAATGAGTCTTGTAATGGGAGATTACTTTCCTTCTAGGTTAGCATCGTCGAATTTTGCTTGGTCTGCGCATCCTTCTCCGTTTGTTGTTGCTTTTCTTGTGGTGGTGGGTTGAGAGTTATTTTTGGGAATGGAAGGTGTGATTGTGAAGGATTGCTGCGTGAAGGTTGCCATCGACGTGCGCTGCTTATCAGTGAGCGCTTGCAGGGATGCAAGGATTTTAGCTAGAATTCTCAACGTTTTGGTTTTTGTTATGCTATTTCATGGAGGGATTTGCCAGATTTTTGCTGTGTTGTTCTTTATTCTCTAGGGAGTGTAGATCGGTGTTGTTTTTTGACTGATTTGGACATTTGAGGAGGGAAATGGCTTTGCTTATTTTTTCTTCTTCCTCTTATTCACTCAAAAGTTTATTTCTTTTTTGGTTCTTCATTTGGGAGAAAAAAGAAGCTTCTGAATTGCATGATTTGAGAAGTGGTAGTGAATTGCTACTCTCCATGGATGGATTTTTAATTGGAATTTCATGAATTATGTGCTTAAATCAGATAAAAAAAAAATTTCGGATGCATTTTGTTGCAGTCTATAGCGAAACATCATTGCTTCTGTAATTTTCCATGTTGGTATTTCCAACGGTATTTTAGACATTTTCAAAAAATTGACCATCATTTCACGATGCATATGTTAATTAACATAACAGTGGCTGATGAAGTAAGCATATCTATGATTATGTGCAAACTAAGTGGGTATATTTGAAATTTTTAAAATTTAGTGGGTATATTTAGGAATATGGTCAAATGTAATGTGTATATTTGGGAAAAACTCAATTATATTTTACTGATTTTTTGGATTATTACATATTAAATTTTGTGTCATGTGATTGTAGATTATTTATGTAGTAGTTTTTATTTGAGAGTTTATGGTAATTAAATGCATACAAGTTTGTATTGATTTTGCTTGAGTGCTTATGAGAATCCTATATAATAAGATATCCCAATGAGATGTGAGAGATTTAGGGATTTAGTGGACCTCTCAAGAAGAGCCAAAAGAGATATAGAGAAGTGGCCATATAGTTCCTAAGATATTTTAATGTGATGTAAGAGATAGGTTGTTATAGTGACTTTGATAGTTAGTTAGATTCTATAAAATTTAAGCTAAGTTAGAGATTTATTAAAGTTTATGTTTTATATTTTACGTATGGATTATTTATGCAATAGTTTACATATATAATAGTGCATAATGAATTGGGTAAAAGTTTGCATTGATTTTGGATAATTATTTGTGGGTTTAATATAAATTTTGATTAGTTAGGGGTTCAATGTAGCCTTTGAGAGAAGCTCAGGAAGAGATATAGGAGTTGTGATATGGTTAACAACGAGTCCTAATAGAATTTGATAGAGGGAATTATCATAGTATCATGATTTGAGAGACATTTGAGGCATTTAGAGACTGAGAATGAGACATTTTGGAGGTTTTTGCATTTTGGATCCTCTAAGTTTGCGTATTTACATTTTAAATCTTGAAGTTTGCATATTTACTTTTTAAACCATGTAACTTTGAATTTATTGCTTTTTGGACCTTACTGTTTCACACTGTTAAAAAACGTAAGTAACATCCATTTATGTGAGGTGAAAATACTAAAATGCCCTTAAGCTAATATCTCGCTTAGTCCATATAAAAAACTCATTTAAATTTTTTTTTGATTTTTTCTTTGTATACTTGTTTATCTAAGTGTATTTAATATATAAACTAAAATTTACCATTTTTGGATATCTGTATATATTTTTTAGAGATTTTTAAATATTCTTTTTAGTATTTTCACTTCACATAAACGGACGTTACTTGGATTTTTTAATAGTATGAAATAGTATAGTCAAAAAAGCAATAGATTCAAAGTTACAGGGTTTAAAAAGTAAATATGCAAATATCGAGGTTTAAAATGCAAATATGCGAGCTTAGAGGGTCCAAAATGCAAAAAAAAACTGTCATTTTTGTTATATTTTTGTAATCGGTTTATCATAGTAAATTTGTATCTCTCCAACGATTTTTTTTTCTTTTTCTGATTGAAGGGTTTTCCTTGTAAATATTTATGTCTTGTGTGTTTGAGCTCGTTATTATTTATTGAATCCTGATTAATAAGAATAGTAAACGTAATCTTGATTATATGAATACTTCTGCTATAATCGGTGTTAGAGCGAATCATGTTTCTTAATAAAGTAAATTGCCTTGTTAAACAAGGAAAAAGACAATAGGCGCGCGTATCCTATACCATGGATTTCTTACTTTCACGGCAGACATTTGCACTAAAAAAAAAATAACTTTTTGGCAAAAAAAGTTATTTGTTGAAAAATAAATCTATATTTTATTGCTAAAAAGATAATTTATTCATTTTATAATAACTTTTTTCGGTATGCTATAACCTTTTTCGATGAAGTTGTAACTACAAACCGTTATTTATGAGTTTGCTGTTGAATTCCATTGCAAAATCGTTTTAGTGAGAAATTTACAAATTTACTAAATGCTGTAGTTTACTACCGTTAGTAAGGAAATAGAATTTCTGTGCTAACAGTTAACTTTTAGAAAGGAATAAAGTTCTCTGCTAATCTCAAATTTTCTGACAGTGTTCTGTATCTAAGTATTTGTATATGAGTCACTTACTTACTCTATTATACAAATATATTTCTGTAATAAAAGAATATTTTAGAGTCAAAACAAGTAATTTTTCCTTATGCATCTAAAAGGCTTATAAATGTGAAAATTTTGAAACTCGGAGTTATGGTGTAAATATGAAACATAATAGGTGAAATGATAAGATTCAGGGAACTTGAGGCTGCCGTATGAAAGACTCCCCCATACTATGTATATATCCACGCCAGGGTGAGGCAAAGGCATCATGCGGTAAGTGGACCCCAAATCCCAACTCATTAAAAATGCAAAACGCAAGCTTCTCCAGCAGACGAGGCCAAGTCATAGTGAGCTAAGCCACGTTATTTGGACTTACATTGGAACTTCCAATTGAAAGATGCCAACGGGTCAACATACCATATACAATGCATCAAAATCTCAGACCCCGTCCATACTCGGCAGTCTCATTCAATTCATCCCGGAAATTGCTACAATTCGCGATCTTCTTTTGCTTCTTCTTTTTTTTTTTTAACCTTAATTTTTTAAAGAATTTGCTATATATATATATATATATATTTTTTTTTACAGGTTTGGATTCCAACCGCCTATTTTAGCTAATTAAATTCACTCCATGCATCCCCTTATTTTTTATTTTAAAATATTAATTTTAAATCTAAATCTTTTATTATCTTTATCTATACGCATTTATTTTTAATTGGAAACTGATATTAATTTTATATATTTCGTAGGATTTGAATTCTAGCTCCAAATACCAAAAAAATTGTTTCGGCAACAAAATTCTATTGAATTTTTTCTTAGTTGTGATTTCGTATTTCACTTCAAAAATGAAAATCTCCAATCTCCATTTTCGTTACCATGTTGCGTTTCACATTTCACTAGGTAACAAAAAGTGCAACATTTTCTTCTCCAAAGGAATATTCTGCCTGAAAGTGGCAATACAATTTGTTTCTATTTTTTTTACTGAACATAGAATATTTTGTAGTAAATTAACTCTATGGAGCCCTTTGTTTTTATTTTAAAATATTTTTTCAAATTTAAATCATTTATCGCATTTATCTATGGTAGCCATTTCTAGTCAATCTGAAAATATATTTTTTATTTTTACAGAACTCTTATTTTATGTGTATTTAATTTATAAACTCACTTCAAAAAAAAATTATAAACTATTTATTTCTAAAAAAAATTATAAATTATTTTGGAGATGGCTATTTAATTTATCCTACGCGGCCAGCAAAGTAGGGGAGGTTCTGGGCCGGCCACAAAAAGCTCGTTTAAAATTTTTTTGAATTCTTTATGAACTTGTCAATCTAAATATATCTTATTCATATTTAATTTTTTGAGTTTTAAATATAGGGTTATTATGGTCATGTTAAAGAGATATTTAGAATTCATAAAAAGAAATATACACATGAAAAAAATGATAAAAACTTGATTTTTAGATAAAATATAAGTAGATCAAAAAGACTTTGGCCAGCCGCATATGATGGGTGGCCTTTATTTATCGCAGTTATAACCTGTGATAGCGTTGACCAGCTTGGAAATTAATGCGCTGCACCGCCATGCATCTCAACCTTGAAATGGAGTGTTTTTTTTTTTTTTTTTTGGGTCGATGTGTCAACCTTGAAATGGAGTTAGCAAAGAAGCAAGAGTACAAAAGCAGACACTGGTTTTGCATTCCAAAGCCAATAAAAGAATATTGTAGGAAGTTAGCTGTATAGTCCAATTAATCAATCCCGGCTCCTTTGAAGAAAGGGCATGATTGAAGGAAAGAGGAAGGCTGAGATGAGATGAGAGGTCCCTTGAGAAGTCCGCTGAACAGCTCTCCAGGATCGAAGTAAAACTCTTACCTCTTCCGCTTTCAGTGATTCGTTCACCTGCATTCCATATGCATGTACAAATTATCATACACAACTGCTTAATTCGCTTTCCTAGCTGTAAATCACTCACCGAAACAAGAGTTCCCCTTCTATGAAACTTTTTCCATACGTTGATGATTGATGATAGATCTATTGCATTTATTTTATTTAGTATATTTATATTATTATAGAAACTTCATCAATCGTTTAGTATCATTGCATATAACCCATCTGTAAATATATAACACCAATATAATAAAATAATGGGATGTTAAAAATTAATTTTAAAATAATATTTTAACATCTAAACTATCAAAAATATTATTATTACGTGAATAGATAATTTTATAAAATATTATTATATTATAAGACATATATAAATTGATTTAAGTATTTTCATAATTTTTACATAAAAATATATATTGTTTTAAGCAAATGGAACACATACCTCTCTTTTTTTCATGGTAACACACACACATATTTAATTTACATGGAACTTAGTCTCCTAGTCAAATAAATTATGCTAAATACATACAGTGAATTTCATATCAACTATTAAGATAAGAAAAATAAATACGGTCATATAAAACCACTTCTGCAGTAGGAATCTCAAAATAATAGATATCTATGAGTATAATTGAAGACGGATGTAAATTAGTTTCATGTAACCTTATAGATTTTTCCACTTTTGTAATTGATGAAAATTTACTTCTTTTATTATGTTTAGCATTAATTTGTGTATAAGGTTGTGCTTCTATGTAAAAGATTACATCCAAGTGGGTTAACATCATTAGCTTTACCATACATGTAGACAATACTTTGCAACTAAAATATATTTAATTAACGAGTTGATAAATTACCTTAAGAACAACCAAACCAAATAACTCGACCTTCTTACCAGTGGGAGCATGTGCCTTGATAGGGCCCCCCATGAAACCCCACTGTCTGTACTTGAACACTATCACAGGTAGGAGTGTTAATGGATCAGGTTGGACGGATTGGAGTATAATCCTACCAATTTAAGATATTTTATCTCTAATCCGTTTATTAATCCATTTAAAAAATCTCAATCTAACCCATTTACAACCTATTTAATAAATAGGTTAGCGGGTTGTATAGTAGATAATCTGATGGCTTAAACTCTAGTAGATAATGATCTCGCAGGGAGAGACAAGATGATTTTTTCGGTGTAGATGAAATGGAAATAAGGCAGTAACATAAAAATAAAATTGAGGTATCAGTGAAAAGATAAAAATTAGATGACAGAAGGGAGATTTAGTAAAAAAAAAAATAACAAGAGAATTTACACACACATATATATAGCTTTAAAAAGTTAAACAAGTTAAATCTATTAAATGAGTTGAACAGGTTATATGGGTTAAACGAGTTATAAAATCTCAATAATAATCTATTTATTTAATTAAATAGTTAAATAAATTAGCATATCATAATTTATTTATTCAAAAATTTCAACCTAAACCCAATTTGAGACAGGTCCGAGGAGCGAGTTAACAAGTCTGACCACCACCCTTAACACCTTTAATGACAGGCGGGCCCGAGTACTTCACACGCGAACCCTTGAGGGAAAAACGCTGGAAAGACGGCCTGACATGACTGGAAATCCTCTTCCTTGGTCTCGTAATATTGAGACTCTTCCGGCAGACCATTCAGCCACAACGCATTGTGGGTCCCGCCACCTTCACAATCTCTTCACCCGATAATGCCTTCCTCCCTGTTAAAACACTTCTGATATTTAAATGGCAGATAAATGCTCTCTCTCTGTATTGGGATTTACGAGGCAGATTAGTAATTAATTACCATTGACGCTCAACTTGAATTTTTGGGGGTTTGTGGTTTTGAATTTTGATGTCTTGCTGGCGCATCTTGTGGGAAATCTCTATGTCCCATGTCTTCATAGCATTTTTTGCCGTTTCTTCCGATGATCCTTTTGCCCATTCCTGCAAAACAGGTTATATTTAAATATGGGTTTTAATTCAATGAAACCGGTTCCCACCAATATACCCTCTTCAATTGGGCACATCTCAATGGTGATATGAAAAGTCATTGCATTTTAAAATATCTTACACAGCGAAATGATTCTATAAGTTATTATTACATTTTCATACATACGTGGAATGCTATTTTTACTTCAATGTGCTTTGACATCCATGTTGTATACTACGGGACCTTCTCAGTCCCAAAAACTAGCTTAAAGGTGAGATGTTTCCTCAGGCTTATAACGAAATACTCAGTTCTTTCCACGACCAATGTAGAAGACAAGAAGGCTCTTTTAGCTCTTTCGTCATTGATGTTCACACCCCTTTCCCTTTTTTCTTTTGTCCTTAGAAGACACAAGTCATTTTCACGATCATAACTTAGAACAATATGTACTCAGATCGTTTCTTGCATAACAGAACTTCTCTTCCCTTATTTGTTAGGTAAGTTTTAGGATTACGATTCATTCTTTTCTATGTGAATTCTCTACCTCATGATTACGATTTTCACTTAAGCCTGAACAGCATATCAAGGCATTAGACCCTTCATGAACTGATGATGCGATTCGATTAATACGAAAATGATGTCCCATTACTTACGTTAGATAAAGGATTGACTCGCTGAGATCACTGTAAATGCTACAAATTAACTTGCTGAGCTAGACCTGTGTAAGAGATAAGGGTTCCTGCCAAATGGGACCCACATCTTTACAGCTTTCAAGTCTCGTCTGTCACCACTGAGGTCGTGCCTCAGTGGTGCAGGATATGGCCTCACAAGTCGGTGGTCCTGGGTTCGATTCTCCCCAATAGCATTTCTGAAGTGGTGGCGTTGCAAGTCTCCCCAAGTTTGTGGGAGCCATCCACCGATGGAAAAGTCTAGAAATAGTAGATAATTATTAGCAAATTATAAGAATATCTAAGAATTTAATTTTAATACCAGTTGAGATTGTAATGTATGAATACTCATAAAGAAAAAAGTCTTGTCTGTCAGATAGGTTGGTAAGCACAACGACGGTCGGACCCACGACTGTATAATTTCTTTCAAAAATTTAAGAAACCACTTTGGAAGATGCGATGGGTGGGAAAATATTTTTTCCGCCACTCACTAGTCACTACCCATCTTTTTCTATGATTTAGTAATTTGACGACTGTAATTATCCTAAAATTTTAAAATTTTACCCTTACATTTCAATATTTTTAAAATATATTTTTATAAGATTAGCTTATTAAATTTTACTTTACTCCTCTAACATTGGTGTCATATTCTTTATCTCTTCCTCCCTTTCAAAATTCATCTCTTAAGTTCCCATCAAATAACCAAATCACACGCGCTATCTAAAAGTTATTTGTGACCAAATCCGGACATTTCACTTGATGTGGTTATATTAATGCAAAACTTATTTCAAACGTCACACGGGTATTTAAAAATATCTATAGACACGTCTATTGCAAGTGTGCATTTTCTTTAAAAAATTATGATACCTTTAATAAATGGAAGTCACCTATTATGTTAATTAGTATGTATTTAGTTAAGATAACAACAAACATCTTGATTTGATACCTTGGTGGGACCCTAATAAATATAAAAGCATGAAATTGCTTTAAAATTGGTCATGATTTTTCTACTAGGATACCCAATCAAATTAATTTTTAGTATCTTAATTAATACACATTAATACATACAATAAGTAGCATAGGTTTATCAAAAATTTCATGCAGTATCTTAGTTAATGCATATTAATACATACAACAAGTAGCATAGGTTTGTCAAAAATATCATGCAGAGCATGCTCACATTTAAAGTCAATTTCCCAAGAGTCTTTAAGATGGAGGTTAATGGTGTTGTTGAGGATGCAGAATATTTTAAAAATGGTCGACGTAAATGCAAAAAATAAAAAGTAGCAAAAATATAAATATCTTACTTTTAAATTAGCATGAATGCAAATGACCTTTCTCATAATAATTTTAACATTCAAATTGTTGTCCAGTTTTGTTTGCTAAAACGGCAGACAAAAATAAAGAGAGAGAGACAGAGAGATGAAACTTAGTTCTCTTCGAATAACTGATTCACAAGATCAAAGGATGGTGGACCACCATGCCTTCATTGGGTATCTTTCTCCCCTTCTCCCTGCAAGAAAGATTAATACTTGTCCACTGCAGTCGCGCCTGCTACATCTCCTCTGTGATTAGACATGTTAAAAACTGGAAAGAAAGAAGTATGTAGCGATCTCCCTTTTTTTTTTTTTTTTTTTTTTGTAAAATGATCTTCTCAAACCGGATGGAACTCATCCAAAAACCTTTTTATTTTTATTTTTTATAAACATATTAATCTTGTAATATTTAATCCAGAAATCAAAGTTTACCATTTTTGGTAATATGTATATATTTAGTTCTTATTTTTAAATACGGGGGTATCTAAGTCATGTTAATCTAATTTAAAATGACTTAGATACACCTGTATTTAAAATAAATAAATAAATAAATATTTCTAAAAATGGTAAATTTGATTTATAGATTAAACATAATTAGATTAACATATTTATAAAAAAACTTCAAAAAGAAGTTAAAAAACTAGTATTTAGAAAGTGATTTCCAACTAGCTTGAGAAGTCATAACTCTTTTCTTTTTTGGGGATAGCTATTCTTCGAATCTTATTTAATTGGTGGTGGGTGGGTGGTGTGTGTTGGTGTTGGCCCCTTTTTTTTTTTTTTTTTCTGGTCTTCTTAGAATCTTTTTTCTTTTTATATAGCTATTCCTAGAATCTTTAGTTAATTACTCACAGCATCATGCATTTCTCCCAACGGAAGACTTTTCAAAGAAATTTGGAAATGATTGAATCTAATTTCAAATATTGATTAATATTCTTTAATTACGGCAGTATATTTTAACTTGATACCGAAGAAATGCCGCAGAATGTTATATCCTACACATGGAAATTGAGTTCTTCAATGCAGCCTATTGCATCACGAAACATCTTTTAATTTTTTAACACATTTAATAAATCTAAATCATATATTATATTATTTTTTGTATGCCTTTTTATGATATTTATAATTACTTTGATTGGGTACTGCTTGAGATCATCACTGTTTAAGAAATTTTTGGCCATACAGAAAAATTCAATTAAAGTAATACTTTTAATTAACATGACAAGTTATGATCTTGTTAGCTACAGTCAATATGAGCTCATATTGCTAATATGGGTGCAGTCCGATCGGCACCAGTCCTAGCTAGTCAGGGATCAAATCTGAGAGCATTATTTTCCATTTAAGGAGTGTTGGTCTCTTCTTTTACTGATGTAATTTGGTTGTTATCAGTTGAAGTAAAAATGTATGATGGCGTTGTACAAATTACAAAACGAGAAAACATAGGTATTGTAAAGTCAAATTTCAGATGAAACAATCGAAAAATATATTTTTATAAGTAATATTAGCTAAGGTGAAGGTTTTTAATTTTTTAATTGTTTCATATAAATGTTTTCCAAGTATATTTTACTCATTTACCGAATTTTACTATTTCAGCTATTTGTATATTTTTATTTTAAAAATCAGCATTTTAAGGGCATTTATGTTCTTTCGGCCACAAAAGTGTTGATTTTGAGAATAAAAGTATACACGCATATCAAAATTATAAAGTTTGGCATATGAGCTAAACACATTTTAAAATTGTTTTGATAGAAATACACATTTCTAATTAAAATTTTATTAATTGCAATAATAATTATATTTCTAAGGAAATGTCTGACATTCCTATAAACTTGTCCATCTAAAATTTTTTACTTACCATGACTAACATATTTTTTTTAATTATTTCATTGCATTTTCTTGTATGACTATTATATTTTCAATTAACAACCTATATTATATCTATTTTAACTTTATTTTTAGATTAATTTTAAATATATCTGCTACAGTTGTTCTTAATTATAAATATGCACACTAAATTTTCAAATGTACTTGCAACATATGGATGAAATTTCCTATATACTCATTCCATTAAGCACGATTAAAAATTACTATTATCTATTATAAGAAATGTTCAAAATACCCTTTATAATTTAGTAATGGTAATTTTTTAACTATGATGAAAGTTGAGGATGTGATGAAAATTCATTTGACATGAGAAAGAAGCTAGGCAAAATAGGTTTTGACAGTCTGTATATGTCGGTAATGACAATATATTCTGGAATTTTAAAATTATTAAAATGTTCCTAATTGCTAGATTGTGTATATTTGAAATTTAAAGGATACTTAATGGGTGTATGCGAAGAAGAAAGTCTTCAAACCGAGTGAATGTATTTGTAATTAAGGAAAATAGTGTAGATATATTTGAAATTAACCATTATTTTTTTTAATTCCATGCATTCAGGTGCATTAAGTTTCAGATGGTGCGCTTGGGTACAAAAATCTATTTTTTATCTTTTTTGAATTTTTATAAAAATGTTAATGTATATGTATTTAATATATATATATATGTATTAAGTTTTACCATTTTTGAAAAATTATAGATATTTAAATTAACAATTTTAAAAAATTGTCAAAAAAATAAAAAATGAGTTTTTGCACCCGCGTGCACTAGATAATAATTCTATTTTTTTTTACTCTTCATAATTATCTCCATCATATTATATCACTTCTCCCATTTGAAAAAAAATTATATAAAAAACTTTTTATTCAAACGTTTTATCAAATACCAAGCATATCCGAAGTAAATAAAAAATCTGAAACACAACGGTGAGATTAGATTTGATAAATTGAAGTCATTAAGACTATCAATCCAATAAAATAACTCATCCGATCCCGGAAATCTCCAAGGGATATATTTGATAAATTGAAGTCATTAAGACTATAAATCCAATAAAATAACTCATCGGATCCCGGAAATCTCCAAGGAATATATTTAATAAATCGAATTCGTTAAGACTATAAATCCAATAAAATAACTCATTGGATCCCGGAAATCTCCGAGGAATATATTCTTTGGAAATTGGAATCATAGCCGTAGAAAATGGGCTTCGACAATGGGTAGTTGCTTTCTTTTGCAGTTGGAGGATCAGAACGAATTCCTATTCGCACAAAGACGCATCTGCTTGAGTGGCTAAAATAAGGAAGGGAAAGACATCATGCGGTAGGTGGACCCCATCAATCCATGACTTGGATCTTCGAATTTGAAAGACATCAGCTCAATCAATTCACCCCTGCAATTGCTTTACTAAAATCCTCAATCATTGCCAACAGTCAGCCGGACTTTTCCCGGCTGGTCACTGACATTGCTAACATGATAACAGGGCTGCATTTGTGTGCTCAAACCTCATAGGGGTATTTTTACTATCAATTGAGATCTTGTTGTCTCCGGTGGATAAATTGGAGCTTGATGTTTCCTAAATGGGTAGAAATGGTGCTTTTTTTTTCTCTCATGAGCTTGATTGTAAATAAAAAGAGGAGAAGTACTATTATATACAACTAATCTAAAAATTCTCAATTACCTTTTTATTTGCATTTAGCCCTTAATTTATTAACAACAAATTTTTTTAATAAAAAGAGAAGTAAATTGGAGCTTGTTGTCTCCTAAATGTTAAGGTTTCTCCTCCTTCTTCTCATTCAAATTGAAAATTATAACTAATTAAATACACTAATTAATTAGATATACTAGTTCACATTCAAACTCTTGTTTATAGGATCATGTGTAACTACACATCTGTTGTATTTATACTGGTGATTGAAGTAATGCAATTGTAGCTTTCAATTCCCAATCTTATTCTCTGTTATTTCTCTTTCATGGTATCAGAGCATTGGTCCATCCTTCAACTCAACTTGGTTTGATATTCCATCTTTTGATCCGCCTCACTCCATTATCCCATTTACTTCTCCCATCTTCTTTTTGGTCCTTTGCATTTCAAACTGCCGTTTATTTAATTAACAGACTTCCCATGCCTACTTCCCCTTACCAAAAATTGTTTGATCGTTCTTCCAATTATTAGTCTCTTAGAGTCTTTGGTTGTCTTAGTTACCCTTGTCTTAGGCCATACACCCATAATAAATTTGATCTCAAATCTGTTTCTTGTATCTTTCTTGGATATTCTCTCAATCAAAGTGCATATATTTGTTACGATTTTAAAAATCAAAAGTTCTTTGTTTCTCGCCATGTGCTATTTCTTGAAAATGTCTTTCCTTCTCTATTGCACCTCCACCTTAGTTTATTGAGAAAGATGGTATTCAACTTTCCAATCTAGATTTTGAATTCTAAGAATGTCGAGATTAGTTGATTCCCGCCGCCATCATCGCTTCAGTCATCTTCTTTGTCATGAACACCATTGCAAATGCAAATACCTTGACGGAGGCATGGAAAAAACTTCAAGTTGTGTTTGCTAATAAATCTACAGCTAGAATTCTATCCTTGCACGAAAAATTATCACGCACCAAACGTGATTCGCGTCCTGTGGCTGAGTATCTTCAGCTAATCAAATCCACCGCTGAAGAACTTTCCCTCTGTGGTAGCCCGGTCAATGATGTTGATCTTGTAGTCCATGTATTGGGTGGAATCGGCTCTAAGTTTAAGGATATTGCAACGGCAATCCATGCTTGAGACTCCATTATTTCCTTCAAAGAACTTCAAGACAAACTGGTAGCTCATGAATTATATCTCAAGCAAATTGACCCCAACTTTGATCCTTCTCCTGTCACAGCCAACCATGTTCGCAAGGGACCTCCTGCTAAGTCATCATATCATTAGCGGCAAGGTAATTACAATAAACTTTCTCATCAGTTTCAATCTGATAATAGCAATGCTACATTTTCAAACAGTTCATCAGGTTTCAACAACTCTCATTTCACGTCAAGGACTCTTTCTCAGTCTGGTAATTCTACCTCTCAAGACAAGGTTCAGTGTCAATTCTGTGACAAATATGGGCATCATGTGAAAAAATGTTTTTCGTGCTAGAAAATACTTTTGAGACTTGTCTTCCCAAACTCCACAGGCAAATTACACTATCGCCAACAACAGCAAGTTTGACTCACAATGGCTTCATGACATTGGGGCATCTCATTGCATCAGCAACGATTTGAGGAATCTCTCTTCATGCACCATATGCTGGGACTGATGAATTGCAACTTCCTGATGTTTCAGGTTTGTTAATATCACATGTTGGTTATCGTATTGTTTCTTTACCATTCAAAAAATGTCATCTTTATCCTTTGTATACCTTTCGCCAAAACTAACATCGTCTCTCTGTCTCAGTTTTGTGCATCCGATCAAGTTTCCATTGAATTCTTTTTTGACTCTATTCTTTCAAGGATCAATTCATGGGGGAGATTCTATCCAAAGGCCAAATTGATAGTCACTTTACAAGCTCCACTCCTCTCATCCGCCTGTTTGTTTCAACGTTCGCCTCTCATCCATTGCTTGGCATCAAAGACTTAGCCATCCCAATTCTAGAATTTTTGATTTTATTTTGTCAAACTTTTCTTTACTTGTTTTGTCTGTTAAAAAGGTTATGTGTAATCCTTGCAAATGTAATAAAAGCCATTGTTTGTTATTTGTTACTTCTACTCTTACTAGTTCTAAACCTCTTGAACTTTTGTATTCAGATTTATGGGGTCCTGCCCCTATGTCTTCAATAAAATGGTTTCATTATTACATTATCTTTGTAGATCATTTCACCAAATATATATGGTTTTATCCACTTAAAACTAAATTTGAATATAATATTTTTCCATCCTTTCAAAAATTAGTTGAAAATACCTTTCACAACAAAATTCAATCAATTTACACAGATGTGGGCGGGGAATATATAGCTCTTAAAAAGTATTTTCAGACTTATGGAATTAATCATCTTCAAACTTCACCACATACACCTCAACATAATGGGGTTGCCGAGCGTAGACATCATCACTTAGTTGAAACGGGTCTCACGTTTTTGCACACTGCCTCTCTCCTCCCAACATGCAGCCTTCCCGATTTGAGTCTGTTCCCACAATTGACTCAACCTCTCCTTCTCAACTTGCAGTACTGCCCCCTACCAACCAAAATACTCATTCCTTGGTTACTCGTCGAAAAATAAAATTTACAAACCCAAAAAGGTTCACCAAGTCACCAAACAACCCTTACCCCAAATACCAGAACCATCCAATGTGACCCAGGTGCTCTCACACCCTCAATGGTGTTCTGCCATGTTAGAAGAGTTTAATGCTCTACTCAACAATGGCACTTGGGTTCTCATCCCTCATGAGTCTCATCATAACTTAGTTGGCTGTAAGTGGATTTTTGGGATAGAAAGACATGCATATGGTTCAGTTCAGCAATATAAAGCTCTCTTAGTTGCAAACGGGTACCACAAAAGGCCAGGAGTTGATTTTGGTGACACCTTCGGTCCTATAGTCAAGCCCGTGACTGTCCGAGTTGTTCTCACTTTAGCTATAACACATTCGTGGGCTCTACTTCAATTAGATGTGAACAATGCCTTCCTCCACAATCCTTTGCAAGAAGATGTGTACATAAAGCAACCTTCAAGATTCACTGATCCTAACAAGCCCCGCCATGTTTGCAAATTGGTTAAGGCTCTCTATGGCCTCAAACAAGCGCCTCGGGCATGGTATCAAGCCCTTTGCTTTTTCATACTACAATATGATTGCATGACTTCGCAGAGCGATTCCTTTCTATTCATCTTTCGGCAAGGGTCAATCTGCTGTTGTTTCTCAGCTTATGTTGATGACCTCATTGTGACAAGAAACAATTCCTTCTTTATCTCAGGTTCATTCAAGCTCTTGGTGCTCAATTTTCTTTAAAGGATACCACAAAATTGTCACTCTTTCTTGGTATTGATGTTCAAAAGACTTCCCAGGTTTATTCCTTTTGCAACATCACTATGTTCGGAAGCTGCTTCACATTGCAAAAATGGATGGTGAAAAAGAAGTGGCCACGCCCCTGGTTACCACTGCTTCTTTAGCTAAGTCTCACTCAATGGACAAGGTAGTTGATCCTACTGCATATCGACAATTAGTTGGAGGTTTACAATATCTCAATTTCGCACGACTTGATGTTTCATTTGTTGTTAGAAATTATCCAAATTTATGCATTGTCTAACTCACTCCAATCGGCAGGCTCTCAAACTGTTGTTAAGGTGCCTCAAGTCCACCATCAGTTTTAATATTCATATTCATCCTCAATCTCGGCTCATCTTTCATGCATACTCGAATGCTAATTGGGCGGGTGACCCTTTGGATAGGACCTCCACGTTTGGTTACTTGTTATACTTTGGTAAAATTCCAATTAGTTGGAGCTCTATAAAGCAATGAACTGTTGCTCGCTCATCGACAGAAGCGGAATATAGGGCGGTTGTTGTTATAACTATGAGGCAAATTAAGCACAATCTATATTTTGATGATTAACAACTCAATTTGAAAATTATCTTCGTACTAATGTGATTATTCAGTGATGTCAAGGTTCAAATATTCAAAGGGAAAAAGATACGCAGGCCAAGTTACATGCCAAGTCGACTCAGGAATTAACTTAGGTGAAGTCAATACCGAAGTCGACTTCAATGCCTATAATTTCAACAACGTTGATATTTGGACTTTTAGACAGATAAAGTCGCAACCGAAGTTGACTCCACCTGCGACTTAGGTGAAATCGTAACACCAAGTCGACTCCACCCGCGACTTAGGAAAACTTCAGAAATAAGGGTTGAAGTTGACAAAGTCAAGTCGCATTTCAAGTGAACCTCATCATGCGACTTGGGTGAAGTCGCACCTGAAATCGACTCAAACTCTCGACTTGAGTGTAAATAAAAATGAAGATGTTCCTAAACTCCCCATTCAGAAAGATGAAGTCCAAATCAAGAGATAAAGACAAGCTTGAGCTAAGATCACTTAAAGTTTTTATCAAATGATCAAAGAATTTTGAATAAGCTCAAATATCATGAAAATTGGGAAGAACTAAAGTTCAAATGAAGATTTATTTGCATGAAATGTGAAAATCAAGGGAAGACAAACAAACAAACAGATCACATTAAGTTAAGAGCTCTAAGAAAATCAGATAGATGGTGAAGTCGTATCCAAAGTCGACTCTACCTGCGACTTAAGTCGAGTCTGAAGACCAAGTCGACTCAAGTTTAGAACTTGACTAAAGAGTCAGAGGACCGAAGTCACATCCGAAGTCGACTCCAGTCTGCGACTTGAATGAAGTCGCATCCCAAGTCGACTCCAAGTGTAACTTGAATCTCAACGGTCGAAAAATTTGAACATTATCGCATTAAATACACATCACCTACCTCCGAACGTTTGAATTTACTCTCCCTTATTTAAGAGACTTCAGATCAATGAGGGAGAGAAGAGACATAGCATTGATTGAGTTCAACCTCTTCATTCTCTAGTATTTATGTGATCTAAAAGAAAGTCTTCAAGAAGAACTTTGTGTCAAGCTGCTAAGTGCTCAACTGCTTCATCATCAACTTCTTCTACAAGTTCTTCTCTGTGTAAGAATCAGTCTATACATCTGTAAAGTGTAGTTTCTCTCTTTATTTATTAATCATTTGTGTTTCACTTGGTTTAGTATTGGAAACTAAGATCAAGTGAAGGCAAATTAGTGTGTGATTGAAGTGTAACTCGTCCCCTACTTGTGCTGAGTTTGTATAAGTCCCCTAGAGCTAAAATCTAGAAGAGAGTAAAGGCTCTCCGGTATTGCTATTCTGATTAGTGGAATCCCAAACACTAAGGTGTGTTCTTGGAGGAGTGGAGTTGGGAGGGTTGTCCCGAACTACTATAATTTCTTAAGTTATATTGTTTATTGCTCATATATATTTCACTTTTTTCATTCAAGGGGTTAAAACTTTCAAGGGGTTAATCTTTCAAGTTGCAAAAGAAGTTTTTAAAAAACCACTTCACCCCTCCTCTCTTGGGCTTTGCCATAAACTCGGGACCAACAGTTGCTTCCACAGCTGTACAAGTTCAGTGGGTTAAATCGTTAATCTATAAGCTTGGTTATTCGATTCCTCATACAATTTATTGTGACAATATTTCCACCATGTATACATGTCAAAATCCTATCCTTCACTCTAAAATGAAACACTTGAAAATTGATATTCATTTTGTCAGAGACTTGGTTCGAAAAGGTGCTCTTCATGTCTCTCATGTTTCGTTAAAGGACAAACTAGCCGACTTTCTCACCAAACCATTATCCAAGCAGCACTTTCTTTTCACTCATTCTAAGATTGGCATCCAAGACGGATCCTCAATCTTGTGGGGGCATGTTAAGGGTTCTCTTACTTCTTCTCATTCAGATTGAAAATTGTAACTAATTAGATACACTAATTAATTAGATATACTAGTTCAAATTCAAACTCTTGTTTATAGGATCATGTGTAACTACTCCTCTCTTGTATTTATACTAGTGATTGAAGTAATGCAGTTGAAGCTTTCAATTCCCAAACTTATTCTTTGCTATTTCTCTTTCACTAAATGGGTAGAGGGAGAGATTCGTTGTCCACCATGAGCTTGATCGTAATATAAAAAGAGGAGAAGTAATATTATATAAAATGAAACAAAGACATCCTTAATCACCTTTTTTATTTGCTTTTAGCCCTTAATTTATTAACAAAAATATTTTGTAAGTTAAATATATGAGGAGTGATTCACTTATTCTTCACAAACTTCTGTAACAAAATGCTCTTGTTTTTTTTCTAATTTTAAAGCTTTTTTTACGTCTAAATTATGCAACATGAATTCCATAAAAAAGTTTAGTAGAAAACTTATAAATATTTAACACCGCTCAAGGGTGAATTATATGAAACTATTAAATTTAAAAAAATAAATGTATAAAATTTTAAAGTTTTCTAATATTTGATTTATGGCATCATAACATAATATACTCTAAAGAATATTCGAATTGAAAGGTTTAGGTATTAAAAGGGATTTTTCCAAATAAATCAATTACATTTTACTATAGTTCTGCATATACTCACTATGTTTTAAAAATTTCAGATATATCTATTATGTTTGCTCATAATTTCATATATACATATTATATTTGCACAAAATTCCAGATATACCCTCTTCGTCATAGACGTGAGAAAATGAGGTCAGAGAACAAGTAAAATTATTAACAGAGAATAAGGCTGAATTAATAGAGAATTCGTCTAACTCATAATTTCTCTTGTATCAAATTTATTTTATGCACTAGTTCATATTTTTTCTTTATTTTAATTGTGCTCATACTAATTGATAATTTGAAATTATTCATATATAGAATATTTTCATGTTTTTAATAAAAATGTATCATTTGAATGAAGATTTTATATGAAAATTATTGAAAAATTATATTTTCACAAAACCATATTTATTAAAATTTAAAACTAAATATATGTCATTGATTGTTTATTCAATTATATAAAATAATTAAATATTTTATCCAACTCGAAATTAAATAAATAATCTTACACATGAAACACGAATAAAACAAATTAAAAATATTTTATTGCCTATTCAATTTATATGTGAAAAATTATAAATTATTTTTGATAATTGGGATCATTTGCAGATGACAATAGATGGTGCTCCATCATCTTGAATGAAGCATCCATGGCTATCGTTGACACGTACTCCAGATTCAATCGCTTGTAGCCATAAATCACAAGACTAGAGTTGACCAGTTGATTGTTTACAAAAGATCATCAGGGCCGCTAGTCCCTACTCTCCTCCGACGTTGTTCGTTCTTCTTCAAGACCAGAAGAATCAAATTACCATGTCAGCCAGCTATTCTTTTGGATTCGACATTGGAAGCCATTGATCAAGAAATCCAATCAAATAATCAATTCATAAATTGAAAATTGCACCAGATCAGTGTCCACGACTTTGATTTTTGTCATCTTTGATCATCATTTTTGCCCCTTTTTAGCCATCTTTTCTATCTCCACTAAAGTTGGCTGCTTTGACACTGCTACCAACTTTTTTGACTAAAATTCATGACCAATGACTAGCAAAATGGAACCAGCAAGAAGCTCCTCAATCGAAAGCAAGCTTCCATGGAAATCAGATCTAGTAGATTTGCTTGAATTTGATCCTAGCAACCATGATCTTGAAATTGACGACCTGGTAGGATGAAAACCTAATCCAACTAGTAGACGAAATCTCTTAAATCTTATCAAATGCGATAAACTTAATTAAAATCATACCCTATTAATTCGAATTTCAAAAAATTGACGAACTTTTATCAAATTCTCCCATGGAGTCAGATTTCATGAGGTTCAGCCATGTCGTCAAAACCCTGTCATCAGCCCCATATTTTTTTAAAAATATATATATATTTTTGTTGTGTCCCTCATGGTTTTTTTAATGCGCATGAGAAATACCCATTTTATTTTAAAAATAAAAAGCTCATTCATACATTTTTAAAATTTTAAAAAGTATATAAGATATCCGGGCGAGGTTATATATATAAGAAAATATTTCAGTGCATTCAAATTGCACCTTGTAGTTCATGCACTGTGGGTTTACTTGATGATGAATAATAAATCTATTCTACTGATTGTACTTAGAATTATTCACTTTATTAGCATATTAATTTTCATCAAAACTGGATATATATGGGCTTTATCTGAAAATGATATAAATTCAATGTGATAAAAATAATTTGATGCAAATAACAATTTTTAAAATCATTTTTTCAACATCTAAATTGTCATTTTTTATTTGAATAAATGATTGTATAAAATATTATAGCATTCTAATATACGTGAAGCCTATTTTGTAGCAGACTGCGCCATACTTCACTTAAATGGTTCATATATATAAAAATATTTATTTTTTTATTTTTTCATTTTTTTATGGACAAGTAAATCTAGGTTTATTAAATCTATAAACCAAGTTTTACCATTTTTGGATATTTTTAAGTAATTCTTTGGATTTCAAAGACAGTGGCATTTCCGTAATTATCTAAAGATTTACTTGTCCATAAAAAAAGAAAAAAGAAAGAAGAAATGTTTTTAGGCCGCCGTAAATGATCATGACACACACATATATATATGCGGGTTTCGCTTTTGTGTAACCGAGTTTAATAGAAGTAATCCGATGTAGCCTCTTCAATTTTTAAGACGTTGATAATTAATGAAAATTCAATCCATTTGTTATATTTAGCATCATTTGTTTAATTAAAAGATTAATTTTCATCCAAATCAAGTCTGTATGAGCTACATTTGCACAAAAATATATATTCATGTGTAAATTATGAAAAATGCTTAGGTCTATTTACACATGTATTAAAATATAATAATACTTTATAGAACCATTTATCTATATATAATTAATATTTTTTATGGTTTAGATGTTGAAAATATTACTTTAAAATTGATATTTTAGCATTGAGCCATTTTGTTACATTATTTTACACAATTGTAGATGAGATCCATATACAGTGAAACAAAATAAATGAGAGAGTTTAATGATAATATAAAGGGCAAATGCTATATATATCCATAAATTTTACCTATAATTTCACTTATAAATTTTTAAAAATTCCTCTCATACTCACGAATTTTCAACATAATTTTACTTATACCCACATTATTAGAGATTCGTTATGTGGTCCCTTAGCTCTATTGTAAAATAACGAATATGCTCAAACTCTAATGTAATTTAAGGTTATTTTGCTTAAAGTAAAAATTTATTTTCAAATAATATATAATTTTATAGTTGTAGAATTATTAAAAATTCATTATAGCTAAAAATTATAATTAGGGAAGGGCATATTCATCATTTTTTTAAAGAGTTAAGGGCTTATTTAACGAATCCCTAACAGCATAGGATGAAAATTCATGGGCATGAGAGGAATTTTCGAAAATTTATGAGTATAAGTGGAAGTAGGGGTGAAATGTGTGGGTGTATAAGGAATTCATCATAATATAAATGATGTTAAATGCAATAGATGAAGTAAGTGTTCCAACAATCATCAAGATATTAAAAATGAAAAGGTTCCAAAGAAAAAATAGTTTTATAAAAGTGAGCTCATATATAAAAGAAATATTTTATTATGTAATTTTATACCATTTTCATATGAGACCTATACACATATCTACTTTGGATGAAAGTTGGTATGTTATAAAAGAAATAATTCTAAATAAAATAGGTAAAGTAGAGTAAATGTACATTTTATGATCATGTGGGGCCCATTTTGAGCTAAATACATCATAAGTTATACATGCACTAGAATATTTTCCTATACATATTGGATTATACTCCTATGAAACTCCTCTTCTGCATAACCTTCTCTTCCACATAACCCATTTCATTTTAAATATTTTAATGTTTGACGAAAATCTATTTCATCTATTGTATTTAACATCATTTATATTATTATGAAAATCTTTTCATTTATTTAGTATTATTGTATATGGGCCCCATCTATAAATGGGTAAAATAAACATAATGAAATGATTTAATAGTAAATTTCAATTTTTAAGTAGTGTTTTTAATATATAAAGCCTCTAAAATGCCACTATTATGTGGATCAATGATTCTATAAAATATTATTATATTCTAATATATTATTTTTGAGCAATTGTAACCCTCGGGCATACTTAATTTAGATAAAACTTAGTCTCTTAATTAAATAAGTGACGTTAAATCTAATGAATAGATTCGATTTTGCATCAATCATCATTTTCTTAAAAATATAGAAGGTTACATGGAACCACTTCTATGTAACCGAACTTAGTGGAGTCAGATTAATATAATCAAAGTTGGTAAAGCCTTAAATCCATTAAAACATGGTAGGCTTTTCTATTGGTATTATACAATGTAACAACTGATATTAACTTAAGCACATTCACAAACCTTAAAATATGGAGAAAATTTTTCCTAGAACTCCCAATACTAAGGGAAATTTGTATGAAACCCATACACTGGGGGACTTATAAACACCCCCACTCCCTAAAAAAACTTAGGGAAACTGCCACAGTTTTTTTGTTGTAAGGCATTAATGCCACACAGGTTACCACAAAACATGACATGCCTTATTCGTGAAAGAATGCATATTGAAAAGTGAGCGCACTGTTCCCGTTGATGCCTCTCATACGCTTACACCAACCTCACCCGACTCCTACTCATCAAGTTAGTAGCATCTCCTATACCTAGGGGTGCAACTTGGGTATGATACCTATAATTACCTACCAATCCAACCCTAATTTGGATAAGGTATGGTACAAAATATTACTTATGGGTATGGGTAGAGTACAAATTATTACATATCCCTTCCAATAGGGTACGGGTAGGGTATATGCGTTGAATACATAGAACCGACTTACATGGATATAATTATATATATGTGAGATATATTATACAGTATGTGTTGTATGTTGTCTGTGATGTTCTGGTTGCACACCCATTTTAATAACTTCGAATTCAAATGAATATTGTACCCTATAGAGTTGTGGATTATGAAGTAAGGAATTAATTTAATTGTATATATGTCATTGGCTTATGAAAAGCCTTTTATAAATAAGCTTGTGAATTGTGATTATTATGTTAATAGTTTTGATGATTAAGTTGTGGCAATCTACACTTTATATTTTTTTTTATAATAATGTAAACAATAACATATTCGCCTGCAATTCTAAAATGTAAATGAATATGACTTTATATTTTTTAAAATAAGATATAAATATTGTTTAAAAAAATATTGTACTTGAGTATTAAAAGAACTGATTTGGAAGTGAAACTGAAATTGATCCTATTGGTAATGATAGAGTAGGGTATATTAGGAACCAAATTGACAAATAAGTAAGATAAAGTAGATTTTTTGCAAATAGGATACGAATAGAATATATCACTGTCTGAACTGAATTGGCCTATGTTGCACCCCTAGCTTTACCCTTGCAACAGTGATTGCATTGCTATACTTTGCTTTGATTGTCAAAAGCCATCAAACATCGGAAAGGCATTTTACTCGATCAAATATTCAAATCTTGTTAGTATTCAGAAAGTCAATCTACTTATCTAATTTAAAAATGATCCCAATCCCATGAAACCGTTTTCATGAAATTTGAATTATGAAACTTCTCAGGCCCACCTTGATAATGGAATAGGAATTAAGCAAAACCATATTGTTTAACGTCAATTTGGTCTCTAATGGAACCAAAAATCATCATAGTCGTAGCCTTTGGGCTGGCCATAACTGCTTAAATATATAAATCATGAGCAAATTATGAAAAATACTTTGATTCATTTATACATACATTGAATTCTAAGAATAATTTGTATAACTATTTATTTGTCTACATAGAAAGAATATTTTAGATGCATTGAATGCTGTATTAGAATTTTTTGAATTATATAAATTAAATAATTTTATTGCATTGATTTTCTTCATTTGTTAAATAAGGATCATGAATATCTTTGGTATCAAACTTAGTTTTTTGTTTAAACAGTATAATGGACTGAAGAATTTCATATAATTATCAAGGTGGGCTATAAATGAAGAAGCTTGATGAATTCGAATTAATAGAACCAGTTTCATAGGATTAGTGTTAGGACCCGGGCCCATTGCCCTACTCTAGTGCTCCACTCTAGCCTCATCCAGGTCAGCCCCTCTAGGTCGACCCCTCTGAGCCAAGCCTAGGTTACCAACCCATACTGGCCCCAAGTTATTATCTCAAGGTCTAACCCAATTATCAAGATCATAGCCTCAACTGCAGTTGGTATCACTTGAACCCAAGCCTTGGTATTTGTTGGTTTCTATAACCACGCCTCTCACCAACTTAGCAAATGAGTTGGTGAGAGGCGTGGTTACGTGGTTATAGAAACCAACAAATACCAATGCTTGAGGTTCAAGTGATGTCAACTGCAGTTGGGGCAATGATCTTAATACTTGGGCTGGACCTCGGGACAATACCTTGGGGCAAGTATGGGCTGATAACCTGGACCTAATTCAAAGGGGCCGACCTGGATGAGGCTAGAGTGGGGCAATGGGCCCAGGTCCTAACAAAAAGCATTTTTGTTAGGACCCGGGCCTACTGCTCACTCTGACCTCATCCAAGTCGGCACTTCCAAACTGAGTCTAAGTTACCAGCCCATACTAGCCTCAAGGTATTGTCCTAAGGCCCAACCAAAGTATCAATATCATAGTCCCCACCGCGGTTGGCATCACTTGAACCCAAACCTTGGTATTTGTTGGTTTCTATAACCACACCTCTCACCAATTGAGCTGATACCTGGGCAAGGCCTTGGGACAATACCTTAGGGCTAGTATGGGCTAATAACCTGAACCCGGCTCGAAGGGGCCGACTTAAAGAGGCTGGTCTGGATGAGGCTAAAGTTGGGCATCGGGCTCGAGTCCTAACAAATTGGCGCCCTTTAGAAGTTATTAAAAACCTTAAGTTGATCACCTTAAATGTTGATGGAACACTGGTTGGCAGGTGTTGGCAATAGTTGGGTAGATGAATGACAGGGAATGAGTATTTTTTTAGAGGTATGGTCCCATTAGGCTGACCTAAGTTGCTGGCTATTATTTTTTTATTTTTTTATAAATATGTTAACTTATGTGCATTTAATCTATAAACTAAGTTTTACTAATTTTAAATATATTTATATATATTTTTATTTTTAAAAAAAGTGCATTGTGGTAATTGTTTGAAGCATAAAATTACCATAATGCTCATTTGTTTAAAAATAAAAAAGGCTTCGTTGATATAAAAGGCTTTTTGAAAAGCTATGGGATAAAGAGTCTTGCTATATGAGAAGAATGTAGTATAAACACCTTCGTAGTTTTTGCTCGAATGAGACCTCATAAGCCTTACAATACAGAGTACGAGGGAAAGAGGGACTTAAGCTTCGGAGTTGTTAGAGTGGGGGAACCCTTCTTATTCTTTTTGAACATGTTTCCTATCTTAAATGATTATGAAACTAACTGAGGACCGTTGGGAAAACTTTGTTGATTAAAACAATAATCACCCTAGGATTTTTCATGTCAAATCACCAAGACAAATAGACTGAAGTGGAAGCATACCTGAATTTATAGGAATGGATGTTGTTGTTGTAACTTGAGGTTTCTAGTCTTCCAAGTTAATGCTTTAAGGTTTTCAGAAGAAGAAAACTCTCTCTTTTCTAATAATCAGATGTTAGAAAAGAAACTCTCGTGCATAATCTAAAAACCACAACTATTTTTATAGAGTACTTATCTTTCTTATTTATAGTTTAGTCTATCATAAAAATAGAAATTAGAATTTAGATAATAGAGTTTTTACGTATAAGAAACTCATACTCTATTACATAATTTAGGCTCATAAAACTTCATTGGATCACTTTAAAAATCGGACCACTCTTTATGATAATATATATAATTATTATATATATGTATCCAAAATCCAACAAGGACAACTTTGGGGAGGGATAACGAGTCAAATGCTACTGCTCAACTTCGATACTAAGATCTCCACCCTACACACCCTTAACTCACTCACATCAATACCCTTCTTATATTTGAGTGTCCTTTATATAAGCTTTTGTAGTAGGCTTAAATGTGATCATCCAAATGCAAAGTTCAAAAGAGAACTTATCATAAGATAAAAGGAATTTTCTTAAATATACCTACTATGCTTGACCCTAATATCAAATATACTTATGAAGATTCCAAAATCTTAAATATACCCACTACATTTATGTTTAACGCCAAAAATACTTGTATTCTCATATATCGTTAGTTAGACTTTTATAAATACCAAAAATACTCATGGTGTGTTTTTCCCAAATAAACCACTATGTTTCCAGATCCTAAATATATCTTATATATATTTTTTAATCATAAAAATGCCCACTTCATCACTAATTTCCTATATTGAAAGAGTCACATGTTGTACATATCTATCGCTAGTAGGTTTGCATTTCATATAGTGTGGTCGATTGTCGTTTGTAGATGGATGGAGCTGGTAGCATTTGCAACCATGACTATTAAAAAAGAAGGTAATGCTTGGAGCTATGTCGTATGTGTTGATTGACTATCAATAGGTTGTGTGCTCTCCAAATTTGAGCCACTCACCATCAAAAGTCATTTTAGTCATTGCAATCACTAGTAACACCCTCAATCTGCAGCATACTAGTAGTAAGTCGACATAGGTGATTTTGATCCAATCAACACCTGCATTTATTGTATTTAATATCATTTATTTATCTAGTGGACCAAGCTTCATCTAAATCAAATATATACATAGGCCACATTTGCTCAAAAATAAGTTTATTTATGTGTAATTATGAAAAATGCTTAAAACCATTTACGTATGTATTATAATGTGATAATACATAATAAAACAATTTATCTACATATAAATGATATTTTAGATAGTTTAAATATTAAATATAATTTTAAAATTGATATTTAACGTTAAATCATTTTATTACGTTGATTTTACACATTTGTAGGTAGGGACATGCATTGTGATATTAAACAAGTGAAAGAATTTCTAAAATACTATAAATAATACTAAATACAATAAATAAAATAGATTTTTTATCAACCATTAAAATATTTAAAATAAAAATTTACATGGAAAAGAAATTTCATAAAAGTATTGTCGTTGTCAAACAAACGGTCGAGATATATATGAAAGAGAAACATTTCGTTTTAAGCAACTCTCCTGTGACAATTTCCATTCAACCCAACCTTGTCAGTGACGTTGCCCAGTCTGCTATAACAAACAAATAAATAAAAACAAAAATTGATGTTGCCCAGTCTTTTGTCCGCAATGTGGTGCCCTGTCATATTCTTATCATCCACATCCGTTTTATTCGCGGTTTCCAAAGCCACAGCAATAGGATATTTACGAAGGGAGGGTATGAAATGTCAGCTATGACGTCCTGCTTGCATGAATAATGCTGAAGGGCCTGTAAGCACCAGCTAGGGACAGGTTCCCTATCATTTTCGACATGGTTCTCATTCAATAAATAAGTACTTATCACTGAGAATCGACACGTAAGGGTGCATTGACAAACAGGGTGTGTTTGATGCGAACAGGAAATAGGCAAAAGCGGATCCAAATTATTTTTTTAATGATCTTGTTAACCTCGGCTTACTTCAAAAAACACATATAAATTATTTTTTTTTACCTTTTTTCCTTATAAACTTATTAATATAGATATATTTAACATATAAATAAAATTTTACTATTTTTGAATATGCATATATATATTTTTTAAATTTTTAAATATGAGAGTATTTTAGTCATTTTCAACTATTGCAAATGGTTTAAATATCTTTGTTTAAATTTTTTTAAAAAATATATACACATATCTAAAAAAGTAATATTAGGTTTACATATTATAACTGCACTTAAAAAATAAGTGTACGAAGAAAAAAAATTTAAATGAATTTTTTAAGGTGTGCTAAATAAGAAGTTACTTAGTCTGTTGACAGGATCATTTCCCTGTGTATATATACGCACACATTGTAATTTTTGCCGTGACATATTCTTATTATCCACATCTGTTTTATTCAAGGTTTCCCGAGCCACAGCAATAGGATATATACGAAGGGAGGGTACGAAATGTAAGCTATGACGTCCTGCTTGCATGAATAATGTTGAACGGTATACAAATACCAGCTAGGGAGAGGCTCCCTATCATTTTTCATATGGTTCTCATTCAGTAAATACGTGCTTATTGCAGAGAATCGCCAGTAACGGGTGCATTGACAAATGGGGGGTGTTTGATACGAACACGTGCATCTACAGGAACTCCTAAGCAGAGCCAATTACCAGGGTGTGTTCCACAAACATTAAAAATTTTCACTCTTTAATTACCTAATTAATTTTTAATTATTTTTTACTACTTATATCACTATCTTACTTCTTAGTCATTTCACTAACTACTTATACAATTATTCTATCTATTTTAATTTTATCTAATTTTTCATCTTCAATACCTTTATTATATCACGGTATTTCTTTTATTACAAAAAATTTTATATAAAAAACTTTTCTTTCAAAAATTTTATGGAATGACAAACACACCTTATATATATGAAAAATGATCTTGTTAATCCGGGATTACTTCAAAAAGCATATCTAAATCTGTTTTTTTCTTTACTTTTTTTACTATAAACTTGTTAATATATATGTATTTAATATATAAATTACGTTTAATCATTTTTAGATATGCATATATATATTTTTCAGATTTTTAAATATAAGAATATTTTAGCCATTTTCAACTATTGCAAATGGTTTAAATATCTGTATTTAAAAATCTTTAAAAATATATATATACATATCGAAAAATAGTAATATTTGATTTTTATACTATAAATGCACTTAAAAATAAGTGTAGGAAGGAAAAAGAAAAAAGTTTAAATGAATTTTTTGAGATGTGCTAAACAAGAAATTACTTAGTCCGTCAAAAGGATCATTTCCCCATATATCCATATATACACACACTGTGATTGGTGCTCAAAAAAGAAACTAGTGTGGATACTACTAGAATTTTTTTTAATTGGTAGTATTGACTGTAACATTTGATATTACAATCAAGCAACTTCATAGCTTTCACACAATGAAAGAACATTTTTGTATCATACCCATACCGAAGGGAAAATCTATAAAACTCGTACATAATGAGGGAAAATTGAAAATCCATGCCCCGAACCCGGTGGGAATTGAACAGGCGACTGGCAAAAATATTGCCAATGCGCGTACCACAGGGGCACAGCCTAGGTGGCCACTACCAGAAATTTGTACTAGACATAAAAGCAATAGTACTAGCAAACAAATTTCTTATTGTTACTTAGGTAACACCTGAGCCTCGCAAACATGCCAGTGTATATGTATATGTATATGAATATGAGGTTCCAAAAAGTGAAGGGTCGATTTTACAAACATCCAGAGTTCATTATATGGATATCAACGTTATTTTCATGAATGGGTCGCGGAGTATGACAAACTACAATGGTGTAACCATTGCAATGGCTGTATAATGCGTACATGGAGGAAAACAGTAGTCTTTTCTATTTTTCTTATAGCCCATTTTTTCTCTAGTCGATTGGTTGGCCGACAATTATGTTGCTGGTGTGAATATCTCCAACTGGATTGTTTACATTTTCAAAAATCTTAACGATGTAAAGGGGGCACGATATTATTTGAGAGGCTAGCCATAAAAATGAATTATAATATTAAATATCTTATGGTTATATGGGTGTAAATTTTAGGATAAATTTCACATATACATATATATATATATATATGAATTTTATTCCTAATTACATTTATACTCATGAACTTTTAAAAATTCCTAATGTATTCATATATTTTAACTTAAAATTTCATTCATACCTTATGTAAAATGATGAATATGCCAAACTCTAATTATTGCAAGCTAAAAATTCATATTTAAATGAATTTTTAGTACTTTTTTACCTATAATATCATATTTCTACGGCTATAGAATCGTATATGATTTGAAAACTTATTTATAAATGCATAATTAGGTTCTGTGTATATTCATCATTTCAGGTAAGGGTGGGAGTATGAATAAAATTTAAGTATGTGTATATTTGTGTTGACACCTCACCTTTGGGCCCAAAAATAGATAAAATGGAAAAGGTCCTAAGCCCAAACAAATTCAAGGCAAAAGGAGGTTCAAGCAAGCTAAGCAGGCCCTTCCGCACTCAACCCACGGGAGCGAAGCTCCACCAAGCCTCGAAGCAGGCTTTTCAACAAACCAGATCCGGCCCACGAGAGCGAAGCTCCTACAGGCTACCTCAACGGGCTCCACAAAGCAGCCCACCAAGCCTCAGAAGCAGGCTTCTCTACAACTTTGGGCCTCTACAACGGCCCACCCAAAACAACGGCCTTAGCCAAACTCTAGCCCACCAAGTTTTAGCCCACTATGGAAGGAACCCTCCAAGCTCAAGCTCATGGACCAAGTCCAACATATCAAGCGGCTCAAGGCCCATACTCTCCCTTCAAGCTCAAGCTCATGGACCAAGTCCAACACATCAAGCGGCCCAAGGCCCATGCTCTCACATCAAGCTAAAGCTCATGGACCAAGTCCAACCACTCAAGAGGCCCATGACCCATTATTCCAACTCAAGTCCAAGCCCATTGACCAAGTCCATGACCCCAAGAGAGCCCAAAGCCCACTCCAACATCTATAAAAGGAGGAGCACCCCTCTCATTTAGGGGACACTTGAGGAGAGGCATCCCAGAGGGGAGGACGGGAGTCTGCAGCAATGCCCCAGCATCCCGGTTTTTCCCACTCTACGAGCTCCGCGCTCTCTCTTCCACGCCCCCTTTCCATCTCTCCTATTCTCTCAAATCTTTTTATTTTCCCCCTTTCACGCCGTGTAAACCGTCTCGGGTTGGCAGATTTCTCCATATTTGCTTCAACTCGAAGGCCGGAACCCGATCTCTGTACAACTAGTGCCTTATTTCACTAAATAGGGGCTGATCTCTCTTTAAAGATCAGTGGCGACTCCATTTTCTTTATTTTTGAGTGTGTATTTGAGTTAACGCCCTGGCAAGGCGGGCGCATGCGGGTCCACGGATCCCAGTATAATACGCCGCCGTTATGCTACCGGATTTGTGACTCGACTTGTGTACGGAAAGCCCCGTCTTAGCCGTTATGCTGCCGAACTCACGAGAAAACACCCGTACGCCAACCTTTCTAAAAAGCGTGAAGCCTAACGTGTTTTACCCCATGTGGATGCAGGAAAACTAAGCCCACGTCATTGTCCAACACGATCCAGATTTCCAAGGCGACGAAAACCATTCCGAGCCCATCGTAGCGCTCACGGCGGGTGCTACAATTTGACATTTTTGAACATTTATGGGTATAAGTAAAATTAGAGTTAAATTCCATCCTATGAACTATATTTTTATGTATGGCTTAAATATAATTTATAATTTTTGTTTTCTTTCATTTCTGACAGGGTTTGCCTTTTTCTTTTTATATTCTCTTCTCAACATCTAGAAACAACTCCGTTATTGTGATGTTAAATGTTTGGTATTTGAAGAACTAATGTGAAATCCAAACTAATGATCCGATTTTCATATGAGTAAAATGGGATTAACTAGAAATCGAACTAACTTATCGGCAGAGTAAAATAAAATTTTTATAAATAGAATATGAAACAGACAATCTAAGAACCCAACGGGCTTGAGTTACAACCAATTCCGTGTGCTCAGTTTCACCTTATGGACTAATTTATGCATCTCAAAGGCCTGAGAAAGAATAAGAATAAAAAGACAGACCTCACCCATTTCTTTCCTGCCCGGAAAGGATTACTTCAGACTTGGGCAAACACAAAAGATCATTGAATAATATGACTGGTTTGAACTTTGAACCCGATTACTCAAAAGTGATGACGAAGACCTGGAAGGAAACAATTACTACTGAAGAAGCCGCGTTTAACCAAAGCAAACAAGCCCAAAAAAAAGCAAGTTTCTTTCACCTGATCACAGGCGCATCTTCCTAGCCCACAATATATAGCAAGTCCATTATGATACTGCGTTCCATTCCAAACTCCAAACAAGATCCAGTTGCACTGCACACATGCAGCGGGCTAGATCCAGTTGCCGCCTGCAGGCTTGGAGAACTAAGATTGGGATGGTCTACGAACTGTCCAGGAACAATAATCAACTTATAAAGGTAATATGCTACCTTGATGATCATGTTAACATCACATTGATAGTTAGTATACTCATTAGGGTAACATGCTAACCGACACTAAAAATTGTTACCAGCATTGTGGGTAAACCCTGGACCTGCGCCATCAACTAGTTAAGCTATTTAAATAAATAAATAGATTAAAGTTAGATCTTTATAATTCATCAGCTTGTTTAGTAATCTGTTGAACCAGTCCAACCCACTAATCCATCGATAAAGTATTCAAGTGGCATACAAGAGATGTCGATAATCTAAATATATGATATTTGAAATGTGATTGCTTGAGTTTATTTGATAATAATAGAAAATGTTGTTTGGTGCAATCCTATATTAAATGCATATTTTTTGAGTTTTGTAAATGTATATTTAAGTTGATTGAATTGTTAAATGGAAATAAAATACTGTTCGCATCTAAGAATGAGAATAAATCAACAGTGTACTAGATTAGCTAGAATTTTAAAGAAATATTCGTATTAGAGCATTTATTTTCAAGTTAATTAGGTACATTTTTAAGTCATCGATATATTTTTTCGATTATCAAGACTTCAAATTAACTTGGATTTGGCCTATTTGCAATACATATATATAATTTCAATTAGCAAACTGCAAATTCATTTATTAAATGGAGTACAAATGTATTAAGGTTGAGGTTTTTAATGGATTAATAAAGGAATTTGTGTTGAGATTTTTTAAATAAATTAAGATTAAGATTAGATTCTAACTCATCCATCTGGATTCATTAACACCCTTATGTGGTTTCCATGCAAGACCTCTAACCCAATTTACAAACTTTTGGAAGTAGGAGTACAACTTGAGTAAGTTACTTGTAAGTTGATCTATTGGATTCTTTAAAATGGATAGAGTAGAAATATTTTTATAATCATAAAATAAAGAAGGTTCTATGTAAAAAGAATATTTCGTTCACTTAAGATAGGGTTGATTCTAAGGTGTGGATACCTATAACTAACCCAAATTACTAACATATATTCAATACATCTTTTATAGAACATATTATATATTTAAAGGTATAAAGTATATGTTTAAAAAATATATAAATATGTTAAATATAACTACTATTTATTGTATTTGATAAATATATTTTTAAATTATATTATTATCATATTAATTATAAGTTTTTAAGTAAAATTTATAGTGAACTTATAATTCTAAAATACAATATGAAGGAATTTTAATAAACCAATTTATAATCAAAATTGGAACTAATCTAGCCTTTAAAAAAAGGTAGGATAGGCCTTAAATCAACTTGACCTAAGGATAGAATAGGAATTGTTGAAAGTAGAATACGAATAAGGTTGACTTTAAACCAACCAAACCTATCCGACTCAAGTTATATCGATACTTAAGAGTTATCGAGAGTGAGTAAAACTCGATCTAGAGGAGTAGATGGACCACACATTTATATAAAGGGTACTTTTATTTTTCAATAAATATTTTCTATATTAAATGTTTCTCTTCTACAACTACTATATTTTTTAATTATTTATTCATGTGCTCTCATAGAACTATCTTAATTTTTTACTTCAAGAAAACTATTCTAATTTTTAATTATTTCCTTTTCATACAATTACTTTATCATATTATATCACTTCTACCATTTCAAAAACTTTTGCATAAAAGTTTTTTGATTTAAAAGTTTTATCAAATACCAATGCCTAGCGCGATTCCATAGTCATGATTACACATACTGATTTTCTACTATACATCATAGGAAGCTAAAAATAGCTATTGTTATTCCCTCAAACGTGAATTATTTTAAATTTCAATTAGATATTGCTTTCGATGGTAGTATGAATCGCAAGGCCAAATATAAATTCTACACGTTCACAAAGTACAAGCAGACGCGAACAACCCACGTAAATTGAAACGATGGGTGTTAACTGATTGGATTAACCCGCAAACTCTGTTGTAAAACTTGTTTAGAAATTGATTAGAGTTGAATTTTTTGGCTAAATGGATTTCAACCTGTCAACTCACCCGCCTATTTACTCTTTTTTTTTTTTTTTATAAAGGAACTTGAGAAAACTCTAACCCTCTTCCATTCCAATCCTAAAGGGATTAGGGATAGAGTTACCCAAGGAATGCATTGCCAAAAAATTGTCCTTACATAATTTCCCTATGATACACCGGGGTGAATTGCCCCACCATGACAAATGGTCATCATTCGAGACCAATACCAACTCTGCTAAAGAATGAGTCACATCATTTCCAAGTCTAAGAACATGATGAACAGAGAAATGGACATAGTTGTTCAAGATAGACAGGATATCAGCAAAAATGAAACCTACCGGGGATGAGATGGATTTCCTATTCAATAAATAATTGCACAGAATGAGCGAATCAATTTCAAACTGAGCATACTGGACCTTTAACCTGAGTGCCCATCTGAGGCCCAACAAAAACGCCGAAGCCTCCATCAATAGCGGGTCCGACGTGCCCCTCCGTTTCTAACAGTTAATGAGTTCACTGTTTTCAACACTTCGACCTGTTTAATCTGCACAAACAATGAATATGAAAGCATTATAATTTTTATTTTTCAGCATTGTTTTTATTTTTATTTTTAATAAAAAAGAACCATCAAGTTATACATGAACTATCATATGATTGAGCAACTTACTTTCAACGTATTTTCCAATTTAAAATAGTTCTTTAAAAATCTAAACTAATAGTATTATTTTGAATATTTTTATCGTAACCAAAATCACATGCATTGAAAGCTTCTGAATTATAAAATTTAGGATAAATTCTTTTAATACCCATGACATTTGTCCATAATTTCTTTTCTATTCACAATATTTCAATAATTCTATTGATACCCACGACATTTTACTCTGATTCATTCCATGTCCATGTTGTTACTTTCCATCACTTAAGTTGTTGATTTGTAATATGCCAATATTACTTTTTTTTTATTAATACCACAATTACCTAATCGGGCCGAAATAGCCGGCCACCATCTTTTCCGGCTAACCCACGACATCCTGCCCCACCGCATATTGCTAGGAAGGATTTTTTCTCCGGTTGACCCAAATATGTTGCGCACATTCGACCGGTGATCTCCAGATCCAACGAGCCATCTTCTTCTTCTGTAGCCACCCTCTTCTCTAGATTCAGTGTTGTAGTCCTCCATCTTCTTCAGATCTGTTTGCTGACTTCTTTATTGCCATAAATGGCACCATTCGGAATGTCGTTGCTCCCTTACTGCTTGCTTTTTCGGTGAGAAACGTACAAAAAAAATTTCCTGTTCGTCTCTACTCATTCGTGGTTCCGAAGCCATCCACATGCTACTACCTCGAAGATTGCCTCACCTGCCGGACCTTCCTCATTGCTACCGCCGCCTTCTTCCGCTAGTTGCCAGTCCGATCTGCTAGCATCAGAACCCGTCGTCGACCTTTGTTGCTGGCAAAAAGTGCAGCTCACCATCTGTCAAAAGCCCACGAGTAGAACTCCTCTGAAGGCTTCTATTTGATGCCTTTTAAAAATGTTTTCAGCAGAAAAAGGAACCCACCCGAAGCTTTGCTCCGGTGAAAACCCAACTGAAATCTCAACTATCAGACACGAAATCTGCACTGCCGAGCCATATTAAGATGTCTAGATCTGCTACGCCCTTTGCTAAGCAAAACCAAGATCTTCACCATAGATCTGCTTACTATTTCTCCAACAACGAGCTTGATTTTGGCCAAGTGACCTTTTACACTATCTTTTCCAGACAGAGCAATGTCTACTATGCAGGGATGGAAGCCACATGCCATCATCCTCCCCATTTGGATGTGGCACTTTTGTAGCAAATCATGCACCAAAATCCAACACCGCTAACCAGAAATCGATGACCAGATCAAATTGTCTATCCTCCTCCATTGATTCCAACGCTTAGCAGATTGAGTGATGGCAGTGCCCGGCATCATCCAAATCTGGTGTCTGTTGCAAATTTGGTTCGTCTTCTTCCATTGGTAGCACTGCATCTCCTCAACGGTGTTGACATCACTAGCCGCATGCTTCATCACAACCATCCAGACCCAACACCGGACATAGTCAGTTAAAACGCCCTAACTGACAATGGTGCTCTTAGCAATAGAGCCTCCAGTGGAAAGATGAGCATAGTCAAAAGGAGCCGAAGCAAATGGAGCTTGGCAAAAACAATTGTGGAGCAAAAATGTCATTTACATATGTAGATGACGTTATTTTAAGCTGTTTATGATAGCACGGGCATGGAAAGAATTAGAAGTAAAATGTTATTGGTACTTGGGGAATTATTAAAATCGGTTGGTACTAAAGAATTTTTCTCCATAGAACTTTTTTGGGTATGAAAAGAAATTATTAGTAAATATTTTGGGTACAAGAAGAATTTATCCTAAAATTTAACATGTCATTTGGACTCTAAGTAATTTAGTTTCAACTTATTTACAATCCATGCCAGCAATTTTTTATAAATGAATTATAAATGGATTAGTGTTAGTATTTTCTAAATGGATTAATAAATGAAAGTTGAACTAGCCGATTAATGCCATGCGTACTACTGTTCCTGAATAAAGATGCTAGCCAATTGTTAATTTGTCGTAGGAGTGAAAGAACATTCCCTTTACACGGGTAGGAATGTATGGAGAAATGTTGTCACATGTTGGATGCTGGTGGGCCAATCACACCATCACACGATTCAGTGCCCTTTCACGTCTGAAGAGTTGTAGATTCACGCATCAATGCTCTGCTGTTGTAGGAGGTAAATGCCTCTTGGGGAGTAAACATATATTATATACATGGGCTCGTGTAACTAATTTTTAACAGGGCCCATGTACACTGAGATTAGACAAATAAAAGAATTTTTAAGATACTATAAATAATACTAAATATAATTGATTAAGTAAATTTTTCATCGATTATCAAAATTTTAAATATGAAGAGAGTTATAGATAAAAAAGTTTCATAGAAGTAGAACCATGTATATATATATAGAACATATCTAGCACAGTTAACTTCAATGTAAATTACGTGCTGTTAGTTCAAAATGAGTATCATATATACTTAAATATACCGATACTTTATATAATTATTTATTCATATATAAATTATATTTAAGATAGTTTACATGCTAAAAAATAATTTTAAAGTTGTTATTTATATTAAATTATTTTATTATATTGAATTTGTACTATTTTCATATGGACTCCACACGCACATCTAATTTGGATAAAAATCAGTATGCTAATAAAATAATAATTTTAAATAGATTGGTAGAGTAGATTATAATTTTATGATTATGTGAGACTTATTTTAAGCCAACTATACCGTAACTTACAATGTAGTTAACTACACTGAAATATATTTTTTATATATATATATAAGGAGTGATCCTGTTAGCCTCGGTGAAAATTGTTCAAGTGCAGTCGTACTACACCATAACTACAATGTGGTCCGCTGCAAATGGATCTCACATGATCATGAAGTTAACATTTACCTCGTCTATTGTATTTAGAATTATTTTCTTTAATAACATACTAATTTTCATCCAAATTGACATATGTGCATGAGTTCCATCTTAAAATGATACCAAATCAGTGTAATAAAATAGTTTGATATAAATATCAATTTTAAAATTATAATTTCAATATCTTAACTATCAAAAACATGTTTTTATATAGATAAATAATTGGATGAAATATTATTATATTATAATATGTGTTGGGCTCATTTTGCAGCGGACTCCAGTATAAATATGGTGCAATCCATCTTAAGGGTGAGAATTGAGGGAGAATGACTCGTGACCCGACCTTATTTTAGACCAGGGCGGATCACGGTAAATTACCCGACGGGGCAGGGCGGGTCAAGCATCTACGAAAATATTTTAAAAATCCGGGTCGGGGCGGACCGATTGAGGTCCGATCCTCCTTCTACCGCAACTGGCCCGCAGAGGCATATCTATTTATTCAAAACCCTAAACCGAACTCCCACCGAGCTCCTGCACTCAGCCTTCCAGAGCTAGGGCTCCTAAAGCCGCTCCGCCGCAGCTCCATTGCATCTCTACCACTTGCCGTCGTAGCCCCTGCAAGCCGCTAAAGGTGGTCGCCGCGCTCATCTCCGGTAGCTGCAAGAAGCTCATCCAACGAACGTCGATTCGGATGGCTCTTCTCCACCTCTGATAACTACAGCAAGCTCATCCAGCTAACAGAGTCGATTCCGACGACGGTATTCTGTTTGGATTTCATCCTCCATCTGTCATTTTTTCATTTTTCATTTTCCTATTTGTCATTTCGCCTTTCGATTTCTTATACCCGTTCACTTTTTTCGCAGCCATTTGCTCTGTCTCCGGCGATTGGTGGTGAGTGATTTCATCTTAAATTTCCATTCATTTTGTCCGTGCCCATTTCTTTTTTTAACATCAATTGATTTTGACACTTCAAACTTGTTTACAAATCAGTGATAATGGAGGTTTATTGTATCTCCTTGTAACAAAGAAATGTCACCCAATATCAGGAACAAGAGATAATCCTGTGTTATATAGACGAAGACCAATTCTAGAGGACTAGTATCACGTAGAAATGTGGAATCCATCTCAAGGTTCAATGGCTTGAGACACCTAACTAGTTTGAATTACTCATCATCTCCATTCTGTTTGGTACGAAAAGAGAAAGACTCCTCAAGTAGCTGTTTGCACACCCAATGCTAATTCTAAATATGCATTAGAAATTAACTGTGTACATTACTTTGAGAATCTGTTTGCATTGTTATTAATAGATAAACTTGTAAAAGGATGAATAGACATCTTTATTTGATTATAACATGTTATTATATAAACAGGGTATTCAAGTTTGATGTTTCAGGCAAATCTGTTTAGTTTATGTGTGTTTGCCAAAGTTGGAACTTGTCACTGATGATGAATGACTTATGTTATCAGTTAAATTGGTTGTGATTTTTGTTTTTTATGTGCATAGAAGTGTAACTAGTTGTGATGGTAAAGCGTTATCGGAAGTAGTTTTATTTCTTTATTGAATTTGTATAGATATTGTTCAAGTCATGCCCTCTACAAGTTTTCTCAGCAAGATAAAAAGTATTATCAAAGTTCTTTGTGCTTTTCAGGTATATCTATTATCATAATACATATTTTAGCAATTTTACTTTTAACTCAAAATGTGACATTCAAGTTAATTTTGTTGAAGGTAAACATAGAAGGACATTAAATGGGTTCAAGCAATTAGCGATTCAAAGTTTCAAACATGCAAGTTACCAATATTATCCTGAATGAGGTAGGTTTCATTAACTTTTTTCATAAAATGATGCTATTTATTCATTCTTTGTTTAAGCAGTAATGTTTTACTTTTACTAATTAGTAACATATCAAAACCTACTATATTTAAATTTAGTATAAATATGTCTTTATACTTAATAAGTGTATAAATTATTAAAACTATCATACTTGGCTTGCATTTTTTACTCGACCTGTTGTCCCGATATCGACCCGAATTTTATCCTGAGACCTATTGAAAAGAAATAAGGATCAAACCAACCTTGTTTCGACCCAGAATAAAAATAAGGGTCAAACAAGATTTTTAAAAGGTTGGGTCAAGATGTGCCCTGATTCCCACCCCTAGATCGTCTACACTGTATTAGCTCTCTCTCTCTCTCTCTCTCTCTATGTATATATACATATAGGAATTTATTTTAGTGCATTTGAACTGCATCATAATTTTGGTGTAGTCAATGCATTGTGGAACCCACTTGATTATGAATAAGAAATCTACTTCACCCATTGTATTTAGAATTATTCAATTTATTAGCATACTAATTTTCATCCAAATCCAACATGTGTATATACCTCATTTTAAAATGGTACAAAATCAGCGGAATAAAATAGTTTAAAATAATATTTTCAACATCTAAATTATTCAAAGCATGATTTTTATATGGATAAATGATTGTATAAATTATTATTACATTTTCATATGTGCAGGGCCCATTTTGCAGCGGACTACACAGTAATTATGGTACAGTCCGTTTGTACATGATAAGTTCTCATATATATATATATATATGTATATATGTATATATGAGAAATATTTGTATGAGCTCCGTTTTATGTAACCAGGTTACATAAAAGCGATCTTATCTAACTCCCTTAATTTCTAAAATATTGATGATGGATTTAAAATATAATCCATTCATTGTATTTAACATCACTTGTTTATCTAAGAGACCAAATTTCATTTAAATCAAGTATGTATAAAGGCCACATTAGCTCAAAAATATATATATTCATGTGTAAATTATGAAAAATGCTTAAATCCATTCACACATATATTAGAATGTAATAATACTTATGGAATCATTTATATACATAATATTAATATTTTAGATAGTTTAGATGTTGAAAAAACTATTTTAAAATTAATATTTTAGCATTGAACTATTTTATTACGTTGATTTTACATATTTATGGATAAGACTCATATACAGTTAAATTAAAAATAAAAGGGTTTCCAAGATATTATAAATGATGTTAAATATAATAAATAGAGTAGATTTTCCATCAACCATTACGATTTTAAAAATGGACTGAATCTGTATATGTAGTTGCGAGGAATGATACCGAAATGAGAAATGTTCACGTGTTGGAGACCAATCACATGATTGATGATTCATTACTCGTTCACGTTGTGGTGATTGGTGAAGACTGAAGAGCTGTAGATTCACACCTGAAATTAATCAATTTATACATGCCATTCTCTTCTGTTGAATGTAAAAAGGAAAATGAAATGTTTGTCAATTTCTTTAAAAAATGTTACATGGCGATAAAGGTATATATGCTCATGTATTTCTTGTACACGATCCGAAGATTTTCATATATTTTCCCAAGACAGGTGCTGAAGAATTCCATGTTTCAATCAATGTACATGATTCCCATCCCATGCCAATATGCTCGGCCGTGCATTTCATGTGAATACAGTCAAAGGCATGATCTTGTTGGCTATAAAAACGGCAGTTTGACAATGCAAGTAATTCACCAGCAGCAGCAATAATATTTAATAAGAGCAGATGGATCGAGCATTGTGCAGTAGAAATGACCCTTCGTTTCCTCTCTCTGTCCACTTCGCTCTCCTTCTCGCTTACAGCATAACCTCAAGCTTGAGCCGTCCAAAAGTACCCTTATCAGTAATGTGCCCATGGGCCGGCGGATTAGATGTGTTGTGGCAACTGAAATGGCAGAGCAGCCTATCATCCGTCGAGATGCAAGTTACCAGAAAGCTCTGTTCAATTGCTGAAAGGCACCTACACGGTGATGCGTCTATTAGATCCATATTGTATCCACCAGCTATGTATGTTTAACTAGTCTAGGATGCATGAAATGCAAGCCCAATCTATCGCGATTTTTTTGGATCTGATCATCCAGCCAATTATCCAGGGTGCAGTGCCAATGAATGCATTTCGTTTTGTCGGTATTCAACATAAAATACAAAAGTGTTGATCTTTTGTCAATTAAAATCGTCTTTACAATGGTTAAAATTTATTTGCTAAAAAAAAAAAAACTTAGTTGTGGAATGAACATATGACAAATAACCACCACCAAGAAGAAAAGTCTTTTTTTTTTTTTGAAAAACTTTTTTCCTTTTTTTTTTGGAGAAACGAAGAGAACTCAATTTTGATTTGGTTTCCAATGCACATGCATCTTCCTTGTTAATAAGTAATTTTTGTCGCTAATAAGAGTTACTAAAAATGTATTTTATTGACTGTGGATGTACCGGTTCGCGCACCGGTGTGGATCATAATTGACAAAATCAAAACTGTCCTATCTTGGGCCACCCACATATCTGTCCATCATGTTCTTAGGCGTGGAAACGTGGTGGCCCATGATTTAGCTGACTTTATGTCTTCTTCTGTTACTGATCATCTTTTTTGGTGGGATCAACCTCCCCAACAACTATTGGGGAAACTTTGTATAGATAATTTTTTGGGAAATGAATTTCCTGGATCCCCCTCGTCCGATCCCTTTCCGAATTGAAAGGGGATCGGGATAGGGTTGTGTATCCATTTCATCAAAAAAAAAAAAATTGTATTTTATTGTAGCAATATATAAACAATTAATCCTGGATCGATCATGAGTAGTTAGTTGTCTGCTAATGCGTATATAGGATGATGCATACCTTTGAGAGATCGACTGGATCGTAGAAGTGGCAAGGGGTTTGCTTATGGAAACCACACAGTCCATTGCAAGACTCGAGTTGATTGGTTCTCTCTAACGTTTAGGATTGGATTATCATAATGAAATCAGGTAAGCTCTGAAGGAGTTATGAAAATTAGGCCGAGTGAGTTAGGGATAGAGAACCGTCTAAAGTGCCACCTCTCTTTTCTTCCGGCTTCTTAGGCAATATGGGTATGAGGTGTCAACAGGTTTATACATGTGTATATTATTATCAGTAATGAATAATTACGCTTTTTTATTATAAAATCTCTGCACTCAAACTAATTAATGCTGCATTTGCTACAGACATGTTCAATAATTTCTTGGACGAGGCTGGAAGCTTCAAATAATGCCTTTGCCAAGACATAAGAGGATTGTTGAGTTTGTATAAGTGTCACATCTTGAATTTATAGGAGAAGATATTTTGGATGAGGCCAAAGCCTTTACTACCAAACATCTCATACAAGTGCTAGCGCAGGGGTAAGTACTGGATCCTCCTCACCTTTCCCAACAAATAGAGCATGCATTGGAGCTTCCTGTTCATTACATGGACCCAAGGCTTGAAGCTAGGTGGTATATTGAAGAGGTTTATGAGAAAGAAGAGCACATGAGGCCTTGCCTGCTTCAACTCGCTGAGCTCGATTACAACAGACTCTAAGCACTTTACCAAGGTCAAGGATCTATATATACATATATAGAGATGGGCCCCACATAATGATCAAATTAAAATCTACTCCTTCCATTATATTTAGAATAATGTATTCTACTACCATATCAATTTTTCATCCCAATCAGATATGCGTATGGACCCCATCTGAAAATGGTACAAATTCAACGTAATAAAATAGTTTAATGTAAATAACAACTTTAAAGTAGTTTTTTCAAGATCTAAATGGTCAAAAGTATGTTATTTATATGGATAAATGATTGTATGAAGTTTTATTGCATTATAATATGTGTGGAGCCCATTTTTGGGATAACTGCACCATTGTTCCAGTGCAGTGACGCTTAAATAGGCCCCACATGATGATCAAATTATAATCTACTTCACACATTGTATTTAGAATAATATACTCTATTACCATATTAATTTTCATTCCAATCGGATATGTGTATAGACCCATCTGAAAATGGTACAAATTCAACGTAATAAAATAGTTTATTAGAGTGTAATTCAACTGTCTGATTATATGATAATAACAACAATAACAATGACGACAACAACAATAATAAATACAGTTCGTTGTAAAATGGGCTTTACATATATTAAAATATAATTATACTCAATTTTTTTAAGAAAGACCCCAATTTTTCATTGCATGGATAAAGAGACTTTACAAAAGAGTAGAAGTCAAAAACTGTGGTGGTTTACCCTCAACGGATTTTACAAGGAGCAGCATCTTTTGATGCACGATCTACCAAGGAATGGACTACTCTGTTGCCGATCCTTCTAACATGGTGAACGGAGAAATCCGACCTGTGCAGAACTGACTGGATGATCTCTTGGATAAGAGCCCCAACTGGTGAGAAAATGTGGCGATCTTTTCTCAAAATATCAGCCAAAATTAGGGAGTCGCTTTCGATATTTAGATGTGACACTTGCATTTCAATGCCTCATTTAACACTAAACAGAATAGCCATCAGTGCCATCTACAGAGGGCTATCTACCTCTGGAATTTTCCATGTTTGTGCTACCATCAATTTTCCTTCCGAGTTTCTCGATATAGCCCCCAACCCCATACATATCGCGCTGGAGTTGTGGCGTACGTTGATGTTCAGTTTCAGGTAACTAGTCCTTGGTTTCATCCATCTGGATCTCAAAAGGAAAAGGATTTTTCACTTGTGTTGCCAGTTGGAATGAATCCCAAAAGTTTCTACATTATTGCATAGTGCAGGTGAAGTTTGGTTTTGCACCCTCCTCTCTCACTTTGTTTCTTAGGAACCAAATATGTCAGCAGTGAAGAATGAATCAGCTCTTCCCCTTGCCACTTGGATGCCAACCTTCTGAAAGTGCATTTGATGACATCCCTTGGAGCCTAGATTTCGTTATCAGTTATCAAATGTCTTCTTTGACGACCACATTTGCACAGAAAATAAAAGATGTTGAGCATTTTCTCTCCCCGAACCACATAAGGTACATGATGGATTTAGAGATACTCCCCTACTTTGGAGGGTGGCTATCGTTGGAATAGCATTGTGGAAGAGTTTCCATCCAAAATTTTTTACCTTCTGTAGGAGCTGCAACTTCCATATTGCTCTACACATGTTTGTATCACCATCCTTCTGTGGGTGATTTTTCTCCCACAACCTATTACCCACAAAGAGTTAGCAATAATAAAACAGTAGGTTGACTTCACTCTTAGCATCCTGTCAGGATTAGCCTCCCAAAACCACCTATCTGCAGCTTGAGGGGAATGAGGAGTGGTGTCCTTAAATCTACCACGCATTCGTTCCTTCAGACCTTTAAAAACCATCTTTTTTGACATCCCGAGCCACGCTGGGAGACCCAACTAGTTCCTGATCACCTCTCCCTCTGATCTTAGTAGACTTTCCACCTCATATCTGCTCTTCTCCCTTGTTCTAAAGCTGTAAAATAGTGCCGTCTTTTCCATATTCACAATCTGCCTCGAAAAAGCACTGCACTCATGCAAAACATTTAGAAGGCAGCTTACCTCCTCTTGACATGCCTTTAGAAACAAGAGAGCATTATCAGTGAAGAACAAGTGACAAATCAAAGGACTCCATGGGCAGATCTTTATGCCTGAGAGTTGGCAATTGCGGATCTTCTCTAACATCAATTGAGATAGGCCCTTCGCACATATAAAAAGAAAAGATAGGGAGATAGAGGGTCCTCTTGTCTCAATCACCCTAAGGTTGAAAAAGTCGGTGAAGTGGCCACTGATACACCCTGTATTTAACTGATTGCAAAAAGTTCCTCATCTATCATATCCATGTATCTCCAAAATTCATCCTTTTCATCATCTCTAGGAGGTATCCCCATTCCACCTTATTGTAAACTTTGACATATCCAGTTTTACAGTCATGTCTTCTCTCTTCCCTCTCCTCTATCTAGTCATTTATCTATGCATAAATAATGTTTTAGATAGTTTAGATGTTAAAAAATATATTAAAATTGATATTTATATCAATGTATTTTATTACGTTAATTTTGTATTATTTTAAGATGAAATCCATACACGTCCAATTTAGATAAAAATTGACATGCCACTAAATTAATAATTCTAAATATTAGGTGTGTTTGGTAATTAATAAAACTTTTGGATTAAAAATTTTGATATAAATATTTTTGAAATAAGAGAAAATTATGTGATATGATATGGGTCATGATTATGAGTAAAGAAAATAAATTTAAAATAGATAGGTTAGCTATATGGATAGTTGTATAAAAATAGTTGAAAAGTATAATAGTTGTATAAGAAAATATAAAGAAATAATTAAAAATAGGATAATTATGAAAAGAAAAAATTTTGGTTTGAAAATTTTTAATATGACCAAACATGATTATAATAAGTGGTTTAAGTGTCAATTTTGATTAGTGGTTAGACCCTTTTGTAGTAGATTGCAGCGTAATTATATTGTAGTACGATTGCATTTGAATAAATTCCTAATGCATATAATAAATTAGCATGCTCATTGTTTCAATCTGGGTTGTTCTATATGTGAATTAGCAAGTAGAATGTGAATTCTATATGTGAATTCTGCTAATTGCAAGTAAGTTTTAAGATGAGTTACTGTTGGATGTGAATCATGTGGAGTGTGTGTATATCGCGTATATATATAGTTTGAATCCGGTGATTTCAGACAGGTCTAAATATATATTTTTTGTTTTTTTGAAATTTTTTTATAAACATATTGATTTAGTTATATTTAATTTATAAAACAAGTTTTATTATTTTTGAATAAATGTATATATTTATTTTTGATTTTTTCAGGGGTATTTGGGTTATTTAAAATAACCTAAATATTCCTATATTTAAAAATTTAAAATAAATATATGCACTTATTTAAAATTGTTAAAACTTGGTTTATAAATTAAATATGACTATATTAACATATCTAAAAAAAAATTCAAAATAAAAACAAAAAAATTATGTTACTGGTCTCTGAAAAGATCGTTACCCCCCAAACGTAGCCTTACATCTTCCTTTCTTCCGGTGGCTAGATATTCCGGAAGGCTCGTGAAACGATCACGTTGCTTTTCTGATTGCACTGCGGCGTGTTTGGATGGCATGGGATCGCGATGGGATGAACCCCACCAAGAAACGCCAACCGCCCATAGCCGTGCATTTTGGATCTTGGACGATGATCGAGCCGATTTGTTACAGGTAAATATAGAAGCAATTGCATGCCCTGTACTTAATTAAAATTTAAATAAAAGTTATAGTGACTATCTTTAAGTGGGTGCATAACGTAAACTCGAAAAGGTATCATGGGTCAAGTAATACATGCAAAATATTAATTATTTCCAGTTTGATTACTACATGCATATACATAAATTACTAATAATATTTTAATTGAAGTTGAGATTAAGGGTGCATTTGGGAAAGTCTAAATGTAAAAAATGGGAAAGAAAAATAAAGAATTTTAAAAAATAAAAAGCAATATAATATAATAAGGGTAATTAATAATTAGAATCAAAACAAATAATGTCAAAATAGACGTAATACATATATGAAAAATGCGAAAAATAATTAAGCATGATAATAAAAATATTAATTAACTAGTTAAAATTTCAAATTATCTCCAAAGTTGTGTTAAAAGAATTCTTTTATCTTCTACATGTTTTCATGGGTATTTATATTATAACCGTCTCAACTCTTGTATTACAATCAGGCTCACGAGACGTTGGAACAATTTTCTTACAATATACTGCAAACCAGTGTTATCAGAACCGGACCGGACCGGCCGGTCCGACCGGGAACCGGTCCAGTTTCCGGTTCGGTTGGCACTGGTTTGGTCTGATCAAATGAAACCGTCCGAACCGATGAACCGGCGGTCGAACCGGAATTCCGGTTCGACCGGATTCAACCGGTCGGACGGATATCCTTAAACAGCTAACCCTAAACTAAAGGAAAAAAAAATAATCTTCTGCTTCGTCTGTGACTCTGTTCGTCGTCCCGCAGCCGCAGCAGGCATCGCCTTCCTCGCCCGACGATCTTGCCGTCGTCGCCCTCACCTTCGTAGTCATCCCGCAGCCGGCAGCCCTCGCCCTCGCCCGACGATCTGCCATTCTTCCGTCTCGCCTTGCCGCACGCCGTCTTGCCGCAGCAACGCCGACAATCTGCCCCACGTCGTCTTGCCGCTGCTCTGTGCTGTCTCCTCTCCCGGCACCGGCGCCGTCTTGCCGCACCCCGCACGACGACTGGGAGCTCTGTGCTGTCTCCTACTCTCCTTTCCCACCGCTCTGTGTTGTCTCCTCTCCCGGCACCGGCGCCGTCTTGCCGCACCCCGCACGACGACTGGGAGCTCTGTGCTGTCTCCTACTCTCCTCTCCCGCCGCTCTGTGCTGTCTCCTCTCCCGGCGTCGGCAGCATCAAAATTCAAAACAGCAATTATCAAAAAACAGTACTCATTATTTATTTATTTAGCCCTTTTTGATTTAGCCTAATTTTTTTTTGCTTGCGTATCTTATGAATTAGTAATTATCAATGATTCAATTATGCTATTAAACAATCTTATAATATCAATTATGTCATTAAATAAATCTAAAATCTTACGTAATTATTAAAAAAATCTCTATAGGAATTATGATTATTAACTCCCATACATTCAAAATTTTAAGAAATTTTGGACCTACAAAAATACTTCATATAATCAATCCATTCTAATTAATCATACGTATCATAATATGCAACTCATGTAATTAATATCACTCTCATAATTAATATGTAATATTTGTAATGATGTAAATGGTGGATTTTCAGACAAGAATGTGTGTTTGAATATTTGTAGACTTTTAAAATTTTATGTTTTGTGGGAATGATGTATTGTTAAACTTTTAAAATGTTATATTTGGTTGAAATGAAGAATTTATATACTTTTAAAATTTATGTTTGATGAGAATGATGCATTTAATGGTTTATAAACTTCTAAATTTTCATTTTTTGCTAAACATAAGAGATATTCTTAATTTTCATATTATAAAAGGTTATTTAATTATACAAATTTTGAACACTTACTGATCTGTTTTATTTCTTATTTTTTCAGGTATGTTTATAGCAATTCATCAAGGTACCGAGATAAAGAGGAAGAATTCAAGAACCAACAACCAAGCAACAACGGTCGTAGCTTATTATAAGTTTAAGTCTTTCAGGTCAGTTAATGTACTTAATTTTTTAAAACTCGCTATTAATTTTTTCCTACATGTTTTGTTTTTATATTGTGGTCCTTAAAATCCAACATATATATTTTGGATTTATAAAAACATAAGTTTATCAAATATTTATTTAAATTTTTTAAAAATTTAATATTTATGATGTTATAAATATATCATGTTGACGTCACTGGTTCGAATCAGACCAGTTCCTTTACCGGTTCAATCACCGGTTCGGTTCTGACAACATTGCTGCAAACACCTGCGCATAACCTATTTTTCCTCTACGACTATTTTCTAAATTTCCAAAGATGGATGCTCTCACAGTTCTCCCCACCGTTACAACATTGAACCCGCATCAGCAGTGTGGATGAACCACGAGTTTCCACGACGCTGTCTTCGTCGCGGAAACTGCTGCATGTTAGGCTCACCAAACTACAAAATAATAATGGTGGGCTGGAATAATATAAGCCGCAGGCTTCTCGAAAAACTACTCGCCTCCTTTCAAATTTTCGCTTCTAGCTTTCGAACTGTATGCCCTAGTAATCCGAAATTGCACGTCTCCCCTCCGTTATCCAGCGCCATGTGTATTTGCCATTTGGCAGGCGCCCCTGCCCCCTGCCATGGCAGATAACAGCTTCCGTGGGTATTCGCAATGACTGTTGCTTCCAGGAAGCAATGCAGTTGTACAAATTTGTACTTGCGTCTCAACTCGCAAAGTTTTGGTTCGGGAGGCAACTTTCGTAGTCTGAAATGCCGTTTTCAAACGTCCAATTTTCGTACAAATCGTCACTCAAATAATATTCATATTTTTTCACTTACGGAGCTATCATTTTTTCTAACGACTACCATGTATAGTATTTATTTATTTTAACTTTACTTTTATTATTTTCCATAAATTATGCAATTTTTAAAATATTTTTTTCATTCTTTTGCATCTTACAATTTTTTCTCATTCTATATTTCAAGACAAACTATAAGTTGGACGAGATGAAAAAATATAGAATTTGATTTCTTGAGGTGAATAATTTCTCCATCAATAATTATATTTTTTTTGCTTTTACCTTTAAATTTCGATTATTTTTCCTAACAACTAATTCTTCAACGCTATTTATTCTAACTTTACTCTTTGTTTTTTTTTATTACTTACACAATTTTCAAACTATTTTATTTTCAACCCAATCCTACAGTCCTATGAACTTTATGAACTTTTGGGGGTATAGAGTACCAATTACAATGGACCCAAATCCCAAACTATAAGCTTTGTAGGAAGTGTACCTAAGCGACGATTTACTAACTTGGGTACTGAGAAATTTTTAAAATTTGCACATTTTCATCCAAGGAAAAACATTGTGAGCCAGCAGTGTCGGAAAAACCGAGAAAAGAATGTAAAGCAGTGGATGTTGCCATTAAAACACATGTAGCTGCTTCCAATTTTTTTCTGTTAGAAATAGAATGGAGACCGTAGAGGTGTAAATCGGATACTTCCAACTCTGGTAGGTGGAGGGAAGAGGGCGAGGGCTGCTGAATCAAGGACAGGATAATTAGAGAAGAAGTTAAATGCCATAAATGGAACAGAAACCGATTGGTGCAAGTGGCAACAGCAACGGGGAGGTGCGGTAACAATTGGCGACGACCGGGAAGATCGCGTTCGCAAGAGGGGTGAAGGAAAGGGATAAAAACGCAGGGAGGAGGCGAGATTAGGCGGGGATTTGGGGCTCCATTTTTTTTTTTTTTTTTTTTTCTTTTGCGAAAGTCAGCCTCTTTTCTCTATTTGCGGCTTGCAGAGGACAGGTTGAATATTTTCGTATTAGCAGATCGAACTACTGCTTGTTCTGGCGGCTTATCCCGCGCCTGCGCTGCCGCCACGCTTGAACGGCTGAAGAGTGAAGTCGTAGCGACTTCGGCCCGGACACAAGGTATGTGTTTGACTGTCTTTCTCTTCTTTGAGACACGATGCCATGCGTTTGGTCGTGCGATCTATTTTTTAATTTTTTGATAAACATATAAAATTAAATATATTTAATCTATAAATCAAGTTTTATAATCTTTGTGAAAAAATTATAAAAATGTCATTGTGTTTAAAAATATTCAAAATGGTAAATTTTAGTTTATAGATTAAATATACCTAACTTTCCGTGTTTAACAAAAAATAAAAAAATAAGTATGGCTTGCCACATGGGATCATGCCTCCTCTTTTTTATAGGCAACTAAAAAACTTAACTTGAATCACGTGAGTTAACACCTTGGTGGTGAACTGTTTAGTCATGCATATCACTAATTGCACTAGGAGATTTTTATACCCATTTATTATTTGGAAGATACTTCTCCCTAGTTCTTAAAAGGAATCATGTCTTCAGATTTGTAAGAATGTATCAAGGTTTCTTAATAAATATATAGATATATGTAAGTATATCAATAAGAAAAACACGGCCCGAACCACTATGGGAATCCATTTCAAAGGCATTTCTTTTTTTTGGTATTCTTTAGTTTAATGGCTTCTTGAGCTGATTTATAAGATGTAAATTATTTATCATGTTTAAAAATGTATATTACATTTTATCGAGAATATAATTATATCATCGAAAAAAGTTGCAGTGATTACAAAACCAAGTAACTTTAAAAATAAAATTTTAAATGACTAAAATTTTAACTTTTATGTGATTTAATTTTATAGCTCAATAAAGTTTTTTTATCAATTTATTTATAACCCCTTTTTTAGCTAGTGGTTAAAAAACCAAGCAACTTTAAAATAAAATTTTTTAAGGGACTGCATTTTTAACTTCTATTTGATTTAAATTTACACCTCACTAAAACGTTTATCATTTTAATAGCTGAATTTTTATTTAACTGGGCCTTGCATTCATAATTAAATCAAAATTTCACTAGTAAGATGCTTTAAAATTATTTGTTTCGTTATTTTGTCAAAGGTCGTTTCAGTGAAGTCTTAGAGTGTGTTTGGGAATGAGTAATACTTTTGATGAAAAGTTTTGAAGATGAAAAGTTGTCAAATGATGTGATATGATAGAAGTAATGATGAGTAGTAAAGAAGATAAAGTTAAAATAGATAGGTTAGTTGTGTGGGTAGTTGTGTAGAAATAATTGAAAAGTAGGATAGTTGTATAGGAAAATGTAAAAAAATAATTAAAAAATATGATAATTGTAGAGAATGAAAAGTTTTAGATTGAAAAGTTTTAATTTGACATTTTTTAACTATTGTCAAACATATCCTTAATTGTGGCATACCTCTTTCAAAATAGAGATTGGAACGTATAAATTATGAAAAATACTTTGGTAATCACTTATCTGTATAGGATTGATATTTCAAATTATTTAAATGTGTAGCTAACAGCTTTAAAATTATTTAAACTAAATAATTCTATTACTTAAAATTTATACTTTTTTTATGGGGCCACCTACATTTTTCTTATATTTGGTACTTATAATTATCTCAACTAGTATTACAATCAAACCCTTAGACATCCGAACAATTTTCATATAACATTCTTATAAATTTCTAATAATATACCTGCAAATCCCCTTCTCCAGTGGATACTCCTGTAATGCAAGGAGACAATGTCATCAATTGGACCAGAGAGTCTTGCATTACGCTTACTTGCAATATAGGCACCCACGTATTTGATGTTATCGAAACTGACAAATGATCTTTTTAAACCGGTCTGAAATCCCTCCATAATCATAATATTTTTAAAAAAAAAAAATTTTACAAATATATTAATCTAGTTGTATTTAATCTATAAATCAAGTTTTATCATTTTTGAACATGTATATATGTTTATTTTGGATTTTTAAAAAAGGGTATTTAAGATGACTTAAATACTCTTGTTTTTAAAAATACAAAATAAATATATACATATATCCAACAATAGTAAAATTTAATTTATAGATTAAGTACAACTAAATTAACATGTTTATAAAAAAAAGTTCAAAAAAAATGTAAAACAATATAATTTTGAACCGGTCTGAAAAGATGGCTCATCATTGAAACTGGGTATTCTATTTAAGTGAATAATTGTATTTGCAACGAGTGAGTGAGATTTTGATTTATCATTAAACGAACGAGCCCTACTGCGGGCCGTGGAGAAGTCACAAGGGTGCAGTTTGCCTAGGAGGGGACATAATATTTCAGGGATAACTTGTACTTTTCAAACTTTTAAATGTTTTAAGGGAGACTTTTTTATTTAAAAATTCAGGGGCACTAGGCGGTTCCGCCATTGTTTAATTGCAGCCCAACTGCAACCTAGACTGGGATATATTGTTAATTGTTGGTTGCATCCCGGAGTTTCTAGACTGATACCTTGAAAGCATTAAACTATTAAGTCGATACTCTCGATTTTGGGTGATAAAATGTGTCCACGAAAGATTGTGCATCCTCGGTATATTATGGGTGTGTTTGGTTATGAGTAAAACTTTTGATGAAAAGTTTTTGAAGTAGAAGTTGTCAAATTGATAGAAAATGATGTGATATAATATGAGTAATGATGAGGAGTAAAGAGAATAAAGTTAAAATAGATAGATTAGTTGTATGGGTAGTTGTGTAGAAATGATTGAAAAGTAGGGTAGTTTGTATATGAAAATGTGAAAAAATAATTAAAAAATAGAGTAGTTATGGAAAGTGAAAAGTTTTAGATTGAAAAGTTTTGGTTGACATTTTTTTGTGCCAAACAAACACACCCTATATTAGATGGTATTGGGTAGCGTGATCATTTTAGACCGGATTTCAGACACGTTTGCAATCCAAAAACATGTTTTTCTAAAAAAGAATCTATAGAAGTATTAATTTAAGTATATTTAATTTATAAATTAATTTTTATCATTTTTAGAAATATACATTTTAGTTTGCCAAACACATGAGTCTTTTTTGTAATTTTTAATAGTTTAAAATGACTAAAGTATTTCTATATTTAAATCTTTCTATACAATTATTAATATAGGTGTATTTAATCTGTAAACTAAATTTTATTATTTTAGAAAATTTGTATATAATTACTTTGTATTATTAAATACAGAAATATTTTAGTCATTTTAAAACTTGATTTATAAATTAAATACAAATATGTTAATAGTTGTATAGAAAAATTTTAAAATAAAAAATATATTTTTGGCCTAATGACAAATGATCAAGTGTCAAAATAAATATACACATCTTCTCAAAATTGGTAAAAATTAATTTATAGATTAGTTATACTTAGATTAATAATTTTATAAAAATTTCAAAATAATAAACAAAATGTTTTTGGATCGGTCTAAAATATCTTCATTTCAATCCCGTTTGAATTGATCAGACCTCTTCTCGGTCCATACCAAAATGCCGATTATGCTTTATATTTTCTTAATTTTTCTTTAACTAGTATTCCTATTTTCAATCCTTATTCATATTATAATTATCTTTTTGATAACTCGTTTCTATATATTTTCTGATTTTTAATACCTCTTTCAAAAATTTAGAAAAAATTCCCGCTTACCTGTGACATTTGCCCATTATTAACCTTATAACCAGAGCATTTCAAAAATTCATTCCTCCCGGGGCCATGCCATAACCTTCTGTCAAAACAAATGCCCCTTTTTGGTAATTTCGAAAATGCCCATGCGTGGATTTGATGCTCAACTTTCTGTCCATCGCAACATATGGCACACCATGCATCATCTTCCAGAATGAAAATCCAACAAAACCACAGCTCTTTTTTATGCACCACTGCCAATCTAATCAGTTGCCGGGTTCCAACCCCAACCAGGCCGTCACCCCACCGAAACGCTGATCCAGTCATCAGAAAATACTGTTGCATGTTCTTCGCTTGACTTCACCACTGCCGGCGAACACCGACTGTCGAAGCCCACGAACAGATCTGAACTGCCTGCCTAAGCCGCCATTGTCAGATCTGCCTTTGCTGGTAGATCTGAAACCACCAAAGGCCGTTGACCAACCTTTCCTTCAACTCGAGAAACCGTTCTTGGGGATGTTGAGTATGACGAGCGGCAGAAGTCCGAGAGCCGGCAGGAGGCTGCCTGTGAAGCGGTTGAAGCCGATCAGCAAAAGGCCAAAATTTTACATTTCCCCAGTGTCCTGCGGAAGCTTGCCGGGGTAGCGATTCTCGGTGAGCTGCAAATATCCGCTGATCACAGATTTCCCCATGTCGGATGTGACGCCGAAGATTGGAATAAACCAGTGCCTCTACGCACTCGCCACCAAAGGCTTCTGCAGAGCTTGAGGCTAAGAAGAGAGTAAACGAAACTGAAGGGCGGGTAGTTCGCCACTCCCTAGAATCCACCACCTCAAGATGAGGCACTAGCCGGAGGGAAGCGACGACAATACGTCCGGGGACTCAAATGCCGGCCTGGGGTACTCCCGGCCAATTCTCGTCGATTCGACTGGAGTCTCGCCGTCAAATCAGTTATTCGCGAGGTTCAACCACAACAGTCAACCACGGCAGGCGGACGAGTTGCCAATCTCTCTTGGCACTGCTCCCGTGAGTTTGTTTCCAGCGAGCATCATCCACATCAACAATGTCAAGTTTCCGATCTTTGTTGGGATTGTGCCTGCCAGGTTATCGGATGAGAGATCGAGAATCCGTAGACTCGAGAGCTCGTCGGATTGTGGCGGGATGCTGTCGTTGAAGTGATTTTCCCTAGGATCAAGCTTATGAGAGATGACATTTTTGGAGATTTCGACTAATAGGTGGCTAGAGAGGCAATTGGAGCTGAGATCCAAGGCTATTAGGTTCGGCAATTTCAGAATTCCATAGGAAATTAGGCCTTTCCTGCCATGTATGAATTCCCATAACGGACCAAGAACCCCACTTGCCCAAAGCGTTCAGAGATGTCTTCAATGTCACGAAGGCGCCGTTCGTAGGTGGGCTCGAAATCCCGGCGTTACCGCCCTCAGCGGACCACCGTGACGGAAGGGGGAAAGAAAAGATGGGCGTTTTTGGCATTCAAAAAAAAGAAAACAATGCATATGGATGGAATGTGACGACATGGTTACGGGAGAAGTAGGGACGAAATGTCATACGTACGGATGAATTTATGATATGTCGTGACACGAGAATAGTCATCCGTCCATTTATGATATGTTGTCAAGGGTCATTTATGATACGTCATAGACACGAAAAGAATAATATTCAAATGTTCCAGAAGAATTATACCGAAAATTTATCTACTTCGTTTAGTTACGCTAGTGTACTTCAATCATTATATGATATTATCTTTTTGGCAATGCTTCAATATTGCGATGGTTCAGTGATATCGATATCCTTGAAGATTAAAAATAATAATAGTATATGAGTTTCATTTCTATGAAATCCTAATTCTAGGTAACATCATATATTGTTAGCATTAATAATTGAAAATTTCACTCAATTTATTGTTTTTTTTATATCATTTATTTTAACATAAAAATTCCATAATTTATCTAATATTATTCTTCATGACGCAATTAATATTAATTTTTAAATTATATTTTCAATACCTAAATCATATGAAATATCATTATTATACGAATAAATAATTTTATAAAGTATTATTATATTCTAATAAATATATACATGGATCTAAGCATTTTTCATTATTTACAAATGAATATAAATTTTAAGCAAATATAGTATATGCATATCTTTGATTTAAGTAAAACTTATCTCCTAGTTAAACAAGTAACGGTCCCGCGTGGTTCCACGTGATTTTCTCATAATTTAAGATTTTAATGCTTGATGAAAAATCTAATTTATTCATTGTATTTAACATCATTTACTTTATTTATAAAACCAAAATTCATCCAAATCTAATATATACATAAGCTTCATTTGCTAAAAAATAGGTACATTTATGTATAAATCGAGAAAAATGCTTAGATCTATTCACATATGTATTGGAATATAGTAATACTTTATAGAATCATTTATACATATAGTAATGATATTTTAGATGTTTAGATGTTGAAAATGCTACTTAAAAATTAATATTTACCATTAAATTATTTTATTATCTCGATTTTATATGTTTGTAGATAGGGCCTATATACAGTGATATTAGACAAATGAAAAAGTTTCTATAATAATATAAGTAATGTTAAACATAATAAATGAAATGAATTTTTCATCGACTATCTAAATATTGAAAATGAAGTAAATTACATAAAAATGGGGTTTCATAAAAGCATCTCGGACAACTAATACTAGTGATGTATTTGTTTAATTATAAAACTTTTCAATTTAGAACTCCTTAATCTTAACAATTATTCTATTTTTAATTATTTTTTAACATCTTCTTATATGATTGCTTTAATTTTTAATTATTTTTGCACAATTACCAGTACAACTAAATTATTTATTTTAACTTTATTCTCTTTACTCTTCATTCTTATCCCTATTATATTACATCATTTTTTATATTTTAAAAATTTTTACACAAAAAACTTATCATCCAAAACTAAAAATGTATAGAATTGCATAAAGTCACTTTTAGAAGTCAAACTCATAACAAAAAAAGAAAATATATTCAAATGAAGTTTTTATTTTAAAATATACCTCTAATCAAATAAATTCATTAGCGTCTTTTAGATTTTGTAAATTTCTATTATAAATAATATTAAAAATTAAAATTTTAAATTCCATATAACACTGGCATAATTTTTCTCCTTCATTAAAATAAAAAATTTATTGGTACCCAAGTTTAAAGGAGTGCTGCAAACTAGGAAATTTCTCCTCTCAATAAACAAAAAGAAGAAGAAAATACTTTTAAAAGGGATTTTTAATTTTTAAAAATATTTCTCTTGCTAAATAAATGATGTTGTCAAGTTTTGCAAACTCCAATATAAATATTTTTAAAAAATAATTTTTTTATAATCAAAATTTTAATTTTCTAATATTTTCACTAAAAATTCATTAGGAAATTAATTTTGAAATATTTAAGGTGGAAATTTCAAAGAAATAAAAATAAAAATAATAAATTTAATGTGAAAAATATTTTCTTGAAGGGATAAACAATTTTAAAAATATTTTAGAGCAAATTTGCAAAATCCGGAAACAACAAATGAAATTATTTATGAGAGGAATAATTAAAAAATTTTAAAAATCATTTTAAACGTAGTTCCTTATATTTTTATATTATATGGTAAGAAAATTAATTTCTAATATTATTGTGACAGGAATTTTCAAATTTTGGAAGATATCATGAATTTATCTAATTAATAAGAGGAACATTTAAAAATCAAATTTCCATTTGACATATTTTTTAGCTTTTTTACTATTACGAATATAATATAATTTTTAATATATATTATTCTCTACTTATGTTATTTTAATATACTGAATTATAAATAATATGCGAAGAGCCAACTCTCCTGTACAGTGGGGGTAGCTTGCTGGTCATGGAGTAGTCGGTGACCGATTGAGACGTGAAAAAAAAAACTCGATTAATTTGTAAATATTTCTACTTAGTTTGATTATAATAGTAAATATATTTATAGAATTTTAAAAATTATAAATAATTTTACATAGTTTAACTACAATTACAAATATACAGCTTAATTTATATATTTTTCAAATATACTCACTCCGTGATTGTATTTTCACAACATTGTAAATGCATGAGTACATTTATAATTATGGTCAAATTATATAGAATTATTTGTAATTCTAAAACTATATAAATATATTTATAATTATAATAAAATTAAGTCGGTGTATATCTAAATCACCCGAAAAATTCTTAAAATTCAAGAGCATAGATGCAAAACTTTCGGAATTGCTGGCACAAATGGAAATGTATTGCTTTTTGGCGGGCATGGATGCAAAAATAACCTGTTTTTTTCCGGCCTTATCTGGAAGACTCAAACGGGATACAAGTAATCGTCTCGGTTACGTGAGGATTGTGTGAAAGCGTGTATATATATGGAAAATGTTCAGTACAGTCCATGCACTATGAGCCCCACTTGATCATGAATGAAAAATTCACTCCATTCATTATATTTAGAATTGTCCACTTTATTAGTATATCAATTTTCATTCAAATCCAACATGTGTATGGTCCCCATCTTAAAATGGTACAAAATCAATGAAATAAAATAGTTTAATGTAAATATCAAGTTTAAAGTAGTATTTTCAACATCTAAACCGTCTAAAGTATGATTTTTATATGGATAAATGATTGTATAAATTTTTATTACAATCTAATATATGTGAGACCTATTTTATAGCGGACTATACCGTGTCTACATATGATCGAATCTCTCTATATACATACACACACGATCCCAGTTATATAGAAGCGAACCATGTAATTCTTTTAAAATTTAAGATTTTAACTATTAATGGAAATCCAGCCCATTTATTATATTTAACATTATTTGTTTAACTAGGAGATAAAGTTTTATCTTGATCAAGTATTTTTATGGGCCGCATTTGTTCAAAAATTATATATATTTATGTGTAAATTATGAAAAATACTTAAATCTATTTACACTCATATTAGAATATAATAATATTTTCTAGAAACATTGTTTTGGATGGTTTAGATGTTAAAAATATTATTTTAAAATTGATAATTTTAATATTTTTTATGACTTACACATGAATATATACATTTTTTAACAAATGCGACCCATAAATATACTTGACTGGAATGGAACTTGATCTTTTCAATAAATAAATGATAATAAATATAATGAATGAATTAAATTTTGTCGAAGATCAAGATCTTAGATTTTGATTTGATTACATACATCTGCTTACATAGAAGTCGGTGGCCTATGTTTATATAAAGTAATTGTCTCGGTTTAATCATCAGAATTTTAGAAAAAAAAATAAAATTATTTAATATTAAGCTGGTGCGCAGCTCAAGGCAGACGGATTCGCCATTGCACACTTAGACGCGACAAACGAAACAGGATGTGCACGTTAGAGAAGCGCGGCAGTATCTTCTTCCTCACCCTAACCGGCGATGACGAACACCGCCTCAGCCCCAACCTCATCGACACCATCCTCGCCGCTCTGCGCCGGGTCAGAGCGGAAGCCACAAGCGGCTCCGCCCTCGTCACCACTGCCAAGGGCAAGTTCTTCTCCAACGGATTCGATCTCAAGTGGGCCAAAGCCGCCGGCCCCGACTTCATGGACCGGGTCCACCACATGGTCGCGAAATTCGATCGGGTCGTGGCCGATCTGATCTCGCTCCCGATGCCGACGGTCGCAGCCGTCACAGGCCACGCCGCCGCGGCCGGCTTCATACTGGCGCTGAGCCACGACTACGTCCACATGAGGAAAGACAGAGGGGTTCTGTACATGAGCGAGCTGGACATCGGCCTCTCCTTGCCGGATTATTTCATGGCGCTGCTCAGGTCGAAGGTCGGAGGGCCGAGGGCTCGGCGCGAGGTGGCGCTGCGCGCTGCGAAAATCAGGGCGGAGGAGGCGTTGGGGATGGGGATCATCGATGCTGCGCACGATAGCGCGGAGGAGACGGTGGAGGCTGCGGTGCGCCGGGCGGAGGAGCTGGCGAGTAGGAAGTGGAATGGGGAGGTGTACGCGTCGATCAGGAAGGCGACGCTTGCTGAGGTGTCGGAGACGCTGGGGCTGGTGGAGAAGCACACGACGGTTTCTGCTGCGCGACTCTGAAGGCGGGAAGATCCAACCATCCATCTGGTGGGCCTCTTTCTTTATGTAGGGATGTGTAGAAAATCTTCTGTTTTTTTCTGTCTAATAGTTTTTCATCGGAAACGTTTATTATACAGCATATGGATGGAAGGGGCTGAGATAACGGCCTGGATGAACCTTAGCGCGTCTCATGTGAGGCGGGGTCTACATCGTCAAGCGCGCGATGCAGTCATCGTGCTCTTGTTTCGGTGGATTCCAATATTTTTATATTTTGACGAATAACAGAATAATCAAAGGTTGACGTGTAAATTAGTACTTGTCAAAAAATGAAAAAGAAAAAGATTGACGTATAAATTAAGGATTGACGTACAAAATGCTTGGCTGGATCATCTTTACTCGGGGCTGTTTCCGTGCTGTGGATGTTCGCGTTACCAAAATGTTAGGTTGCTATCCAAACTGTGGTCCAGTGGAGTGCTAACAGATTGAAGTGTACCCGTTAGAGCCTAATTCTAAATTTAATTTATTTAAAAAATTTTAACATTAATTTTTTTTAATTAATAAGTCATTTTAAAAATCTCAACTCTAACATATTACAATTATTTATAAACGAGTTAGCTTATTGGTAACGGATTATATATATATATATATAGGATTCTGTTCCGGTGCAGTGGGCCCGAAATGGGCTCCATATGATCATGAAATCGTGATCTACTCCACCAATTATATTTAGAATAATGTATTCTATTATCATATCAATTTTCACCTCAATCAGATACTTTAAAGTTGTTATTTACATCGAACTATTTTATTACGTTGGATTTGTATCATTTTCAGATGGGGCCCATATACTTATCTGATTGGGATGAAAATTGGTGTGGTAATAGAATACATTATTCTAAATACAATGGGTGGAGTAGATCATGATTTCATGATCATGTGGGGCCCATTTTGGGCTCACTGCACCGCTATTCCGGTGCAGTGATCTGTTCCCTCATATATATATATATATACAAATTTTTATCCCAATCAGAAACTTTAAAGTTGCTATTTACATCAAACTATTGTATTACGTTAGATCTATACCATTTTCAGATGAGGCCCATAAACATATCTAATTAGGATGAAAATTGGTATGGTAATAGAATACATTATTCTAAATACAATGGGTGGAGTAGATCATGATTTCATGATCATGTGGGCCCCATTTTGGGGCCACTGCACCGCTGTTCCGTTGCAGGTCACTGCACCGGAACAGCTCTTATATATATATATTACAAATGAGTTAAAGTCAAGCTACTTTAAAATTGAGCGTGTGTTGTTTGTAATTATTGTAGTGAATTAATCTTCATCGATGGGATACATAGTATGCCCAGATCTTCATTGAAAGAGTAGTATGTATTTGAGGATAACGACTTGGCAAGGCAGACAAAAAGAGTATAGAGAGAGGGAAACCGTAGTAAAGATAGAGAGAGAAATGATTGGAGACAAAGGGGGATAGATGGAGGGGAAGAAGAGAGAGGACAAAGGTGGAAACAAGGAGAGATGGGGGATCAACCACCAGGAAGAGATAGGAGGACCAGGTATGAAATCAAGATTAAGTTAATGAAATAATAGTAATGATAAAATAAAATGCAGACAAGCGGGTATAGCATTTTACCTTGTAGAATAGAAATAAAGAAGAGTAAGAAAAAAAATTGTGTATGTCAATTACCTAGATAATGGAGAGAAAATACAGTAAATGTACAGTAAATGAGGCTAATTATTAATGAAGATATATAATCAGATAGGCAAATATAAAAACGAGAAGTAAAACGAAAAAAAATTATTTTCATATATGCATGGTATTATCTGAGAAAAATTCGACTGCATGTTAATGCTATAGATTTATCATTGTTAATCAGTCAATCTATCACCACTAAAGAATAATTTAGATGTATTATATAAAATAAATATACGTCAAATTATTATTGGAAAACCTAATATTCGCTAAAAGTCAAAAATATCAAATTGACAATGTGTTTATAAGGCAGATTGGGGGCCTCCAAAGTCGTCCATGAAGAAAGGAAAAATATTTTGTTTACGTGAGGCCAACGCAACCAAGCTCGATCCGATAATGCCGACAGGGGAGCCGTGTGCGTGTTTCGCCACTCTTGCGAAAGAAAACAATGATAACCTAGCTAAGTAAGGCAAAAGTACACTTTTCTTGTAGAGAGAAAATTAGCTGATGCCTACGGGTGGTGTTTGGAAAGTGAAGTATAATATAAAAATTTTTGAAATGAAAGAAAATAAAATAATATGATGTAAAGAGTAAAAATAATAAAGTTAAAATAGGTAAATTAGTGATGGGTGATTGAGTGCGATTAGCCTTAATTGGCTACCAAATGTGTCCCACCGTTTTACTTTTTTAAAATTTTTTTATTTTTCTAAATATTTTCATTTAAGTGTATTTAATCTATAATCCAAAATTTATTAATTTTTAATATGTTTAGATTTTTAAGTTTTAAGCGTTGGAAATTTTCACAAATGAAAAATTAATAAAACTTGACTTATAAATTAAATATATTTAAATAAAAATAAAAATGAGTTCCGTAGCCGGCCTAAATAGTCAATCACTTGGATTGGCCTAAGGAGATCAATCCTCTAGTTTTTTTTTATTCATTTTATATACATCAAGTCATTTAATATTATAAATCTGTACATGCACAATTTTCACACCATAGAGGAAATTATGCTTTACCATGCGCGCTAGAGCCGTAGCAGTGAGCACTCCTATAGTTTAGTTGTATATATAGTGAAGGAATGTTTAAATACAATAGTTATATAAAAAGATATCAATAAATAATTAAAAATAAAATATTTATGAAAAGTAAAAAAAATTTAGAATGACAAATTTTAGTTGGAAAAATTTTTTGTATAAAAAAACATATTCTAAGAATCGCTTTTTTAACAAGATCCATATACTTGTTATACAATGTGTATGCATGTTCAGGCTTAGAAAGTACTTAGCGCACATAATATGTCTATCATTATGGTGCTCTAGATTTGGACTTGGTGTCCTTTCTACATAGTATTGTTTAAGGCTCCACTTTGTTTCTGGGATAAGATGCTTGAGCTGAAAGGAGTTTAGAGCCTCAACAAAAAGATATTTTGTAATTAAAAAAACTACTTTGCTTGCATATTAAGCAAGCCAAACAAGTCCTGGTTAACTTTTGAGGAAGAAACTCCAGATTCATATTATTGCTATTTTCAAAACTCCAGCTTTAATTTTATTATTAAGCTCTAACGAAACCCTGAAACCATAAATTTTGTTCTTAATTAACTTGTGTTGAACAATTTTAAAAATTAAAATTAATAGTCCTAAAACACTATTTTGTAAATTTTTCACTTTTTCATGCACTTGTTAATCTAAGGGTATTGAATGAGTAAACTAACTTTTACTACTTTTAAAAATGTATATATATTTTTGTTTTTAATTCAAGGGGTATTTTAGTCTTTTTAACCATTAAAAATGTCCAAAATACGCATGCGTTTAAAAATTCAAAAAAAATGTATATATAGAGAAATTGTAAAACTTAGTTTAATATACCTAGGTTAACAAGTCTATCAAAAAAATGAAAAAATAAAAATATATGGTTTTTAGGAGGGTGCACCAGAGCTAAGAAGATCATAACTCATGTTTATTTGGTTTGTGATAATTTATATTCGAGGCATTTTTTACTGATAATAAAATCAATTTCTTTTGCATTTTCTTAATTTTTTGAAAATATTAATCTACATATATAATCTATAAACTAAGATTTACCATTTTCTAAAATGTGCACACATATTAAATTTTTTTTATGACATCAGTAAAGATCAAGCTTCTTTCAAGAGTTCAAATCCTGGATCACACTCACTCATGTCAAGCAATGAAACTAAGTCATCTCCACATTCACATTTTTTTTAATTTTAAACAAAAGGAATTGTGATCATGTGTACAAATTGAAATGAACATAATAACCTTTTAATGAGAGTTTTATAATTTAGTCCCCTAGGATGGGGTTTTAGAATTTCCCCTGGTGTGGGAGTATAGGAAAATTTTCTTCCATACTGTGAAGGTAATGAATGTGCCATATTATAATATCAAGATGTCATGATGTGTTAATATAAAAAATTCAAAAAGATATATAGCTTAAACCTAATTTTAATCCATTTATAAAATCTCAATCTTAATTCATTTATTAACTTATTTACAAAACAATAACCTCAATTCATCTGTAATCCATTTAATAAACAAGTTAATGAGTTGGTAACAAGTCGTCTAAACAGATTATTAACAAGTTATTATTGGGTTATCTAAACAAATTATTAACATATTATTGATTGGAATATCAAAATAAACTGATTTATTAAAACTACATGAAATAAATCAAAACTAGGCTCCTAAATAATAAAAAATATTGATAGCTTTACAAATAACCTAATAATCATAATTAACAACATATAATTGGTTGACGTCAAAGGGTTTAAGGCATTTTAGGCTGGAGTTATATATTCATAGTACATGGGTTGTTAACGGGTTAAAGGATTGTGCAGGTTCTATAAGTTAAATGAATTAATAAACGAGTTGTTAAATTACCAACTGTTAGCCCTAATCTGTTTATTTAGGTTGAATGAGATTTTTTTTTACATTAAACACTCTAACTTTGAATATTTTCATTTAAAATCTAAAAGTTTGGTGGTTTGTATTTTAAATATGAAAACTTTAGATTCTTTACATTTTAAATCCTGACTGATAAAAGTATTAAAAATTACTGTTAATTTATGCAAAATAACAAGCCACGCATGCCATTATCACCGGGCTATACTGAAAATATGTAATAGAAATTTTACAAGGTAATATTATCCAAGAAATACTTTAACCTTTTCATAAAAATGATTATAGGCTTGATTCGTCGTGCATTAATTATTGTGGCTTTTTAAAATTTTAAGAATGTTTGACCATATACACAAGTATAGCATCTCCTACAAAATTAATATGCCAAAGAAGATGGGTTACCGAGATGAAGGTTCCCTGGCGCTAGGAAGCAATTGATTTTTGGTGACATCGGATTTGGGGTGGACAACGACCACATTGTCCATCAATGATGATTTTTTAGTAAAGAGATGAAATCGGATTTGAGAGTTGATGTCTGAAACTTACGTAGAGATCATCGGATCTGGGAGTTGTAGCCTTCGAAGGCTATAAGAATTAAGAAGGGAGGTTCAGAAGCCCCACATCAAATCCACTCCCATTGTCGCATGTCTTTGTCAGACATACTTTGCCCCTTTTTCCTTTCAGACACGTGTATTTGCAAGATTGCTATAACATTTTTGAAATTGCACACCATTCAAAACTTATTTTCCACCGTTAAGTATTCGGGGTTTACAAGGAAAGTTGTTTTCAATTCTAGATTGAGGTTTTTTTTTTTTTTAAATAATATTTCGGGATCAAATTGCCGTAATCCTAAAATAGTTGGAAATGTGCAAATATTGTATTAAAGAAAGCGACTCTGTCATATATGTGGAGAAGAAACTTATTCTCTGGTTTTACATCTTTTGCTTTCCTTAATTTTTTTCTCTTCTTTCTAAGTATCTGCCTTAACAATCTTAAGGCAATATTCATTTTATTATCCTAAATGACCCCTTAATCCACCGTTCCTCTTGTTAAGCTCAATGTTCCAAAACTAGACGTGTGCATTAGAAAGCATAAATAAGTGACAACAACAATTTTATCCCCATGTCACTCATCTTGTAGTTGTCTACGTCCTCACTATTTCAACATCTGAAGAAAGTACGGATGAGATGCTTCAGCAATAGCATAGGAGAATAAAGTGAGAAATAGACAACCACATTTGCAATGTCCACATCATTAAATTATTGTTAGACTCGCTCTTTAATGCGTACCCAAAAGTGGATACAGCTAAAAAAAAATATGAAACTCACTTCATCAGAAGTATAACATAGATAATGCGAGCATAAAAAATTCCTTGCAATTTTGACATGAAAGATATAGGTAATGCGAATGTTATTTTTAGCATTAAGATCATAGAGACAGTAATATATTTTCTCTCTTGCAATCACATTACATTAAAAAGATACCTAAGCAATTTAACGATTTTAATGCTAATGCGACATCAACTCCTTTTGATCAGAATCTCAAATTATGTAAAAATAATGAAACATCTATAGCTTAGCTTGAGTATGTCAAATTGATTAAGTTTAAGGTATGATATATAACATAGTCAACTAGATATTACTTATGTTACGGGTGTACTTAGTAGGTTCATTAGTAATCCAAATATACACATTGAAATGTAATTTATAAGATATTAAAATATTTGTAAAAGACTGTTGCTTATAGATTGCATTTCAGTGATTAACCAATTATACTGGAAGGCTACAGTGATGCAAGTTGAATATAAAATATTAAAAAATAAATATCTACTGTGGTTGGATTTTTACCCTTTGAGGAGCTACTATTTCTTAAGCTTTTTCAAAAAGTAAACCTACATTACACTTTCTACTATGAAATTCGAGTTCCTTGCTTTAGTTATAGCAGGAAAAGAGGCAAAATGACTTAGAAAGTACTAGTTAAAATTCTCATTTGGTCTAAGTTAGTGCCTCTTATTTATTTGCATTGTGACTACAAAACAATTTTATTAAGGACATATAATAAAATTTATAATGATAAATCAAGACATATTGCATTAAGACACAACCATATAAGGCTGTTGCTTTAAGATGAATGGTAAATATTGACATGGTAAGATCAAGTAAATATTTAGTAGACCCGCTTATAAAAGGCTCTACTTGAGAACCGATTCAAGAAACAACAAGAGGGATAAGACTAAAATCCACATGTAATGAGTTGCAATGACTAAAACTGAATTCTAAACTTATTATTCAAGCTTAAAGTTCAATTACCAAAGTAAGTTGTTTTTGCAACTTACAAGCATTGACATATTTATTTATTTTTGCATCTCTGAAATAGTGTTTAATTCTTATAATGTATTTTATGAGGTTATGTGTACTATACTCTTAATTGATCTAAAAATTTTATGTTATAATATTTAATTATAGGGTACTCTTAATATATTCATATATATGACTTTTGAAAGTGAGACTGCTTTTGTTTTTAAAGTGTATGGGATTGCTTTGAGGTACTCTTGAAACTAAAATATTGACACATAGTCATAACGTATCATTTTATTAACACTTTATATAATTTGAAATCTTGTATGTGAAGTATGTCCGATATATCAAATGAGATCAATAGTTTAAAATCCCTATTAATACACACTTTGGTGGAACTTGATGTATTTTTATTAAATGAATGTTTGTGTCTACTCAACACCTTTGATTATATATGAGATTTTCTTAGTTTGAATGAAGCTGTTTTTAATTTTCAAAATGATGGGGAAATGCTAAGATTTTCTAAAATTAAAATAAAGGAATTAATTTTTTACTACTTACCATCAAACTTGGTAGCTCATTTGATAACCTATGTCATCACTCTTCCCGCATTATTCGGGTTCAAGTTTTGCCACCCATATTTTCTTTAGCTTTGCATGACTTGGCATTTGGACAACATCTTGTCTCTTTTAAGACATGGGATGCAATGTAGGGCCTATTTATTTATAGAGGGAGCGTTGTGGGCGTGACTTATGGTTGGGGGAAGATGACTTGTTTAAAATGGTGCTCTTGCATCACACCAAATTTGATACACATAATAGCACAGCGAATTTGATGTACACGTAATAGCACACCGAATTTTACAAGGTCAAATTCATCATTTTGAAAATTTTGGATGGAAAACGTCCACGAAATCCCGAGGGAAGTCATATGCAAACGTCTTCAATTTTTCGAAAACTAGTACTCTACATGCAATTTCACTCAAACTATACATGTATGGATGAAAATCACCGATCGTTTGGAATAGTTTTCGCGTTCATCAAATGGAATTGTTACAAATTAATCCTCTAAAAATTAAGATTTTGCACATTCGTCCTCGAGGCTTGAATTTTTGCAAATTTGACCCTCCAAGTTTGAGAATTTTGCAATTTTAACCCTCAGCAAAAAACAACTACTATAATTTTCTATTTTGACGAAATTACCCTCGTCTTATTTTTATTTATTTTACAAAATTGACCTTTGAACTTTTAAATTTGCAAAAATAATCTTCTAAGTGTGTTTGGTATTTGATAGAATTTTTCAATTTTTTGATAAAAATTTTTTAAAACAAGAGAAGTAATATAATATAATAAAGATAATGATGAAGATTAAAGAGAAAAAAATTAAAATAGGCATAATAATTGCATGAATCATTATAGAGAAATAATTAAATAATAGAGTAATTATATCAAAAAATATGAAACATAATTAGAAAATGAAGTATTGTAAAGTTTTAAAGAAGCAAGTTTATGAGAATTAAAATACACTAAGTTTAAAAGTTTTGAAAATCCAACCTTTTACAAATGATTTCTTATTCATAGTCTTGTTTAAGAAAATTATCCCATTTTTTTGGAAAAAAATAAAGAAAGAAGGCTAATTTTATGGATATTTAATAAAATTTCTTTTTTGTAAAAATTTATTATTTAAAAAATTGATTTAGGGTCTTTCAAATTTTTCATATTTTCACAAAAAGTAATATTAAAAAATTCTCGTATTATAAAATAGAATACAGTAGAATATCTTAAACTATGAAAATATCCTAAAACTATTTATACAAAATAATTTAGTTTTATAATAATAAAAAAATAAGTGAGGTGGAAGTAGGTAGATAGTGCCATGATGTAGCTAATTCTTTGAATTGAGGGGAATGTGCAGGGGCGAATGAGAGGGTTGTGCGTGAGGGTGACACTATAGGGTAGAAATTTCGAGAAAAATGAATGAGATTCTCATATTTTCTTAGAAAATCCCTTTTGTATATGCACCAATCATATAAGTGGGAATTTTTATACTTGGTTGTTGAATAATGAATGAGAATTTTTAACGTTTATTGAATCCATGAACTTGTGCGAAACTCTGTAGATTTGATGTTATTCGTGAAGTTGAAAATATTGGTAGGATTTGTATTGAATAAGCAACCCAAATATGTTTCCCAAGGAAAAGTCAAAGCTCACTTAGATAATTTCTACAATTGCTGATACTCACCATAGAGGAAGAAAGGAGTAGAGGGGAGTAGGAAGAAGAAAATTATTCATATTGAGACTTTGTGGGAAGTTTTACCGAAAATGCCCCATGAATTTGTAGTTTTATAAAAAAAGGTATTTGTATTTAAGAAATTATAGAAAATCCAAAACTTACTAAAAATTGTACGGGAGAAATTTCTAAAAGGAATATTACAAAATACTCTTGATTTATTAAGAAATTTAATGAGAAAAGTTTCAAAAAATTACAAACCCCCCAAAATAAAATAATTTGTAAAAATGTCTTATGTTAACTAGAAATTCATAAAATAGTCTCCGAAAAATTATCTTACATCAAACTCCGAAGCAAAGCACCTGAGACATGTCAGCAATAGACCAAACTAGCAAAAATGAATATCCGTGAGCCATCCAAATTGTTTTTAATATAGATTTTGATGTCAATGTCAATTCTTAATGATTTGACTATTGATTTTTATATTTTTAGATATTTTGAATCTATTAGATGGGTTGCAACCATAAGAAATCGTTGTTAAGAGATATTGATGGGCAAATTTTTTCAATGGATGAGATTTCACATGGCTATGACCCATTAAGATAGTGATGGACTCCTAAACATTAAGCTTAGTATTTAGCACTTGTTTCATAAACTTTTTAAAGCTGCAGAAAGTAGATTTTCTGAAAATTCAAGTTGGACATCATCATTAGCTTGTAGATAATTTTGTTAGCATGATAAAATATGCCAAGTGTGGTAGAATACATGCAAGTAGAGTTATTGCCCTCATTATATATTGGTACCACTGGAGGACTAATATGTTGTACATAGTTTGTTCAATATTGGTTTACAAATGGGTTTTAGAGTTTTCTAGAAGGCTACTTGACACAAACCATATAGGTAGAAGATGGAAATGCAAATGCGTGGGTCCTAGTTTATTTAAAATTGGTTTTTATATAAGTTCTAGGCTTAGCTAGAAGGTTACCAGTGCATGATGTGAGGATAAGCTCTAAGATTTGTTGAAAGGCTACTTGTTAATTTCAGAGTAATTTTTAAGTAGGTTCTAGGCGTTGCTGGAAGGTTACTCATTATGTGATTATAGGGTAAGCCATAGGTTCTGTCGGAATGCTACCTGATACCAACCACATATGTTAAGCCAATGAGTTATTTGCATTTCCATATCTAATGATATTTTGAAATATTTTTATTCTCTACAGTCTATCTGATCATGATATTTACCTATGAATGTTATGAATGAATAATGTATAAACGCCTGCTTACTGAGTTCTTAGTAACTCATCCTATATTAATTATATTTTTCATATAATGTAGATCCATTTGGCTCGTAGATGCGTGGCAAATGGTTCTACGAGCCAAATGGATTAGGCATGGTCTCTACTAATAGAATGAAGTAGTTTTACTTCACTTTGAAATATTGTATTCAACTTTGAACATGAAATTGTAATAATTTTTTAGGTTATTTTCAAATATATTCATTACGTTTAACATTAATTTCAAATATGTTCAATATGTTTTCAAAATTCCAAATATATCCCCTACATTTGCATTTAATCTTAAAAATGCACATTCTATCAAAAATTGTCAATTAAAAGTTCTTAAATACCCCAAATACCCGTGTTGTAAAATAATAAATGATAAAATGAATAAAAAATGAAATTAAGATGCATTAAATTTAGAATTCATGTGCGGGCACTAATGAGTTATAATACTTAATTTTTCCAATTATGTCTTAAATTTGAGGAGCATAATAGTAATTTTATATATTCTTTAACAGCTTTAGCTCACGGAATTAGCATTTTTTGGATTAAATGCAAACGTAGTGGATATATTTGAGATTTTTGAAACGTAGTAGGCATATTTGGAATTATGATCACATGTAGTATGTATATTTGAGAATAAATCTAATTTTTTTATGAATGAATTTGTAATAATTATTATGTAGATCCAGTGGCTAATCCTTATCTATCACATCTATGCATGAAGTGTGAAATTTTTATCACATGTAATTAGATATGATTAAAAGATCTTGTTATGAGCCAGCCCACGACACCTCCAAATGTGATAAGTTTGGTGTTATGAATTCTCATTTATCAATATTTTTTCTAATTAATATTCTTTACTATAATAGAAAATACATAAAATTACTCAACAAAAAATTAATTACAAATTCCTAAAAAATATCCCAAAGTAAAAATTATTTATTCTTTATATTAAATAAGTAAAATAATTATTTAAGGGCATGTTTGGTAATAAAAAAGTAAGGAAAACTACAAAAAATTTAAAAAGTAACATTAATTTGAAAATTATCTACGAATAAGAATTTGTAAAATCTAAATAATTATATTTCTTATTATTTTCTATTATATAGTAAAAATAATTGCAAAAATTATTTATGAATGAGAATTCATTAAATCTAAAAGATGGCAAATTAAAGTACTTAATGTGAGGAGGGGGTGAAACCTAACAGCTTATGGGGAGGGAACGGCTGCTTGGGAATAGAGGACGTTGGAAGAGAAGGGCAAGGGGAATGGAGGATATGAACAGCTATGGGTCAAGTGGAGGTTCAAGGGGGAATTTTGGAAAAAGATACTTGGAGACGGATCAGAATGAATACTACCAACACCACAAGAGATTGAGAAATGAAGAGCTGGACTCTGTGAAGGAGGTGGAGGCTGAGGGGGGCTCTTAGCCCCACCTCACATAATATGGTGCTTTTAGCCTGGAATTGCCATAGGCTTGGGAACCCACGTGCAATTCGTAGTCTCCTTGACTTGGTCAGGAAGCAAGCTCCTCGTCTAATGTTCCTCAGTGAAACGAAACGCTCAGCAAAAGAAATGGAGGGAATTAGACGTAAGCTGAAGTTCGATAGTTGTTTCTCCGTGGATCCCGATGCTAGGAGGGGGGATTGGCCCTACTATGGAACGATGACGACCCAGTAAACATCCAAAGCTACTCTGCCCACCACATCGACGCGGTTATACAGGCATGGAGAGTCACAAGATTTTATGGCCATCCTGAGACCCACTATCGATACCAAAACTGGCACATTCTCAATCAATTGAGCGAGCGGGATGATCGGCCATGGATAGTCTTAGGGGACTTCAATGAGGTCATGGGTCCCTCAAAATATATTAGTCAGAGGATTCGCTCCCAGGCACAAATGGACATGTTCTGCGACACCATGGACAAATGCAACTTGATGGATCTGGGCTATGTGGGGGCAACCATGACTTGGAGGAATAATAGAAGGGGATCTCATCGGGTCGAAGCTAAACTGGATAGAGGTCTATCCACACCTAGTTGGGTGGCACTGTTTCCTTTTGCAAAGGTTTACCACCTATCCGCTCCAACCTTAGACCATTGCCCGATACTGGTGGAACTGGACTCAAAGAAGTGCAAGCGAAGACCCCCAAGGGAGTTCAGATATGAAATTTTTTGGGCAAGAGACAAAGAGACGCATCAACTTATTCATAATGACTGGACATCGCCACAACATTCGGACATCCAACCAAGGATGCGTCTGGGTTAGAAACTCAAGTCTTGCAATAGGGCTCTATCTAAATGGAATCAGCAGAGGAGAAGAAATCTCAGACAGACTATTGAAAGGAAACGAAGGGAGCTAGCATCCTTATTGAACCATTACCCAACAGACCAAAGGGATGAAGCCATCAAAAGAACAAAACTCCAATTAAACCTCCTATTGGAGGATGAAGAACAACTGTGGAGACAAAGAGCGAAAATACATTGGCTCCATGATGGTGACAAAAATACGAGATTTTTCCATCGCATGGCATCTAACAAAAGACGAGCCAACCTCATTGATGCACTACGAGATCATAACGGACAGTGGGTCCGGGACCAGGACAGACTCCAAGATTTGGCGGTGGCACATTTTTCCAATGTCTTCTCCTCATCGGGTCCAACGGAGGCCTCCTGGGTACGAGATCTTATTACCAGGAGAATCTCGGATCGCCAAAGGAATACTCTGATTAAAAAGCTGGAATTTGAGGAGGTTGAGAAGGCGGTAAAGGCGATGTGTCCCACAAAAGCTCCGGGGCCGGATGGAATGTCAACTAGGTTTTTTCAGGCGCATTGGAAGACTGTGAGTCAGGATGTTTTCGAATGGTGTAAACGCTTCATGGAGGAACAAGATATGGATATTCAAAGATGCCACATAAGGAAATTAAACTCAACCACTATCATTTTGGTCCCAAAGGGGGGGAGCGCAATGTTTATCCCAGTTTAGACCGATCAGCTTATGCAATGTAGCCTACAAGATCTTGTCTAAGGTCTTGGCAAACCGTCTTAAGTTACCTCTAAAGGATGTAATCGGTGAGCAACAAAGTGCTTTCGTCCTGGGGAGATTGATCACCGAAAATATGTTAGTTGCTTACGAAGCGATCCATGCTCTGTGAAGACGGAAAAAAGGAAAAAAGCAGGAAATTGCTATAAAGTTGGACATGCCAAAAGCATACGACAGGGTGGAATGGTGTTTCCTACAACAGATTATGGAAGCAATGAACTTCAGTCCTACATGGATAAACTAGATTATGAAGTGTGTAACAATATGCAATACAGGGTGAATATCAATGGCTTCAAATCTGGATATTTCCAACCCTCCAGGGGCCTTCGACAGGGAGATCCACTATCTCCCTACTTGTTTATCATTTGTGCCGAGGGCTTATCTGCCCTTATTTCAAATGCAGTTGCACATGGGAGTATACATAGTATTAGGCTTAACCCAAGGGGGCCAACCCTATCCCACTTGTTATTTGCAGATGATGCTCTCATTTTCCTTCGGGCTACATGTCAGGATATTAGTAACTTCATGTACATCCTAAACCAATACTTGGGGGCATCGGGACAGGTGATCAATGTTGATAAAATCTCAATTTTCTTTAGCCCAAATGCGGGAAGCAACTCCAAGGTAGAGTTATTCCATCTGCTTGGCTCCTAGGGTCAGGAATTTCATCAATACCTTGGCCTACCTGCATGGCTTGGCAGGTCCAAGAAGGGAATGTTCAAGGGACTTAAGGAGTGAATTTGGCAAAGGATTCAGGGATGGAAAGGAAGGTTACTCTCTTGGGGAGGAAAAGAGGTGTTGATTAAAGCGATTGCTCAAGCTATCCCGTCATACACAATGAGTATATTTCTGATGCCCAAATCGTTCTGTAGGGAGATTAATGGATTGCTAAGCAGATTTTGGTGGGGCAAATGTGAGAACAAGTGGAAGATGAGGACATGTGTAGATCTAAACTGTCAGGAGGGCTTGGATTCAGAGATATTCATAAATTCAATTATGCACTTCTTGCTAAACAAGTTTGGAGGTTAACAACCTCAACTAATTCGCTGTGCTTCAAGGTTCTAAAAGCTTGTTACTTCCTGGATGTTGACATTTGGGATTGTAAGGAGCACCCTTCAGACTCATTCACTTGGAAGAGCATACTAAAAGCAAGAGAGGGAATACGAAACGGATGCATGTGGCGAATTGGAAACGGTGAAAGGGTAAGATTCTTCGCAAATAGATGGACTGACACGAAATTAACTAAGGTCGGGCCCCTCCCTCTCTCCATCTCAAAAGATGTGACTGTTAGCCATTTCATAAACAAGGAATCAATGACTTGGAATAGGGATCTCATTCTTGCGGTGGTAGGAAACCAAGGATGGAGTGATATAAACACTATTCCTCTCTCCCCACACACTTTAGGGGACCGCCTTTTTTGGATGCATGAACCAAATGGAGCTTTTTCTGTCAAATCAGCATATAGAGCGCTATGCTCGGTTGGTGAGGCCGCCCGTGATGAAGCTATTTATCAAGCCATATGGCGAACATTGCTACCTAGCAAAGTGATAATCTTTGGTTGGCGACTCCTTATGAATGCTTTGCCCACATTGCAGAATTTGTATGAAAGGGGTATTACTGTAGAGCCTCAATGTCTGTTTTGCAGGTCTGAGGCCGAGGATATCAACCATCTGTTCCTGAGATGTGAGCATACAAGGGGATCGTGTTGGCGACTAGGTTGTGGTACCTCACGAGGATTGTCAGTTCAGGAAATTTTGAGAATGTTTACTCATAAATATAGGTCATATGATCTAGCAATCTTCATCCTGTGCTGCTGGCGGGTTTGGTATCTGCGGAATTCCTTTAGGGAGGGTGGAGTATGATCTGTTTCCACGGATATACTCGAATGGTGTGAGGATTTTTACGAGGACCACAGAAGAGCTAAGTCCCTCATGACGGGGGGCTACATGAACCGACCGTTGATGCCTAGGTGGACCAAACCACCATACGGGGCATTCAAGATCAATGTTGATGCTAGGAAATGCAAGGATAGGGAATCGATGGGCTTTGCTGCAGTCATCAGGGACTATAGGGGAGTCTTTTGTGCTGCTCGGGGATGGAGGCGGGTGGGCAACATGGAGCCCTTGCTCATGGAAGCAAATGCATTTCTATTGGGAGCTAGGTGGGCCGTAAACCTCATGCTGGGGAACATTCTATTGGAGACCGACTCTTTACTTCTGTGTAACTTTTTGGCAAACGATGGTCCGATCTGTGCTCCGGCAGGGGTTCTCATAGATGAAATTAAAGTTATACTTTCCTTGGCTCCCCACATCTCTGTCCATCATGTATTAAGGCAGGGAAACGCTGTTGCCCACGCCTTAGCTGACTTCATGTCTTTTTCGTCTTTGGAGCACCAAACTTAGTGGGGAAACCCCCCCCAGCCATTTTGGAGAAAATTTGTACAGACAATTTTTTTGGTAATGAAATCTCGGATCTCTCAATCCCATTACCCTTCCAAATCGGTAGGGGATCGGGATAGGGTTGCGTCCATTCATAAAAAAAAGTACTTAATGTGAGGAATAATTTAGAAATATTTTTATATTTTAAGATATTGTTGTTATATTTTCTTTTATTGTAAAAATTTATAGAATTTGAAGGATTTCAAATGAATTTATTTAACGTAAAAAATCATTATAAAAATAAATCAAATATTTATAAAATTAGCATCCTTGCTTTAAGGGTTTTTCAAAAAAAGAGGTAATTTTCTTAAACAAAAATTATAAACAGTAAATTTTTTTAATAAAAGATTAGATTTGCCAAATTGTTAAACTTAGAGGGTTAGTTTTGCAAATTTGAAAAGTCAAAATGTCAATACTACAAAAAATAATAATAACGGGGCAGAAGCAATTTCCTCTAAAACGGCTGTTTTTGCTAAGGATCACATTTGCAAAACTCTCAAACTCATAGAGGTTTGGATTACAAAAACCCCTTCATCAAACAGCTCCAACGCTTCATGCGAGGTCCAGGCTTGGAAAGTGGACTGGGTATGCGAAGTGCAATCCGCCGCCGTCCCATTTTTATCCCCCTATGAAGAAAAACCAGGCAAATATTAGAGCAGCTAGGTAGATGTGCAGCTTAGAGAAGCGCGGTAGAGTCTTCCTTCTCACACTAATCGGCAACGACGACCACCACCTCAGCCCCACCCTTCTCGATGCCATCCTAGCCGCCCTCAGCCGTGTCCGGGCCGAAGCGACCCCAGGTTCCGCTCTAGTCACCGCCGCTGAGGGCAACTTCTTCTCCAATGGCTTCGATCTCAACTGGGCTAAGGCCACCGGTCCCCACCACTTTGCCGACCGGTTCCGACACATGGGCTCGAAACTCCGACAGATCATGGCTCAACTCATCTCTTTCCCTATGCCGACCGTCGCTGCAGTCACTGGCCACGCCGCCGCGGCCGATTTCGTTCTCGCGCTGGCCTACGACTACATTCATATGCGGAAAGACCGAGGGCTTATCTACATGTGCGAGCTCGACATCGGCCTTGACATCCCCGATAGTGCCATGTAGGGGTGTAAATAGGGTTGGGTTCAACCCGAGCCCGCATCAACCCGAACCGATTTATTCCATGGTTGGGTTGAGGTTTTGACAATTTAGTTTTTAAAAAATGGGTTCAACCCGACCCGATTTTAAAAATGGGTTGGGTTAGGGGTCGGTCAACCCGACCCGACCCGATTTCATAAGATATGTATTTACATATATTTATGAGAGTGTATTTCATTCATATTGCTTAGATATTTAAATAAAATTGTGTTGAGTTTGGAAATTCGTTTGACTATTTGGTTGTCAAATGTTGTTTGAATTTATTTGGTTTGGAAATATATTTGGTTAATTAGTTGTGAAATTGTGTTTGGATTATTTGGTTATATTGCATCGTAAATAGGTTGTTTAGATATTTGCTCGCATTGGTGATTTAGAATAACATAACAGGTCAACTGAGAACTTAAGATGTTTGTAGCTTTAATTGGAAGCCAACTAAGAAGGTAAGTAAGACTATAATATTCATTTTTCTATTTTGCATAATTTACTGTAATAATTTTACTTGGCTTTCACTTTTTAACTTGCAGAAGACATCGATTGCTCAAAAATACAAAAACAAAAAAACGAATCAATTACTAAACTTATCCTCCACTTTTGAGCTATTTAGAACTTTTATTGGTACTTATTGTTTTTATAATTATCATTATTTTTATTATTTTAGAAATTCAGGTGAACAAAACTTTAACTAGCATTGATAACATGTGTAATCTATTAGCCCGATTTCTAACCCGAACCGAACCGATTTGAGGTGGGTTGAAATAGAGTTGGGTTAAGATGTGAAAAGTAGGGTTGAAAGTAGGGTTGGGTTGTGATTTTACAAGGTGGGTTAGGGTTGTATTTGTGCAAACCCGAGTCAACCCGACCCGATTTACACCCCTAGTGCCATGGCGTTGATCAGGTCGAAGATCAGCGCGCCGAGGGCTCGGCGCGAGTTATTGCTGCGCGCAGCGAGGATGAAGGCCGAGGAGGCAGTGGAAATGGGGATCATCGATGCGGCGCACGATAGCCGGGAGGAGACGGTAGAAGCTGCGGTGCGCCGGGCGGAGGAGCTGGCAGGTAGGAAGTGGAAGGGGAGGGTGTATGCATCGATCAGGAAAGCGACGTTTGCTGAGGCGTCGGATATTTTGGGGCTGGCGGAGAGGGCTTCGCGCCTTTGATTGGCGATTAACCGCAGATCCGACGGACCAATCCAGAAAGATCTTATCTTCTTGCAATACTAGCCGTACGTTTTTCTCTCGTATTGTATATTCACCTAAATTTATTTGGAAATTTTCATATAGCCCTACCTTACTTCCCTTGCTTTGCGCCATAGACTCTCTAACTATGCGTATTGGCATTTTGGACCCCAACGTTTGCGTATTAGCATTTTAGACTTCCAAAAGTTTCGACCTTTGCATTTTACCCCCGCGCCCTCACGGTGTCAAAAAATCAAGGTCTGGCCGTTCAAAATGACGAGAATACCCATGATAGAAAAAGCAGAGGCCATGACACAAGGCAATATCTTATATGGATCATTTCCAAAATAGTAGGTTTGTGGAGTCCGTGCTTGATGTTTATTGGGAACTTCCACAGGTGGCCGGACCATCCCTCACTCATCAAACAAGATATGATCCTGCTCATGTGCCTGATCCAATTATTGAAGACGGGCAATATGGTTTATTTCAAAAGCTAGGTTTAACAGGGTTTGAGACATCTGTTTTCAATGGATACACTTTGATGATTTATCTACAAATCTCTCCACCTAGCATTTAGGTCTGTAGAAAAATCAACTGAAAGACTTTTGATCAGCTATATAGTTCATGGACTCTTGTGGGCTGGCAAATGGCATACGTGTGCTCCATGTTTCTTATTCATTTCAAGCTGGGTGTAAGCGTTATTTATGTTTCTTCTCACAAGAGTACAATTTGACAATCATTGTCGATGACATTTGTTGGAGGCTGGACACTTTTTTTTTCATACACTTTTTTGTTCTGTGTCACCAACATCAACAGTTTTCTTTAAAAGCTATCAGATAGTTGTAACCAACCATACATAGTCATCAGGCTTGTTTTACCGTATTCTATCTTTATTCTTCAAGTTCTATAACTAGATTATGATTAATGTCAAAAAGAAAAAGTAAAAAATAATGAATCCAAGTTTGTCTTTCATTCCCCCCCCTTTGTGCACCTCTTGCTACCTAAGTCTGAATGCTCGAGTCCTTGCAAACCCTGGCGTCGGTGAAAACTAGGCCTGATTTGCACAAGTATCTCTTACTGGGATTGCAGTGCTTATCTTCAGAACAGATGCACTGCCCTTCCATTGCACACCCATCTTCCCCGCCGGTGGCTTTCCTCAGTAACACTTCGTGGGACTAATCGCTGGAGAAGATGCCTTGTGGGTCCAGTTGCTTCTTGGCTGCCATGAACTTGCTAAAATTGGGGTATTTCTGCTGCACTCCAACGAAAGCAGCATTTCGATTCTTGCCCCAGTGAGGTTTGGCCTTGTGCTTGAAGAAAGCCATCTGCTCCAGCTCTTCCCAAACATCCTGGTTGAGCCTGGGCATCAACGGGTCGTCTACATGGTAGTAATTGAAGTCCACCACCACAGAATCCTCTGACTGTCCAAGATAAGCCGCAGAAGCCCTTATAAAACGTATCAACAACCCGTTGTAGACGTCCACCCCACAAAAATTATCTGGATGCAGATCCCTCAGCTTCTCAACATCCACGAGAAGTCTCTAAATTTAGGAGCAGTGAAAATGGTTGTGGTCTCATAAAAGCGGAGCCCTTTGTATCTGGGGTCCCAAGCGCAAGAGCTAGCAATGTCAGCCGCTGAGGAATGCTGACATGAGCCGGAGGTCTGCATTCGACCTTAGCGGCCAATGACAGGGTAGCCCGTGAATATAAAGTCGTTCTTCAGGCCATTAGCAATCAACTTCTTGTATGCCAATGTAGAATCTGCCATGACACATTTTCCTTTGACGTTTCTCACTAACTCAAATCCCTTCTCTGCATCATATATAGGAATCTGAAATGAGAATTAATGAATAAGGGATTCGAAAAACAAAAAATGGGGGTTTGTGAACAACCAAACGTGTGACACCTGTAGTCCTGACCCTAGAAAAGATTGGGATGGGCGCAGACTGGAAACAGATGAAGTCGTTCTTCCCATCCCCGGAGGTGTTTGAAGGAACACGATCATCATGCCTGTAAACAGCTTGACGCCATGATGGGTACCAGGTTATATCTGCAAATTCATGGCTCTGAGCATGACCCACGAACGCATCTTCCAACCCAACGTCGTTTTTGAATGAATAGGTGATGCTTCTTTTGAATCCAGACTCTAACGACAGCGTTATCTGCAGTCGTCATCAGTTCAATTCAGTTTCATGCATCAGTAGATACATCAAACTCAGAGCATTGGAAAGCAGAAGAATTTACCTTTGAGACGACGCCCAACAAGCCCAGCGAGACTCTTGCTGCATTGAACAGCGGATCACAAGGGCCAAGTCGGATGATCTTGGCGTATCCCTCGGACGCCCCAACAGGAACAACAAGGCTCATCCCAACGACATGATCGTGAACAGAGCCTCCTTTACCCCACCACGAGCTGCCATGAAATCCTGTCCCAACAATTCCTCCAATGTTCACGCCTTCCCAGTAAGGAGTAGGCATCAGGCTCAGCCCCGCCTCTTCCACCTTATTAATCAAATCCCGAAGACCCACTCTTGAATCCACCATCACTGTCTGCTCTGCGACATTCACTTGGATGTTTGTGTTGTATTTGCCCGTGCTGATCACTATCGCGCTGCTTCTTGATGCTTCGACTGCGGATGGGCACGTCAGTTTTGGGATGTCGTGGCCGAAGCCGCTCACCACCTTTACTTTCAGTTTCCTCTAGGTGGCCGGTCTGGTGTCGTGGCATCTGCTTTTTCTGTCATGAGTATTCTCGTCATTTAGGACGGCCAGATGCTAATCTTTTGATGTCGTGAGGGCGCAGGGGGTAAAATGCAAAGGTCGAAACTTTTGGAGGTCTAAAATGCTAATACGCAAACATCGGGGCCCAAAATGCCAATACGCATGGTTAGAGGGTCTATGGTGCAATTTTCCCTATATTCACCTAAATTTATTTGGAAATTTTCATATAGCCCTACGTTACTTCCCTCGCTTTGCAATTATTTTGGAAAAAGGCATTTAATTGTTCATTGAAATTATTGGCAACGGGACCCGCTGTCGATCTGCGAAAACCCATTTTCAGCGGAATTTGGTACTCATCCGGGGCATTATAGATCTCCGTGAAGATCTTAACCAACTTCGTAGTCCACAGCAAAATCTGCAACGGGCTTTAATAATATTCCATAGCGCCGATTTTGGATGAATCATGATTCAAAACAGGCCGTATGCAATCTTTCGATTTGTGATGTAACTTTCTCATATATAAATTGGAATTTTTTTTTATCGCCATATATACATTGGAATTGGAAAGACTTGTACCAATGATAAATTATTAATCGTTCAAACAATTTTCAATTTACACCTTTCATATTCGTTAATTATTCAATTATCTTACTTTCTTTATTTTTATTTTTATTTCTTCTCTTACTCCTCCGCTCAACTATCCTACTTTCTTTATTCCCGCGTTCAGAAAAAAAAAAAAAAAAAAACTATTCTACCTATTCCTATTTGACCCATGTCATATTCGCCACGTTATATTCCGCTCCCACTGTTTCATTCTACTCCCACCGTTCACAAGATCACATCTTACCAAACAGTAATAACTATTTTAGGGCTGTACCAACTCAGCATGGAGTGGTTTCTGGCTTTTTGACAAAGGAGGAGAGGATTGGCACTCGGGGAGAGACGGAGGAAGAGGAATTGGATTTGGTAACGCACTTAGCTTTAGCGACGTGGTATAATATACAATTTATTTTATTTAAAGAATTTTTATATGTATTTTGTACGCCAAAGCATGAAGTGAAAAAGAACATATTTTAATAATTGTGTGAATAATATGATATAATACGGGTAAATTTGGAATAAAGAGGGTAGTTGAAAATAAAATGATTAGAGTATAGATGTAAAATTGGAAAAGTGAGGTTGTTAGATAGCTAATATGTCTAATAATTTATAAGAGAATACAGCGGAGAGAGAAAACAATGAAAAACCATCAATGTATGTTACCAATTGGCAATGTGAATTTTGGTGGTACAATGAGAAAGGGGGGAAAGTGAGAAAGATAAAATTTTGAAAATTGAGTGAATAATATGATATGATAAAGGTGAAATTAGAATAAACAATATGACTATAAAAAAAAGTGAAGTATAAGGGGTAAAGTTCAACAAACTAGGGTTGTTAAATAATTAAGGTGTAAAATTATTTATGAGAGAATACATGAAATAGAGAAAAAAACCATGAGAAATCTTTCCCATACATTAGGTGTGTTTGTTCAACAATAAAAATTTTTGATTTAAAACTTTTTACTCTCGATATTATTTTTTAGCATCTTCTGATACAACTAAAGAAAAAATTCAGTCCAGGTACTTGCAGGTCAATCCTTAGGGTACCCAAAATCAAGTAGATTCAATTTTCATATACCTACCCCCATACGATCAGTTTCGGTTATGATTATAAAACACCCACTGGAATTCGAGTAGAGTCAATTCTATATGTAATATTCTATTAGCTTGTTACCTATCTAACACACGACTGGTGACAATCCCTTCCCTTGACTTCTAGTGATTTCATTTTCTCTCAAACCTTAATACCCGTCAACCTAGCCATAGTTGGTGTTGTCGCATGCATCTTCGACCTCTCTCCCTACAATGCTTCTCTCTCCCGGTGTTCTTCTCCTCTTCCCATTTTATCTTTCTTCCTAACTCAAAAGCCCTAGTAGTCGTTAACTTAACCATAGTTGCCATTACCACTTGCATCTCCATCCTCTCTCCCCTTCCGTGCTTTTCTCTTCCAACTGTTGTCTCTCTTCTATCCCAAAATTCGTAGTTTAGCACTTCTTTCCTCCAGCATTCCTCTCTCCTAAACCCCTCTCGCCTCCTACCCCACTCCCCTCTCTAGCTCCTCAACCCTTCGATACTCTTCTTCCCTTCAACCCCTCTCCCTTTTCCACTCCTTTCCCTTGGGTCCCTCTCACCTCCAGCACTTCCCTTCCCTTCAGCCCCAAATTGTTCTGGCTATGGGTACTACACATGTTAGAAATGTTATATTTAACGCTAAGGGGGCCTCCCTGATGATACCAAGCAAATTGAGATCTACAACCTCTTCAGCAAATTCCATGGCCATGAATTTCGTCAACTTCGCACTTCTAGCCAATTGCTCTGGTTTATATTTTTCTTTTCACTTTAGACTGTGGAAGCCTTTTGAAATATCCAATTGAATTCCAAGTTTTTAGTTTGACATGGACTTCACTAAATTTCTGTTCATTCATCTTAGAAACTAGAAATTTTAATATTTTTTGAAGTTTCTTACATTTGGATTCCAAAATCCAGTTCCTCTCTACAAGCAGTTGACTTGACTTTTGTGAATTCTATATGGAGCTTGAATTTCATGCACATGAATTTGAATTGAATTAATTTCAAATTTCAACATCCAAGATGGTTCCCGATTTGTTACTTTGTTTTGTCTATTGCTAAAGCAATTAACTTCACTTTCGTGAATTCTACGTGGAACTTGCATTTCATGCACATGAATTTGAATTGAATTAATTTCGAATTTTAGCATTCAAAGTGGTTCTTGGTTCTTTACTTTGTTTTGTTGATTGCTACTACTATTTCGTGTCTTGTGGGTTGACAACAAATTTCTATCTTTTTTATGGAGATTGTAAATTCCTAATTAATTCAATGTAGTTTGCAAGAAATTAGATAATATGTGTTGCTAACTAATTTCTAGTGCATTTAAACTATTTTTTGTGGCTTAACATTGGATTGTTTCATGCAACTGTTTGGCAACATGTTTATTCTTGCTCATGATTTTTTAGGTGTGGCTTAATATTGGACTGGTTCATGCATCTGTTTGGTAGCATGTTTATACTCATGAATTTTTAAGTGTTTGTAATAGTTGGATGATTTTTTATTAAAAGTTCCATGCTTCTATTAATTGTTTTATGATTTCCTTACAGCTATTTGTAATTGAATTTGGTAGATTGTTTATTTTCTCTCATGATTTTTTTAATTGTCTAAATATTCGGCCTTACATTTTTTAATAGAACCAATTTAGAACAGGAACCAGAACTGACCTGACCTCAAGAGAATATAGTAGGGCATACCTTGAGTAGACTAGGCCTAAAATAGGATAGAATAAGGACTTGTAAAATATTGAAAAATAATAATAATAATTTAAGTTGACTGGTCAAAATCCACGTAGGACACCTTAGGTGGCAAGAGTAGACTTTTTGACCAATTGGACCAAATGAATAATAACGGGTCTTGACTAATTTAAATATGACACGGGTTATATTTATATTTATATTTTTTAATGTTATTTCAGCAACCTGTGTAGCTCGGTTGGCATACAGGTGGTCCAAGTGATCTTAAAGGACTAGGGTTCAAGTAAGGGGTTTCGCAGAAAATAATTAATTTTTGCACTTTTACCTCCCTAGGCATGTGGGCCCCACAGGATAAGATAGGATGAAATTATAACCCTCCTAGATAAGATTTGGTTAAAAATGAATTTAAGTTTAAACTGAATTTTATCTCTACCTCTCTATCTCTCAGAAGCTACGAACCTTTTTATAAAAAGGAGTTATGAGAGTTGATGGATTGAGGTAGGAGCATCTGTAGGGGGAGAATTTTAGAGAAAGTAGGTTGCATGAGGAGAGAACTTTTATAAGGCAAGTCGGATTTTATGTGAAAATTGATTTTAGTTCAATGTCGAAATTATTTTTATATAATCGTTATGCATAAAGCATGTTATAATTTTTATGCTATGCTTGACATGTTTAAATTTTATTATACGCCCGAACTTATTAAGATTGTTATATTTTATTATGCCTTTTATTTTTATAAATGCATTGATGTAAACTTAATATGCAATATATATATGAATATTGAAATTATGTCTTAATTATATATATATATATGGGATATGATCGTGTGCAGTCGGACTGCACCGTAATTACGGTGCAGTCCGCTGTAAAATGGACCCCACACATATTAGATTGTAATGAAACTTTATACACTCATTTATCCATATATAAATCATACTTTAGACGGTTTAGATGTTGAAAAAACCACTTTAAACTTGATATTTACATTAAACTATTTTATTACGTTGATTTTGCACCATTTTAAGATGGAGACTACACACATGTTGGATTTGGATGAAAATTGGTATGGTAATAAAGTGAACAATTCTAAATACAATGGGTGGGGTGGATTTATGGAAAATGATCAGGTGGGGTCCACAGTGCATGGACTGCACGGTGCAGTCGCATGCACTGGATCATTTCCCTATATATATATATATATATATATATATATATATATATATATATATATATATATTCTTGGCCTCCCAGGGAGAAAGGAATATATACAACGGCGAAACCAAATTACCACAAAAAAAGGGAATTGTGTCAGAGAGAATCCGGCCAGGAGATGAGGTGGATATCTTATAAAAAAAAATTTGTTGCTTTTGATGTTTTAATTCATTTAATACATTTTTTATGCTTCTAATGTTCATGTATTTTCAAAATTTGATGGGTAACCATTACAACAATAAGTGTTAAGTAAGAGAGGTCCTGGTGGGGGCCACCTACAGTAAAGGCCATGATAATGTGGCTTAATATGGGCCGTTCATTCCATTTTGTTATGATTTATTTCTTTGAATTCCGATTTAAATAATAAAATAGTTCATTTCTATATTTTTGATGCTTCTGGACTCAATGGAAGGGTTTGATTTTTCATTTAAGTCCTAATTTTTAAGATATTAAATTAAATGATTATTTTTTCATTTAATTAAGTTTTATTTGGACCATTATCCATTTTCAAATAATTTTCTACTTGCTAGTCATAGTGGGACTAATTTATTATTTTTACAGGTGTACCAAATTCAGTGAGACACTAGCATATTGGATTTACGTGAAGATTTTCAAGAATAATTATTTCTATTTATTTATTTTAAAGGCATGTATTAAGAGCGATATACTTGTAATTTTTTTTATTTGTGTCTTGATGTAATAATGGGAACATGACTAGTAGAAGTGAAATTTTAAAATTTTTATGAAATTATAATAATTAATTTTGTCATAAATGTGTGATTGATCTTGGAAAATTGCATTAAATACACGGTCCAAGATCACTTTTTTGGACCGGTATGTTACAAGACTTGTCAAAGTAAGATAAGAATATGATTGACTCATACCTGGATCTACCTAACCCAAGTTGCATTTTTATATACAATTATTTTACTTTTAAATTATTTCTATATAACTGCCAGTACAACTAATCTACTTATTTTATCTTTATTATACTCTTCGTTATCACATCTATCATATTATTTTTTTATTTTAAAAACTTTTATACTAAAATATTTTTTATATACAAATTTTACTCTTCATTATTACTTTACAAATGCAACAACGCAATTGCCAAAAGTAGTAATCTTTTCTGTTATTGGGCTCCGATCGCATGCTCCTGGGCACATACACCTATTTTTTTTGAAAATTTTCTGCAATATTGTTAATCTATGTGTATTTAATATGTATATAATTTTTTACCATTTTTGGAGTATTTTAGATATTTATTTTTTATTTTTGAAAAATCAGTGGCATTTTAGGTAATTTACAATTACTAAAATGCCACTAATTTTTAAAAATAAAAAATAAATATCTAAAATACTCTAAAAATAGTAAAAATTAATACGTAGGTTAAATATACCTAGATTAATAATATTATAAAAAATTTCAAAAAATTTAAAAAATAAATATATGCACTCGGGATCATTGAAGCATAGTATCAAAATCCCCTGTTATTGGCAGTGTTGTCAGAACCGAACCGGTGATTGAACCGGTAAAGGAACTGGTCTGGTTCGAACCGGTTCGACCGGTTAAGCGAACCGGTTCGAACCGGTGACGTCAGCATGACATATTTATGATGTCATAAATATTAAATTATTTTTAAATTTTAAGTAAATATATTAATAAGTTAATCCTAATTTAACATCTATAATATGATTATGAGCCATTTATAAGTTTTTTATACTTTAATTACAGAATTTGAAACCCAGATAATAAAATTTAATTAAATCTACCTTATCCAACAACGTCTAATAACATCTAACAACATCTAACGACATCTAACAGCATCTAACCAGATCTAACGACATCTAACAGCATTTAGCTTTTAATATCAATAAGTTAATCCTAATTTAGCACATGTAATATGATCTTCAGCTCTTTATAAGGTCATTTATACGTTAATTATAGAACTTAAAACCCAGATAATATAATTTAATGAAATCTACCTTAATCTAATAGCATCTAACGATATCTAATAGCATCTAACGACATTTAAGAGACACTCAAATTTTATGACATAAATAAAATATTAAAAATAAATTTCCAGATTGCACATAAATCGTCCTAGGTACTAAGAAATTCACCTAAAATCTAATTTTCTTATTTATTACTCGTCGGTATAAAGATACATGTGATTATAATAATTCATATCTTATGGAAGATAATGTCAATTTAAAAATAGAATATTATTAATTGAATTAATATTTTTATTAAATAAAAACTTTATTGAAAATTACATCATTTTGTAGTTATTTTATATCATTTTCACTTTGTTTTAAGAGAAATTATATTGAAATTGAGGTTTTGATGCAATACTTAGTGATATTTAAATTTTTTACACAAAAATTATATTTACATAACTTTGGAGATTCTATTAGATTATTAAGGAATTTTTATAAAATTATTTTGAATGCTCTATATTGCAAATAACGATCTATGTATACACGAATTCAATGGTCCGCTGGACCACCAAAATTTTTTTTTCCTCTTCTCCTCCCATTCGCAAGGTCGCTAATGGCTTCTGCATCGACATGGAAAAAGGGAAAACGAGAAAGGTGGATGATCGACGAGCAGGTTGGCACAATAATGAGTTTTCCGTTTTTGGCGTCACTCCCTAAGAGCATGCTCCTTCCAATTTTGTGTCTGCTGAGAGAAAACGGAGGGCGACGGCTCTGCAGCTGTGCAAAAATCGATTTTGGGGCAGCCTGCTGGTCGCCGGAAATGGAGGTCGCCGCTGTTTCGCCTGCTGGTATTTCGGTTGCTGGTCTCGGCGAGGACGGGGGCGACTGTCGCGAGGAAGACGAGGCGGCGTTGGCGGACGCTAACGGCGATGAGGTCGAAGACGGGGCCGGCAGTGGGTGCGACCAGAGAGTCAGAGACGGCGAGACTTCCCGGCGGACGGTGAAAGTGCGTGCGACAATGGCACGGGCGGGCGGACACGAGGAAGAGGCTCGGGCGGACGGGCAGCGCAGGGGTGGCGTCTGGCGTGTCGCGACTCGCGAGGAAGACGACGCGGGAGTGTTGAACCGGGCGAACCCGGTTGGACCAGTCTTTCCGGTTCGACAGTCGGTTCGACGGTTCAAGCGGTTTTTCTTAATTGAACCGAACCGCTAGTATTCGAACCGGATACGAGACCGGTTCCCGGTCGGACCGGTCCGACCGGCCGGTCCGGTCCGGTTTTAATAACACTGGTTATTGGGCAGTGCTGTTTGACGAATGCGCGGTGCGGGTTGAAAAGTCAAACGCCTGCAATCAAGAAATAAAACGAAACAAAAGAAAGCAACTCAGACGCCCATCCAGACAGTTTGACGATTGGGACAGGGCATGAACAAATCCACAGCCTTTGGACGTTTGCATGGTCGCTGCTGGCGTGCTGGTAATCCGTTTCCCATAATCACCGGTGTCTGGACAAGACAAAACCCCGCAAAAAGCCGGGTGATGTACAGGCAGGGGTGTTCACGGATGGGGCCGGATGGATGATGGCCGTGCCACCTAAAGGGTTGTTCAGTTGTCACAATGTACAAATATACTAATAAAAAAAATTTAAAAAAACGAGTGGAATGGATGATGGCCGTGGACGTTGGGACTCGATTGCATGCGTGTATGCTCCCTGACGCATACATCCTTTTTTAATTTTTTTTTCAAATTTTTTTTACAATATTGTTAATCTATATCTATTTAATATGTGTATAAATTTTTATCATTTTTAGAATATTTTAGATATTTATTTTTTATTTTTGAAAATCAATGGCATTTTAGGTAATTTAACTGATTTTCAAAAATCAAAAATAAATATTTAAAATGCTCTAAAAATGGTAAAAATTTATACACATGTTAAATACACTTATATTAACAGTTTTATAAAAAAAAATTTGAAAAAAAATAAAAAAAAAGGTGTATGCGCCAGTGAAAGTTAGCATGGCTGAAGGAATGATGACACTTCTATTATTTTAAAAGATATTTTTCAAGATATTTATTTTAAAAATTTATAAAACTGTTATTTTAGGTGTATTTAATATTTTCAGAGATGTATATATATATATATATATTAAAATAGATGAGGTCTTAGTTATTTTTACATGACTAAAATACACCTATTTTTAAAAAAATTAAAAAATATATTTATACATCTCTAAAAATGGTAAAACTTAATACATATGTTTATGCTAAATACACCTACGTTGAAAATTTTATAAAAAGATTTTCAAAAATAAAGTTTTGCACCCTAATACATTGAAATTTCAAAGTATCAAGATGCATTGAAACATTACTCGAGTATCGAAGGTAACAACATGCGAAAGTTTTGAATACATATTAAACAATGTTAGTTTATCGATAACTTTTAAATTTCCGGGGACCTGATTGTTATTAATCAAAATTGACAGGTTCTTTTTAAAAGATATTAATATGTGAAATTATTTCAATTTATTAGAAGCTTATAAAGATCATCAAATTTAGAATTAAGTTCAAATATAACCATAAATTTTACCCCTATATATTTCCATATATGTATATATACGTACAACTATAAATTTATAAAATATGAAATATAGTTATGCATTTTCATCATATTTCCAAATGAGCTATGCTTCTATATAAAGAGTTATATAAAAACAATTTTGTGTAACTTCCTTTATTTTTAAGATATTGATAATTAATGTAAAACACGATCTATTCACTGTATTTAACATCATTTGTTTAGTTAGAAGACTACGTTTTATCCAAATCAAATAAATACATGGGCCACATTCGCTCAAAAATAGATATATGCATATCTAAGTTAGAAAACATGCTTAGATATATCTATATATGTATTAAAATATTATAAAACTTTATAAAATCATTTATCTATATTTTAGTGATATTTTAGATAGTTTAGATGTTAAAAATATTACTTAAAAATTAATTTTTAAAATTAAATTATTTTATTACATTCATTTTACACATTTATAGATAGTTATATACAATAATACCAAATAAATAAGAGAGTTTTCATCATAATATAAATAATGCCAAATGCAATAGATTAAATGAATCTTTCATAAACTATTAAATTATTAAAAATGAAAGATATTGCAATGAAAAGAAGTTTCATAAGAGCATAACCTTTTCTAAACATGGTAACTATTTATTCAGTTTTCTTAGATGTTTTTACCAAAAATGTTTTAGCTAAAACCAAAACCTAGCACTAAAAAAAGTCATTGCTATGTGATTATAAAAACATAAAGCTACGGTATTCATGCAATAAAAATTGTTCTTTATATGAAAAGTGGAAGATGAATTTATGTTTTAGCTTACGTTATCATGGCAAGAACACAAGGGCGAAACTCAATTTCAAATTTTTATAATTGCGTGGTTTATCCGGGGTTGACGAGGTGTAAATTTTGTGAACATAGTTAGAATCAACCTAGTAATTTATGTATAAAATCTACCAATTATTTATTTAATGTATAGAAATAATGTTATTATAGGGCTTCATGACGACGAATTATTCATGTATGAAAATTACATAATTAGTCTTAAACTACGTAATAGTGAGTTCACATTAAACATGCAAATTTCATCAACTCGCACTCTTGAAATTTTATTTACTTAAGGGTTCATTTCTAATATAATTACAATTCATACTCGTACTTAAAATATAATATTTATAAAAATGACATAAGTGTCTACATACCAATTTTGTCCAGAGACTAGTTCCGGTTTAACTATTTTTGAAATTGCTTTGAACCTGTACATTAATAATTTATATAAAACATATGACAATTTTTAAGCTAAAGACTATTAACTTAAAAGTTCAAACATAATGTACATTATAATTATAATTTTAAGAAATTACAAAAAATGAAGTAATTACCTCAAAAAATAAGACAATATCTCATCCAACTTTGGTTCCTTTTGAATTCAAACACGTCTTTATTATTCTATTTCTCACGGAGCTCCTTCATTACTAATTTTTTAATGTCATTATCCGTCTATCGAACCTCTCCAATTGGTTTATTCCTGCCAACCTCTTGAATTGGTTTAACCCGGCCGAACAAAAAAACGGTTCAACAGGTTCTGTGGAGCTTAAAAAGATACATTAAAAATCGAGGTGAATCGAATTCGCGAGGTGATCGGTTCCAGTTTATCCGATTTCGAAAAGCAATTGGAACTGCCGGTTCAACCCAGTTTTGATAACACTATTATATACTTTATTCCTAATTCCAGACATGATAATTTATTCCAAATATGATAATTTTGTTAAGTTCTATTTTATAACGTTAAAATTTTTTTCGAAAATAACGAAATTACCCTAACAATTTCTGAGTAGTGCGCCCCTACTATATATTAAGTTGAATTTTCCTATATATCAATACAAGTTTTGCATTCATATGTTAGACCTACAGTGGAGGCTAATGTATATAGCCTCACGTATATCGTCGAGCGCAGGGTGCTCTATCATCTTCCCGAATCGATCACCCGTGACTACCGATTGTGGATGGACTTTGCTTAGCGTGGCAATTGAGATTCGAGCTGACCACCATGTGATTAAAAGCATGAAAACTGCACGCTCGTACCTTCCTTGGCTTCGATTATCTTCACCACTGGCAACAATGAAATCTAGCCATTGCGACCATCATTCTGCAAGCCCGCCATTATTGCTGCCTTCTTTTATAAATCCAAGCAGCAACGACGACCAGTAGCGAACACCATAGACATCTCTCTAACCCAGTTCAAAAAAATCTTAACGATTGTCAGCAATCAAAATTGCGCCACCGGCATATTCGACGCTTAAAACGAAGATTAGACGTCTCTCTTTGGCAGTGGTACTTCTTCTGCATAAATCCAAGGTTAGCAACATAACTCGTTTCGGGACCACAACATTAGTTTACAAGGGGTGCATTCACGTGCAAATACTCATTTATATTTTTTTTGAAATTTTTTTTTATACAAATGTTAATCTAAATGTATTTAACATGTTTATCAATTTTTACCATTGTTGGAGTTTTTAAAATTTTTAAATTTTTTTAAAATCAGTGCATTTTAGTAATTTAATTACTAATATGGGTTAAATACTTAATAAAATGCACTGATTTTTAAAATTCAAAAAAATATCTAAAAATCTCCGACAATAGTAAAAATTGATAATCATATTAAATACACACATTTTAGTAATTTAATTACTAATATGGGTTAAATACTTAATAAAATGCACTGATTTTTAAAATTTAAAAAATATCCAAAAATCTCCGACAATAGTAAAAATTGATAATCATATTAAATACACTTAGATTAGCAGTTTAAGAAAAAATTTTGAAAAATATAAAAAAAGGGTTAGATACAACCGGATTCATTTAATAAAATTCAGGTTTATAAGAGTGTATTTGGGAAATAGTACAACTTTTGATAAAAGATTTTGAGCATAAAAATTTTTGAATTGGTAGAAAATGATTTAATATAGTAGAGATAATAATGAAGAGTAAAGAGAATAAAATTAAAATAGATAAATTACTAGTTATGTAGAAATGATTAAAAAGTAGAATAATTGTATGCAATAATTTTAAAGAGTTATTATATTTATAATTATTTTCGAATTAAGTTGACGTAGATGCAATATATTCAACTTTTTATGGATAAATGTAAATAGTATTTAGGTTTTAGAATAAACATTTTATAGTTTAATTAAGTTATGATTACATGGGAGTACTAATTATTGTTAAAATACTTGATATATAAACCAATATAATTCTTTTAACAATTTAGGAGGATAACAGGTTCAGACTGGGTCCGGTTTTGGTTTCAAGTTGATGTAAAACTGGTATTGATTTCGAATTGGGTTGAAACTGGGTTTATTTTGAAAATTTCTCAAAAAATAAAACTTAAACTTGTTTCGATACTAGGTTAGGTTAGGCAGGTTTGTACCAACCCAGTACCAAGTTACACACCTACCTATTTAAGAAAGAGGTCAAACCCTCACAAGTACAAGCTAGAGAAGTCCTAAAATGAGATTGTTAGAACTTTTTTTAGGTTACTGAGCACTACTTATATAAGTATCTTCTGCTTAGATAGGCATAATCTCTTTAACTGTAAGGCTCGATGTGAATTTCATCATAGGATTAAATATGATCATGGCTTAAATAGTTTTGTTCGTAAAGTAGAGGTTTATTAAGTTGGCTTAGTGAAGTAACTCAATCTCTACAAGTGGTTGTGCTGGAAAGGTGACTAAGTCTAAAGATTAGGGCAGTGCATAGTTAGTAAGAAATATCATATGTCCTCAAATATAAAGAAGCTGACTTGCATGACCCTTTTTCCCAACGTACAAGAGGAAGGTGACACATGTTAGATAGATGGCAAACTAATATGATCATAGCCATGACTTTGTATCGTCGAGAGCTATGACCTTACTTCCACAACGGGTGAAGGCATGTCAAGTGATAAATGTAGGGTAAAGACCTTAGGCTAAGGACCTCGAACCTTAGGCTAAGGACCTTGGACTATTTTCCTCATCGATTATTCATAATTATTTTTGTCATAACCACAATAATTCTTATATTAAAGAATTAACACTTGTTAAGAATGAAGATCAACTTAAATTTTATTTTTTAAAAATCATATTTGTCCAAAACAAAACCTCATATATGTACTTTTTGAATCAAAATCTAAAATCCCCTTAGCCATGTAGCACGAAATTGATGAAGAAGTTTAAAGCAGATTGAAAGTGGGTCGATTCTATTCGGAAATGACTAACTAAATTAGGAAGTCTATTCTCATACATGTAAACTAGGAACTTTTCAAGTCTCTTTAGAACGTGGGATTTTATCGCCACTTAACACTCCTTCCCTCATGTCTTAGGCTAGAGACATGGACACATATGTGGGGACGAACACAAGCGGGCTTAGGTTTGTCTCTGATACTATGTTGAAAATGGTCAATTATATCTCAAAATAACTAGCCAAGTTAGGAAGTCAATTCTCATTCATATAAACTAGGAAGTCTTCAAGCATCTTTACAACGTGTGATTTTCTCACCACTTAACAAAGCAAAGGATATATAAGAATTAAAAAGAAAAAATAAGAGTGATAATTTAATACTTGCTATTAGGATGGAGAACTTACTTTTGGTTTTTTAATTTTCAAGTTTAACTTATTTATCATGTTTAATATATATATCATTTTATTACAATTCAGAAAATAAAATTTTAGAATTATAAATAAATATGAGAAACGATCTTGTTAGCCCGAGCTAAATAAATGTCATACTTAGCCCACATAAAAAAACTAATTCATAAGATTTTTTTATTTTTCCTCACCCACTTGTTTATCTATTTGTATTTAATATATAAACCAAATTTTACAAATTTTGGATATGTATATATATTTTGAGGTTTTTAAATATTTATGTGTATATATGTATTTAAAATACCTCCTATCTTTAAAAATCTAAAAAAATATATATACATATTCAAAAATGGTAAAACTTGGTTTATATGTTAAATATATTTAAATAAACAAGTGTATGAAGAAAAACAAATTTTTTTTTATTGTGAATAGATTTTTTGACGTGGGCTAAACGGGACATTTGCTTAACTCGGACTAACAGAATCTCTCTTCAAATTATACATACAAATATAATAAATAGTCTAAATTTTAAGATTAAAATAGTAATGATAGGTTCTCTAGCGATAAGTATTAAATCATTGTCCAAAAAATAATACTTAGATTATATAGGTGATTAGTGTTTATTATGAGCACAAGAAATGATAATCATATGAGTATTAACATTTATGTCTATAAAAACTAATTCATTTTCATCCATATTAATAATTTTACAAGTTATTCATACATGCCAATGATTTTCTAATCAATTTCATTGATGCCAAGATAAACGATTAAATTTCATCAAAAAAAAAAGATAAACAATTAAATTTTCAAGTAAATAAGTTCTAAATGGACAAAAATGCTCCTAGATTGGTAAGATTGACCATATTCATAGAATATTTTTGTTCATTCACAAGTTGTTTTCGATAAAATTTTCTAGTCAAATGCCGTTATAAATGGACAAAAATGCCCTTAGATTGCTAAGACATTTATAAAATATTTTTGTTCATTCACAATTTATTGAGTATCTGTTTCAAACCATATAAGATTCTTTAATCTGTAACACCATACTTAATGACAATTTCTCAATCTCTAAGACATCTTTTCTAATTTTCATCACAATTTTACCCATTCTAATACAACTTTACTCATTCTCCATATACATCATTATATTCTCATCCTAAATACAGATTCAATATAAGAATCTTATATAGTTTGTAATAAACTTTTAATTTTAAAATTTAATAGTACTGCAAAAATAAAAAACTTTTAAAATTATCGATATTGATCAAAATAAATTTATTTTTTTTATTGTCATGGATGTTAATGATCATAATGATAATGGAGGAATCGTTGAAATGCTGTTATATCATGTGTAAAAGCAATGGCTGAAGGAGGACCTTTGATGAAGAGAGAAATTTGCGATTGAGAGGATATAATATTTTGGGAGTCAATTATGTAAAAATAAATTATATTTTGAATTTAAAATATTTTAAGAAGATTTTTTTTTAAAAAAAAATTGAGTCTACCCTGTACGGGGCTCCGCCTTCGCGTGAAAGTCTAGACAGAACCGGCGGGTCAATATCCATCACGAGAGCAGTCGTAGTTCATACGTACGCTGCGATCCTAAGCAGCCTAAGCTACCATTCCTCGTAGCGCAGAAGCAAAATAGTGAAATCAGCAAAGATGTGCAGCTTAGAGAAACGCGGCAACGTCTTTCTGCTCACTTTAACCGGCGATGACGAGCACCGCCTCAATCCCACCCTCCTCGACGCCATCCTAGCTTCTCTCCGCCGCATCCGTGCCGAAGCCACCATCGGCTCGGCTCTCGTCACCACCGCCGAGGGCAAGTTCTTCTCCAACGGCTTCGATCTCAACTGGGCCAAAGCCGCAGGTCCCAGCTTCATGGACCCGCTCCGGCTCATGGGCTCGAAACTCGACCAGATCATGGCCGACCTCATCTCCCTCCCGATGCCGACGGTCGCGGCCGTCACCGGTCACGCCGCCGCCGCCGGCTTCATGCTCGCGTTGAGCCACGACTTCGTGCATATGAGGAAAGACAAAGGCTTCATCTACATGAGCGAGCTGGACATCGGCCTCGACTTCCCGGACAATTTCATGGCGCTGATCAAGTCGAAGATCGGCGCGCCAAGGGCTCGAAGGCAGTTGGTACTGCTCGCCGCGAAGATTAAGGCGGAGGAGGCCGTGGGAATGGGGATTATTGACGCGGCGCAAGATAGCGCCGGGAAGACGGTGGAGGCTGCGTTGCGCCAGGCGGAGGAGCTGGGAGGTCGGAGGTGGAAGGGCGAGTTGTATGCATCGATCAGGAAGACGACGTTTGCTGAGGCAGCGGAGATTCTGGGGCTGGTGGAGAAGAAACCGGGGCTGGCTGCAGCGCGCCTTTGATGCCCGTAAGCCGCCCGTTGGATCCCACCATTCGTCTGGTGGGCCTCTTTCCTTTCCAGGGGCGCCAACGCCAAGGGCATCGATTTCTCCTTGTAGCGCGGTCGAATCGATTGAAATTAATTAATGCTTTTGGGGGCTAAAATTGAGTGCACTAATACATTCCCCGGGCATTGCTCCGCTGATTTCACATCGTGGCATGTGTGACACAGGTGCAGGTTTCGATCCTGCGTAGGAGCGTCTTTCCTTCTTTTGTTTGAACGTAATAAAAAAAAAAAAATTATATGTGCGGGTCGACCGATGGATGGAAATGTACTTGTTTATCTTTATTTATTTGTTTATCTAAATATATTTAATACATAAAAAAAATTACATCTCATTTAATTTTGATCTCAGTTAAATAACTGATTTTAAATTAAATAGTCAACTTAAGTCTTATGTCATAATTTAATCATTAACCCCAAAGGTTGGTTTCAATCGATAAGTTCCATGAATTCAAATTATGTAGTTGAACTTTTTTTTAATAACTACGTAATTTTTCCAGTAATAAAGCTTGAGTGGTACAAATTTTCTTTAAATATGTACTCAGCTCGTCCCCGGGCTACTTCCGGCAGTAATCGCGCGCTGTTGAATGATCTATGGCTGGTCATAGCCAGGCAATTACGTAGGGTAGTAGAAAAGCTAATATTTTTTCCCCAAACAATCGAGCATATATAAACCCTCATAACGTAGTGGAAATTTTTTTTTTTTTTATAAACATGCTGTAGTAGAGGAAATTTGTAAGAAATCCTAAAATGGGAGAATTATAAAACTTCATGACTTAAGGGGACTGTTATGAAATAACCCCTTGCCACCAAGGGGCTCGAGCCCATGACCTATCACTTCGGTGTCAGCGAATTTAAAAATATTGCAGTATGATAAAGTTGAAATAATAATAATAAATGAGTAGATGTGTACCAACTACCAAAATGAATAAAGTATGAAAATAATTTATTTTATTTTATTTTTTTAAAAAAAGCAAATTGGATAAGGGAGAGGCGGGAGAGCACGTGTAGGTATACATCTATAACAAAATAATACTCATAATATTAAATTAACCAATCACAAATTAACATAAAAATGATATGTCACTTAAAAACCACTTCAAAATTACTTTCCACCAAAATGAGTCACACTTTGTAACCAACCATCACTAAGTTCTATACTCTCTTCTAAAATTAAAGGGAGTTTTGAACTACAAATATGGGCACACTCCCATTTTATAAATAGGAGATTATTTTTTCCTTCCTAGACAAGGACTTTATCTTGATTAGATTCCTACTTATTTTACATCTCCCATCTTTTTAATTAATCATACTTTACATTCCAACTCCTTTGATGAAACCTTCATGGGCTCATCTTATTCCCCCAATTGTTGGTCTCGCCCTCTCTAGGACATGTCATAAACCTTTTGGAATTTATTCCATACCCTTTGAAACCTATTTTGACTCACTAGGATTCTTCCCGGACCCTCTATTAACACCTCTCGGGGTCATCTCAACCTTTGGCAGACCCTTGTGAGATTCACCATCTTACATTTGACGTCGTTTATGGGAAACGACATCATTCTCTCGTTCTCTCGCTCTCTCAATTTCTTTTTGGCAAATCAGTGAAATGGCGACTCCTCTCTCTGCAACTCCCAACACTATGAGGGACTCTCTAGAAATCAAGATCACAATCGGAATGCTCTCGTCTCCTATAGAAAGTTCAAAACATTCATGGCTATAATAACAACTTGAATGGAAAGATCATCTTTCAACTTTGGGCATAGGTCCTCTTTGAAAGCCATCATCCCAAACAAAAGTAATGAAAACTAGGAGTGTTAATGGTCGTAGTCAACTCGTCAACCCATTCATCCAACCTCTTTATAAATAGGTTTAGGTTAAATTTTTTGAATAAATGGATTATGATCCACTGACCTGTTCAACCGTTAAATTAAATAAATGTATTAGAGTTTATATTTTATAACTCGTCAACCCGTTTAGTTACACGTTTAACTTATTTAACCTGTTTAACTCGTTCAACCCATTTAACTCATTTAACTACTAAAGTTTTATATATGTAAATGTAAACCCATTTGTTATTTTTTCCTGTTAAGTCTTGCTCCCGCCACTTAATTTCATTTTTCTACAATTGTCCTAATCAAAATTTTCATTATTATCCCATTTTCATTTCCCCCACATTGAAAATATTTTTTTATGTCTCCCTGCAAGATCATCATTTGCCAGAGTCCAGGCTTTCAGGTTAGGATTAAGAACTCACCAACTTGTTTATTATTATTTTTTTGATTGGTATATATTTTACATACATCTCAATACATATTATACTGAAAATCTGAGACATTCTTACAAATTTGGAGATACACACAACTCCCTCAAAGAAATCTGGAGACAGCTCCACCAAAGAAATAGGAAGACACAGCTCCCAACAACCTACCGGGAGACAACTGCTCCCACTACCCCTCATTTCCCACTACCATTCATTTTTTGGTCGAAATCCCGACGGCCAGCCGGTGAGGGAGTTGTGTGTATCTCATTCGAACCCGCGCCAGCGCCTGTCAAGCTTCTGATGGTCAGCCGGTGACCAACCGAGCACGGCTCGGTTGGTACCAACCCGTTTATTAAATGGGTTGTAAATAGGTTAGGATTGAAAATTTTTAAATGGATTAATAAACGAATTAGAATTGAGATATTTTTAATGGGTCAGGATTAGGATTAGGTTCTAATCCGTCCAACCCGATCTGTTAACACCCCTGAGATAGTAATGTCAGTAGTTTTAGTATGGGATAATTCTTCTTTTGAATGATACCAATTTATTATATTAGTAAAGTATCGAAAACGCTAAAATTAAATATCTGTGCTCGAAAAATATTTGATTACTTTATCATTAGCTTCAAAGAAGCTTCATTCATATTTTCAATTTTATGCTATTACTGTCTACGCTAACATGTCTTTTCAAATATTGCTTCAAAGGTTAAATACTTTTTGTCGCTACTTAAAATGGACAATCAATTTATTGCAATTCAAAATTCAAAATTAGCCTCTGCAAGCACAAAAAGACTTTTAAGTTTTTTGTTTATGTTGCAGTGGGTCTCACAGAAACGGAGGTTCAACAAGCAACAAAACTCCTTTCATATATCTTATTCCAACGTTAATAAATCTGGCAATTTATTTGCTCATTGCTTAGGTAAGCTTGCTCTTTTAAATCATTTGGATGTAACTGAATGGTGAGAGGCTCCACCAAATTGTATTCTCGTCCAGTTGCGTAAAGATTCTATTATTGTTTAGTGCGTTTCGGTTCCTTTCTCTTCCCCAATCCTCGCGGTGGTTCGGAGCATTCCTAATTTTTATTTTTATTTTTTTAAAAAAAAGCAACAAAACTCCCCTCCGTCTCTACAATTTTCTCACGGAGGCTTTTGACAAACGAGTCCTCTAACGAAGACAAGTTGCCCACCTCTGGTAACGGCTGTCTTAACAAGCGGTCGATGTTATACAGCAGCGAAAAAAAATCTATACATGTGAATTGTACACCTTATTTTACATGAATTTGGTAGTTTTTTTATTTTATAATATTTTAAAAAAGAATTTACATGATTTTTCCGAGTCAACGCTCTGCCAAGAATCGAATCTTGGAGGTTGGGCATGAAACCAACTGGCATTTCAATTTTTTAAGACGAAAGACGGTGCATCAGCGGCTTTGGCTAATTGGTTTCATGAAGACGAAAAATCCTTGGAAACGTCACAGTGCTGTCCTAAGTCAACTATCGACTTTTTTTAAAAAAATTTTAACTGTCAATCTTTTTTTTTTTTTTTTTTTTTTATGAGTATTCATACATTACGATCTCAACTGATATTACGATTAAATTCTAGACATTCTTACAATTTGCTAACAATTATTTACTATTTCTAAACTTTTCCATCGGTGAAGGGCTCCCACAAACTTAGGGAGACTTGCAACGCCATCACTTCAGAAATACTGCCAGGGAAATTCGAACCCAGGACCACCCACTTGTGAGGCTATGTCCTGCACCACTTAGGCACGACATCAATGGCACTTGTCAAATCTTAGGTGATGTTTGGGATTGTGCAGGGAAAATTTGTAGTATGAGATGAGATTCCTCCCCAAGCACCTGGTTAAAATATGCCCACCGTCATCTCAAAATATACTCAATGTGTAATAATAGATATCTACCTTGGCTAGCATGCTCATCATAATGAACGAAAAAATAATATTTAACATGCTAATTAGTATAGTTTATTATTTAATAAACACGAATATCAACCGAACAACAGCATCAATACTGTTCTAATCCTGGAGTTTTCATCTCACCCTCACTAATATATTTGGATAATGGGGATGGTTCAATACTTTTTTTTTTCCATAAAAAAAAATTATTTTATTCCGCATCCCGAAAAATAGCTTTGAATAGGGCATGCCTTGTGTTGACACGTAAAAGCGCGGAGAGGAGGAAGGTTGGCATTCCTATCTCAATCTGTGTTCCATCCAAGTGGTTTGGCAGTAACATTGATTAGCATAAACAGATGCCGCCAGTTTTCGCGGCCGTACCGAAGCTGCGTGGATTAATCTTTTGATTCTTCCTTAGGTGGGTTGGACTTCGATCTCCTGCACACACCTTTTTTTTTTTAAAGTTTTTTATAAAATTGTTAATCTAGGTGTATTTAACATGTGTATAAATTTTTACTATTTTTTGAGTATTTTAAATATTTATTTTTTATTTTTGAAAATCAGTAAAATTTTAGTAATTTAATGTCACTGATTTTTTAAAATAAAAAATAAATATCTAAAATACTCTAAAAATGGTAAAACTTTATACACATGTTAAATACACCTAGATTAACAGTTTTATAAAAAACTTTTCAAAAAAAAAAAAAAAAAAAAGGTGTGTGATTACAACCCGTGCTAGGAATCAATGTGGCATCTACCAAGATTTTGGTGAGAGTAGGAGATAGTCGAGAGACTCTATTCAAGAGTTTCTCTAGAAATTTTTATATTAATAAAAATTTTAAATAAAAAGTTTTTTTTTTAAAAAAATGATGTGATATAATAAAAATAATGATGAGAAGTATAGAAAATAAGATTAAAATAAATAGGTTACTTGTATAAATAGTTGTATAGAAATGATAAAAAAATATGATAACTGTATAACAAAAGGTGAAAAATAATTAAAATAGTAATTGTGGAGAAAAGTTTTGAACTAAAAAATTGGACAGTTTTGAAAATTTTTTGTTGTAAATTAACATGCCTAAATGGTCAATTTATGATACTAGTTGCTAATCAAGGTGGGTCTCGACTCTCCATCGTAAAGTTCCGTGGGTTCAAATTATATATACGTTTTTTAATAACTAAGTAATTAACTTTTTCGGTGATAAAAAGTTTCAGTCATACATGTAAACGTAACTTTTTCCCGGTGATAAAAATGTTTCAGTCGTATTTTTAACGCGCTATGTAGATGCCGGTCAATGTAATTTTTTTTTTTAATATTTGATACTTACTCAATTTATTATATGTAATGTTATTTTCTTAACTTAAAAGCAAAGTTTCATCCATACCAAATATATATGGACGACTTTCATTGAAAAATATATATATTTATGCATAGCTTAGAAAAAATAATTAAATATATGTTCATATATATTAGAATGCAATAATATTTTGTAGAATCATTTATCTACATAATAATAATAATAATTTAAATAGTTTTAGATATTAAAAATATAATTTCAAAATAAAAAATGATTCTGTTAGCCTAGGCTAAGGAAATGTCGCACTTAGTCCACTTCAAAAAACTCAATTACAACACTTCTTTTTTACTTTTTTTCTTTGTATGCTTGTTTACCTGAGTGTATTTAACATATAAAATAAGTTTTACCATTTCTCGATATATGTATATATATATATTTTAAAAATTTTAAATATCTACGTGTATATATGTATTGAAAAATTTCAAAAAAAAAATATAGATATATCCAAAAATGGTAAAACTTAATTTATATGTTAAATACACTTAGGTAAACACGCGTACAAAGAAAAAAGTAAAAAAAAAAGTGTTCTAATTGAGTTTTTGAAGTAGGCTAAGTGAGACATTTCCTTAGCCTAGGTTAACAGGATCATTTTAAAAAAAAATTGATATTCAACATAAACCATTTTGTTATATTGATTTTGTATGTTTATAAATAAAGTTCATGTATAATAATATTATATAAAGAAAAAGAATTTATATGATAATATATAGGGTACTAAATATAGGGTACTAAATATAATAGATTTTACATCAAAAGTTTCATTTAAGCAAAATGGTGTCATAGTACTTACTAATTCGGGGTGCAATCTGGGCTGAGTTGATGCCAAATCTTGCCCATTGAACCTAATTTCCGATAGTACTTGAATTTGTTTTTTTCTCAACCCGAACCGGAGGAACTCGATTTGTGAATATAACATGGTTAATGTTCAAGTGAACCTAAACCCCAAGAATCTGAGCCCGATTTCTCATTTTTTGTTTATTATAAAATGTATTATATACATAATATTTAAATAATATTTCTTTATATTTTGCATATTTATATTATTTATATTTATATTTGAATACATTTTGACATATTGTAATTATATTATAAATAAAACCTATTATTTTTATTTTTATTTATCTTTTATTTCTATTATTTACTTTTACATCCACTAATTTTATTCTTTTATCTTATTTTTATGTTAAATTTTTTTAGAAATATTTTTTGTATTACTATTTTTTTGAAAAATATGTAGTTTCACTGTAGATTGTTATGTGTTACTTACATGATTTGTTATTATTATATATGTAAATAAAATTTTAAATTTATTACTTTTAAATAAAATATAAGTACGTCAATGTAAATTTCAACTCAAAACCCAATCCGAACCTAATTTTCAAAAATAGAATTAGGATTTAGGTTTTACAAATATGATTAAGATTAGGTTTATCGTTAATATTTTATGAATAGAAATAAAGTTAAGATCAAGGTGAATTTGAATTTTATGAGCCTGAGTTGCACCCCTACTTACTATAGTCTTCCCTCTATCGTGGCGGCTTTGGCCTTTGCATGGATAGAGAATTTTTGCATTTTAAATCTTAAAATTTGGTCATTTGCATTTTAATTTCTGAAAATTTTGGTTTCTTTGTATTTTAAACTCTGCCCCGTAATGATATTAAAAGCCATCGTTAATCCATGTGAAATAATGAAAATACCCTTCAATATTTAAAAAGAAATATTTTAAAAAATTTAAAAATTTAAACTTGAGTATTTGACTTTCTTTATTTTATTATTAGAGGCTTCAATAACATCTTTACATTTGATACAGATTTAAATGTGCGGTGACGCAACAGCTAGTGCATCGCCGGGAAACATCCACTCGAGTGTGTTGATCCATTCGGATTTGCCCGGAGAATAAGGGGGCACGTTTGGGAACAAGGGGTGATATTCGCGGGTGGAGAATGGTGAGGTTACGGATTTCAAGGCATTAATTAATTAATTAATTATTATATTTTTTTACTTTCATTATTATATTCTAATTATTTTTCTTAACAATTGCCTTTCAACAAATTCATTTATTTTAATTTTACTCTTATAATTTTATACTAATTATATAATTTTTAAAATATTTTATTTTCTACAGCCACCGAATAACATATTTTCGGCGCCTTCAACTTTTCCACACGTCGCCTGAATCATATGACTGAAGATCGCAGCTGTTCAATTTAGCAGTAGATGTCTATCACTTGGGGAAGCGTTAGTGCGGTGACGCAACAGCTAGGGCATCGCCGGGAAACATCCGCTCGAGTATGGCCACCAGCGCGCCACGTTGGTGGTAAAGTTGCTGGACAGCCAGTGCCTCAGCCCAGCTTCGAAATAATGGGTGTGTTTCGCAATAGTAAAAAAATGTTAAGTTAAAATTTTTTAATTTAAAATTTTTCATTCTTCACAATTATCTTATTTTTTAATGATTTCTTCACATTTTTCTATATAAATACCTTACTTTTCAATCATTTCTACACAACTATCCATACAACTAACCTATATATTTTAACTTTATCTTATTTACTATTCACATTACCTGTAACGGCCTGAACTAAAAATCAAGACTTTTGCCTAAATTTTCGGTCCAAGTCGTTTTAAAACTCCATGATCTTTTCACGCGACGATTAAACCATCTCATTTAGGTAAGAAATAAATTTGCATTATTACATCCAAGTCCATAGACGGTTGCCGACTGTTGCAATGGACCTCAGAAGGAGGATCCAGTTAGCCAACCCATGGCTTAGAGCCCAGAGATGATACCCAGGCAGTAAAGCCCAGAGCGTAGCCCACCAGGAAGTCCAGTCGGGCAAGACCACCGGCAGCGAGCCCAAGTCGCCGGCGGCGAGGGACACGTGGCACCGTTTGGTGCGTCTATCTTCAAATTGATGTAAATTGAGCTCTAGAGGTCCGATTTGAGTGATCTAGGGGTCATTTCCTATGGATTTGGACATTCTGAGTTCAATGGAAGGGCTAGATTAGCCAAATGATGTCTAGAAGTTTGAGTTTTGGGGATAGAGGAGTATCCAAAAGGATTTAAGGTCTTAAATCCTTAGGGTAGTCCCCAAATTTTAAGTTGAGTACTTCTAGGAAGAGATGATGACATATAAGATGTATTAAAGGCTCTAAAAGTTGAGCAATTGAGTGAAGATGATGTGTTCTTATGATCTTAATTGCAGGGCATAATCCTACTTACTAAGTTCTTGTGAACTTACCCCTTTTTTTCCTTTGACTCTCAGATGATCCCGTGGATGGTGGCCAATGAGATGGTGGTGGCGTGCTAACGAATAAATCTTTTTATTTATTTCTTTCTATGTAATGAGTGGCTTGACTTGGATGTAAAGAATTTATTGAAGTGGGCATGTTTGTAATAACTCTATGGACTTGGATGTAATAATGCAAGTTTATTTCTTACCTAAACGAGATGGTTTAATCGTTGCATGGAAAGATCCTGGAGTTTTAAAACGACTTGGACCGAAAATTTAGGCAAAAGCCTTGATTTTTAGTTCAGGCCGTTACATTACCTCTATCATATAACATAATTTGACAACTTTTACTCTCTAAAACTTTTCATTAAAAGTTTTATTCATTCCCAAACACACCTAATATGAGCATTTTGCCTTTATTCATTATCCTCACCTGATTCCATGCACTTGGGTGCGTTAAATCTCGGTGCATTCGTGTATAAATTTTTAATATAATTATTAATTTAATTATATTTAACATATATATTAAGTTTTATTATTTTCAAAAATTTATAATTTTTTTAAATTTTTTAAAAATCAATAGTTTTTTCATAAAAAACAGAAAGAGAGTTTTTGCATGGAAGTATAATATATATTTTTTTATTCATAAAAATGTCTTAAGACTTCACTGTAATAGATATAGAGATATATTCAAAAATATATAAATATACCAATAAAAAAGTGTGCATAGATGTGAAATATCCACCTCAATGATCTTAGTATCAGTATTATCTTCAATAACATCTTCTATATTATTTTTTTAGTCACCCATATAATAAATAAGTGTAAAATAACATATTTATTTATTTATTTATTTGTTTTTGAATTTACATATTTTTATTTATTGATATTATCTTTATAAATACGATAATATCTATTATTTGTTGATAGTATCTTCCATGAATACAATAATATCTATTATTTGTTAATATTATCTTTGATAGATACATACAATAATATCTTCTATATAATGATATTATCTTTTTTAGAATTGATTCTGGGGAGGAATGCTATGTCAATTTTTAATTTGTGAACGGCGATTTGATCATTATAAAATAAAATAATGACGATGCTTTGAAATTCACGCTAATAGCTTGTGGGAAATATGAGAGCCATAACGACAATAGTGTGAGCATGTAGCTCTTGCCATGTCGCCCTAGAGATATGGATGCACAACGTGAGGACGCAGACTAGGGTTGTTGCCCATAATATACCAAGTAAGATAGTTTGCTATTTTATAATCATGAATTGTTAGTTACGATAATTTACGAACTGCTGCAATCTACGTACGAATATGGGTGTATGGGGCCTACGGATACGGTTCCATTTGGAACAGTGCTCACACAGTCTCAATCCGCGTTCCATTACCTCGACATAAAAATGTACCCGCAAGGGGGTTGTCCTGAAATCAGGAAATAATCTTCTTAGGCCAGCCTAATGTAAACTAATTTTAGGTCGACTTAAAAACATATTTTTTTTAATTTTAAAATTTTTAAAACTGCTTTTATATGTGTATTTAATTTATATGCCAAAATTTACCTTTTATGAGACGCTTATGTAGTTTTTATTTTATAGCCAGAAGCATTTTAGTCATTTTCACAGCTGCTTTGAAGTTAAAAAAAATACTAACACATCTCCATAAATGATTTTAAAAATTGGCATATGAATGACACAGTCTTATAAAAAATGTTTTTATAAAAAGATATGTGTTTAGGTTAGGAAAATTTTCAATTCACCTAGGTGTACTTAGCTTTAGTGCACCCTAGTGTATTTAACCCATTTCACTTTACTTTTTTTTTTGAAATTTTTTTTATACAAGTGTTAATCTAGATTTATTTAGTATGTATATCAATTTTTACTAATTTTGAATTTTTAAATTTTTTTAAAAATCAGTGATAGTTTCATAATTCAAAAATTGATATACATGCTAACTAAACTTCGATCAACACTTGTATAAAAAAAGTTTCAAAAAAAATTTAAAAAAAGTTTTTTGCACTTGGGTATACTATTTTTTTTTCGATGAAAGGAAACAACCTATCTCACTACCCTAGAAATCATCTAGGGAGGAGGGATAGGAAGATCCGAGATTCAATTCCAAAAAATTGTCTATACAAATTTTTTGCTGAATGGCTTGAGGGGGGATGCCCCACCAGACCTGTTGATCCACAGAAGAAACAGAAAGGGAATCAGCTAAAGCATGTGCCGCGGAATTTCCTTGCCTAAGAACATGATGAGCTGTGACATGGGTGGAATGTGAGAGAATAGACTTGATCTTGTCAACCACAACACCAACAAGAGAGGAGATGGGATCATTTGAGAGTAGAAAGTTGATCAGGAGGAGCGAATCAGACTCAATTTGGAGTTTGTCTAAGTTAAGCTCCTGTCCCCAGCTTGCCCCAAGGAGGAAGGCTTGTGCCTCCATAAGCAGAGGCTCCATAAGGCCACATCTTCGCCATCCTTTTGCAGTGACAAAAGAACCCCCCGAGTCCCTAATAACGGTCGCAAAGCCCATAGATGCATTACGATGGAGAATCCGAGCATCAACATTAAGTTTAAGAAACCCCTCCGGAGGTCTGGACCATCTGGGGACCAGTGGTCGATCAATCGCACCTCCAAGGGTGAGAGGAGTGGCCATATGGTATTGCTCCAGATAATCCTCGCACCATTTGAGAGTGTTGGCGAAATCCGGTTTTGCTCCTTCAACTCTCAGCGCATTTCGCATGAACCAAATCCTCCAGCAACAGAGAATGAAAAAAGCAAGATCCTTCGACGCATGGCGAGATGTGAGAGAAATAAAGATATCCTGAACTGGGGTCGAAGAAGAGATACACCCAGCGGCCCTCGAACAAATAGTCTTTGTGAGCTCGCAATCCGAAAATAAATGATTTATGTCCTCGAAGCCGGACCTGCAAAAAAAAGCAAAGGGGTTCCACATCAATGCACCTGGTCCTTAAATTTAGGAGGGTCGAGAGTCTATTTTTGAACAGTCTCCATCCAGAGATGAGAATTTTGCTGGGAAGTTTGGTCCGCCAGATTCCTTATAGATAGAGGAATGAGGGGAGCGGCAATGTCCCGAGGTAAGCACCCTGTATGCCGACTTGACAGTGTAGGCCCCATGAGGTTCAAACTTCCAGAATACTGTATCCTCTTGTGCAGGAAGGGGCAGGGGAATTTGATTGATCACTTGCCACCCCTCATCCCCGGCAGCCGCCAGTATGCGATCCTTGATCCATGAGTTTGAAGCCTCGCAGATAAAGTGACTGACATTTATGTTGTCCGGTATTGATAGCGGAAGGGGTCCAACCTTGGAGACCATAGTATCAACCCAAGCATCCTTAAAGAACTGGACTCGCTTTCCGTTGCCGATCCGCCACCTACAACCGAACCGGATCGCATCCCTTGCCTTAAGGATGCTCCTCCTGCACCTAGGTATACTAGATTGCTGACCCTTTAGGTTAGCCTAAAATCAGCCGATTTAAAGCTTTAAGCCGTCCTAAGATGATCAGCAGGTAATTAAGTAGGGAGATTGTTCTTTGAGGGTGGGGAAAGGCAATTAGGTTAAAACTTATTATAATCTGAAAAGTATTTTTAAAATTTTCAACTGGATATATATGGTTTACAAAATTTGATGGGGAAAATAGACAAGGCTATGGGTGTTACTGAATACAACGATTACAATAATCATGAAATTAATTAGTTACCAACCGTCTTATTTTCTGTTCTTGTAGATGGATGAAGTCATTCGCACACCGAGGGTGCATGCGATTGGTGAGAAAAATAAAAGTGGGAAATTTTTTTTAGGAAAAATATCGAAATAATGAGAACGGATGTAATATAATAAGGATAATGATTAAAAATCGAGATAAAATAGATATAGTTGTATCAAAAGAAGAATTGTTTTATCAAAAAAATAATAAGAAATGTTTGGGACGTGGAGGTACTAATAGAAAAATAGAATGATTTGATAGTTAAATCATGTGGGTAAATGAGGTGATGATTTCTCCCCCCCCCCCCCCCCCCCCCACCCCCACCCTCTCCCCTTGCCAAGTGCCGAAAAGACCGTAAGTTGCAGCCCGCTCGATCTCTCCATATTCTATTGTCATCTAAACCAACTATTTGGTCCTGGGTCGGATATCCTGGCCCAATTATCCGGCTCGGCTCCTCTGTCTAACCGTCACCCATGCCAACTGCTTGCTCTTTGCCTCAGCCACCCTTCACCAACCTCTAATTCGTTCGTCTATAGGCATGACACATGGTTTGAATTTAGAACCTTTCATTAATTCGATCTGCGGCCTAATGTTCTTGAGTTGATTATTCATTCGGAAATTGGGTATTCTGCCCAACTGCATGGGGCAGCCAGGCTTTAAAAATGAAAACAAACGTATGGTCCCTACTTCAACAGGAGTCGAAGTCAAGTGGCCTAATCATTTTCCATCACGCAGAGGAATGTGATTGTGCTATTAAACGTCCAACTATGAAATACGGGGCTTTAATATGTGAATCTCTGCATGCGATTATAGTAGGCTTTTATCGTTTGATTCAAAATGGCGGGGAAGGAAGAGAAGACATCTCCCATTGATAACAGAGTCAAGATCCACTACTTCTTATCTTATTGTTTTCCTCACACTTACATGAGGCACAGTCACAGACATACGACGCTTCTACACTTCCAGAAACGTCAAGCTCTCAACTGATCTAGCTAGCTACCTACCTCAAGGCCCAAGCATACAGCTAGATATAAAACTGCAAAAGCACTTGTTTTAATTAATTAATTCAGCCTCCTGCAGTTCCTCCGGATCTCCCCATTGGTTCCGGTCAATGGGCCAATGTTGCTCAATTTCACCATGGACGCAGCAAAATCATTGGCGAACAGCCCGTTGTTGGTGCTGTAAGCAGTGACGAGGGCATCCTGGGAGCCGTTGTTGAAGAGCTCCTGGTCGGAATGCAGAAGTCCGCGCTGGGCCCTGAGGTTCTGGTAGTAGTTATTATCAAGCCGGTTTGCGGTCTGGATGTCGAGCGGGGCGAGGTTGGCGTCTCCGCCAGTGCTGGGGCAGTTGGCCCGTCGCGTGTTCGCGAACGCAACATCGATGTTGGCGTCGTTGTAGATGCGGTTGCGGAACGTGACGCAACCGCGCTTGGCCGATGCTGTGGGCGCCCGACAGAGCCGTGAGGTCCCGAGAATTCAAGCCCTTGGCAGAGAATAGGCGTTGGAGGACAGCTAGGCTGGATCCGGGACCGGGGATCTGGCTGTTAGCAGCACTCTGGCTCGCTGTTCTTGCATCTCTTCGCCCCAGAGGCACAGTCCATGTGGGCCCACCAAGCTGCAATAAATGACACGATGCCAATGAATTCTTGGATTCATTTAATATTTTTCGAAGCAAAAGGAACCATATTGTGTTGTGTGATTGAAGCTGACCAGGACGACTCCATCGCGAGCTGCGAGCGCGACTATGTCTGCACACGAGACAACCCCACTGCAGGCAGCTTCCACTCGGGCTTTGATGGTGTCGATGACGTCGAAGCCGCGGAGGGAGTTCTGGTTAGGCCCCGCATTCTTCTCGCCCACGAACGACCCCGCGTCGTCCAGAAGGACGGATCCATCGCAGCCCTGCGGAGAAAGAGCACATAGCTAACGACAATGCGCTACGTTCCAACCAAAACCATCGAGACTAGTTAATCAAACTACAGAGAATGATCAATGTGATAGGACCCTAATAAATCTCAACATAATTTACGTTGCACTAAAATCTTATTATTCACATATTTACTCTCAACTAATTAATGGACATGTTTGGTTATGTATGATACTTTCAAATTAAAACTTTTTAATTTAAAATCTGCTTTTTAATCATTTTTCCGTATCTTCTTACACAGTTATCTTATTTTTCAATATTTTTAGACAAGCTACTTACCTTATTATCTTTATTCCCTATCATTAGCTTTATCATATCACATGATTTTCTTTTATTTCAAAAACTTTAATATAAAAAACTTTTTATCTAAAAGTTTTATCACTTCTCAAACACATATAACATTAAACTTTTACAGCATATAAGTTTTAAATTAAAGTGATTTTGGCCTTTGTACGTAAATTTGTTCATAGATATTATAAATTATTTAAATTTAAAAGTATATATTGCGGCAAGCTGTCTTGACCAGTGTTTAGCTCCTCTACCTCGATTCACGATCTTGATCAGCTTAGATGTAGTCACAAAGATAAGACCTTAGTGTCTATAGATGATACTGTATAACTTTTGTGTCATCTTAATTTTTCCATTCTTTGTGACAAGGACATGGATTACAATAATGTACACATTATTCTTATATGACATTTATGTTTGTCGAGTAGCAAACTACATTGATTGGGATGTTCATCATGATAGACAACAAAAGTGTTGTTTAGCATACTAATCAATATAACTTGCTACTCAACACTTCACGCTATTACATGACAACAGTATACACACTGTTCTAATTTGCGTCCTTCTAACATCGCCTTTGGCAAAGGATAGTTAGTGTAAAAAAAGGTTGTTTCAAAACTCCGATTTGTTGACACAAATTTTGGTAGGGGATGGTCCATGTCAAAAAATCGCCCTTCCAAAACTTTGATTTGTTGATGAGATTCCCCTCTCCTATTATTTAGCTTGAACCCATGATAAGATCTCTCTCGAATCTTACATTCAGAAAAGTGCATCTAAGCTCATAAAAAAAGTCTATATAAAGAGTACTTCAAGATAAAAGAGGATCCTCCACCCCAAACAACTACATAAGTTTCTGTTTCCCTTTTACTTTTTATTGTAGGGCTTTGGCCCATCTCCTTCGAGCAATAGCTGGGGATATCTTTGTGCTACATTTTCATTACAGCATAGAACTTTTCTCCCGTGGTTTTTTGAGTTCTCAAATTACCCAAGTCCTTCTTTACCACGTAAAAACCCTCAACCCTTATAATTGAGTACATATATGATCTGTGCTTGTCGACATTTGTAAAACTTGCTCCATTAGAGTATTCTTAAAAAATAAAAGCAACCTACAACAAATTATAGTTAAGTTACTTGTGTATCCTTTAGTGTTGGGCTATTGCTTGTGTCCATTAGTAATAACTCATTAAAAATAATATTGGCAACAAAATCATTTTCAAAATTAAAATTTGTTGCATAGCTATTGGTTTGTGTAGAGTAACACGGTAATTGAAAATAAGTGAAAATAGAATAAGTTTTTTGTATTAAAAAAGTAGAGAATAATGATATATGGATATGACCAGCTAACTAAAAATGGGATAATTGAAATTGTACAATGGACTAAGAAGGTTCCAGCTACGTGCAAGCTGCCTACTATTCCAAAGTGTACCTTTTCGTGCATAAATGGTGTGCCTGGAATTTCATAAAATTTTGAATGAAAAGTTTGGTATATTTGGTATTTGATAAAATTTTTGATATAAAACTATTTGAAATGAGAAAGTGAAAATGATTTGATAGATGTAATAATAAGAAGTAAAAAGAATAAAATTGAAATAGATATAATAGTTATATAGGTTAGTTGTGAAGAAATAACTGAAAAGTAGAATAATTATATAAGAAAATATGAAAAATAATTAGAAAATAAGGTAATTGTAAAAAATAAAAAGTTCATAGAAATATCAAACACATATGCAAAAGTTTTTGAAATGAGAAAAGTGTGATATGATAACAGTAATGATAAGGAATAAAAAAATAAAGTCAAAATAGATAAAATAATTATACAGATCATTACGAGAAATCATCTGGAAAAAAATAAAAAAATAAGGATAATTGTGAACATTAATAAATTTTAGATTGAAATGTTCAATGGAATGCCGAATACAACCAGAATAATTGACATCGAAAAACCAAAAGCAATAAATGCAGACCCTAGCCAGCTCCTCCCTCAGAACAAGCTTCTCATGCTTCTCCTAAGCTACTCATCCATGTTTCATGCTTCTAGATGCAGAAGTGTCAGTAGATCGCATTAGACGGATGCGATATTGACTAAAAATTAGTCGTGAATGCGGCATGCATGGATGCAATAGCAGGTGAGGAAACTGCATTAAAGAGATGGAAAACGAATTGAAGCTAGCATGCAGTAAATACAGGATGCGCACATTTACAAAGCAGTCATGAAAGAATAGGCGGAGAATGGAAGCGCCCATTCGAGGATCATTTCGGACGGTTTGGGTCATCACATCGCGCACCATCGTTGCTAACGTAGGGCAGCTGGTGGCGTAGAAATTGGCGGATAGCTGGGCGTTGGCAGTGCATGCAAGGAACGCAAGCACGAAAGAGAAGGTGATGCAATGGGTGGGGAATATTGCCATTATTCCTAGCTAGCTTGATGGGGAAATGGGTAGAAGATCGACTGAGGGAAGGAGTTTGAGATGACGAGAGTAGTTGAAGGTAAGGCTCCTTAAATAGTTGCATGAGCGTAGACATTTTTCAAATAATGCTGCGAACGCGGCTTTGAAGTCTCTCATGATTTTGTATGGGGAGCAAAATTCAGCCCAAAGATGCCAAAGTGAGGTTGACTAACATGCATGGATTACAAACAAAACGCAAGGCAAGCAAGAATCATTAAAGTTGAAAGAAACGTAAACCTAGCTTAGCTTGCTGTTTATTTTTCCTTATTTCGCGCGCATTCATGATAGAAAGGTGACTGATTTGATGCTCGACCTAGATTATACATGCAAGTGTTAATTGGTTTTCTTTTCATGCATACATTGAGTCAGGGGACGAAGTTGAACGGTCCAATGAAGTACTTCTAGAGTCCGACAGGCCGAAAAGTAGAATGTCGCGTACGTGTACAACTATCCCCAATTGGGACATGATGATCAATGGTCTGGATTGCACAGCCAACTACCGCTGACCGCACTAGCCAGCAAGATGGCATTGTATCAACTCCAGCGTGTTTTTGAAATTGAAACGGGGCCGCAAGAGATTCCCTGGCGTGTGAAAGGCTTTGCGTCTTCGGAGTTTGACAGCAACGTGTTGTGCTCGATCGTATACCTAAACTCAAGGAGGACTTTTGGATGCATGCTATTGCTAGGGTTAATAGCTTGAGAGTTGAGATCCTAAATAACACAAATTTCAGTGAAAGGTAAATTAGCTTGGGTGGGAAATTTTACCTTCAAAATCCAACAGCTACTACTACACTACACGGAAATGGTTGGATTTAGTCCCTTCCTGGATCCTAATTCTCTTGTAAAATTTGTTAGAGTTATTTTTTTCGGGGAGCAAATTTTAATTTTGGAAAATTAAATTATACCACAAAAAATCAACTTTTCGCTACATGTTTTTAAGCACCACTTATTATTTTTTTTCCAAAAGATACTAATTAGTAGGGGAGTAACTCGCATGAGTTGATTCGTAAGCCCACTAATCCAACCCGCTAAAGATCAGATAGGATTGGGATAAATTAAATAAATAAGTTTCAACTCATTAACCCACCAATCCATATAACTAAATGGATGGTTAATAATTATAAAAAAGGGTGGGTAATGGGTTGACTTGCTTCAACTTGGTTTTTTTATATATATATATAAGAATTCAACTTGTTAACATAGCATACGACCCATTTTTATGTAATATATATATATATAGGAAATGTTTCTATGAAATTTCTCTTTTATATAATTTCTTTTATTTTTAATATATTGATGTTTAATGAAAAATTCACTCAATCTATTATACTTAGTATCATTTATAATATTTTAAAATTTTGTGATTTGTTTAGTATCATTGTGCATGAGCCCAATCTACAAGTGTGTGAAATCAATGAAATAAAATAGTTTAATATTAAATATTAATTTAACAACGTTTAAACCATCTAAAACATCATTTCTACGCAAATAAATGATTCTAAGTATTATTACATTCCAGTTCATAAATAAATGAATCTAACAATTTTTTACAATTTACGCATGAATATTTATTTTTCAACAAATGTGACATATACACATGTTTGATTTAGATGAAACTTAGTCTCCTATCTAAATAAATAATATTAAATATAGTAAATAGATTGTATTTTCTGTTAAGAATTAAAATTTTAAAATTTAAAAGGGTTACATATAACCGCTTTTATGTAACCTAGTAGACCCGAAAAGTATATGACCCATTTAATTCAACCAACCTGCTCAACTTATTTACAACCCTTTAGTGAATGCTTGTCTTGTTTATTTTAATGCTTGGTGAACTATTTCTCGCTGTAGACAGTTTATTTATTCTATTTTATAACAAAGGTAATTTGTATACATTGACAAATGACAAGTTACATTGTTCACAGAGGAAGACAATATAAAAATTAATTAAGAGACCGTTGAATCAAGTTTTTTTTCATCGTTAATTTATTAGTGAATTTGAAACAGCAAATCGACCTTCAACCTTAACCTATTGAATTATCTATTAGGCATAAAGAACTGCGACTAATGGGAAGTTTTAAGAAGTTCATTTAGGGTGTGTTAAGGAAGTGATAAAATTGCAGTTGAAAAGTTTTTCAATTGAAATGAAATGATTTAATATGATAGAGATAATAATGAGGAGTAAGGAGAATAAAGTTACATTAGATTAGTTAGAAGCATAGATGGTTATGTTAAAATGATGAAAAAATATGATAGTTGTATTAGAACAAATGTAGAAATAATTAAAGAATAAGATAGTTACGAAGAATTAAAAATTTTAGATTAAAAAATTTTAAATGTAAACAAACACCCTAAATGAAAATTTGGATGGTCTGGCACTGACGGAAAGCATTCTATTTAGAAGGGGTTAAGCCATCTTTTGAGGATGTGCCACGATGGTCTGTTGTGTACTTCAGATATGGCAACTCGGATGATATACTAAAAGAGGACTACCCGTACGTTGAGCCATTTTAGTCCTAGAAGGTGCGTGAAACCATTGGATGAGGCGATGAAAGTCAATGCTGATGCAGGATATATAAATATGCATGACGGATTATAGGTTATTGGGCAGTGATTAGAGATAGCAGGGGCAATTTATGGAGGCTAAGTGCTGGAAATGGAATGGGATTCTGGACCCTCTGATCATGGTGAGACAAGCCATGGTGATGGCTATCCTATGGACTTCAGCGCTGAATTTCCAGAAGGTTGTGACGGAATCTGATCTTAGTAGAGCTACTGAATGAGAGGGAGTGATCAGGCTCTAACTTTTGAATCCTAGTGGGTAGGATAAGATCTATTGTCTAAAAGTTTAAAAGCTGTTGCTGATTCCACATCCTGAGTGACGAAAACGTTGTTGTTCACAATATAGCAAAATATGCTTTAAGCATTGAGAACCTGCTTTGTACCTGCTGGTTGGATCCACCACCATGTGTAACTGAATCTCTATGTAAGGACTCTATTCTTATATATCAACGAATCGTCTTGGGGTGTTTCCCTTTCAGCCTCCTTCCCGACGCTCCTCTGGCGAGGAGGTAGTTGAGGCTTTCGGACTAATCTTTTTATTAGGAATGCATGGTAAGGGATAAAATTTTTGGTAGAAAAAATTTTCTATAAAATTTTTTAAAATGAGAAAAAATGTTGTAAAGTAATAAAGATAATAATGAAAAATATAGCGAATAAAGTTAAAATAGATAACTTAGTTGTATAAATAATTATATAAAATTGATTGAAAAGTAATATATTTGAATAGAAAGATATGAAAATTTAATTAAAAAATAAAATAATTATGAGGAATGAAAAGTTTTAGATTAAAAAATTTTTGATTTAAAATTTTTTTGTTGTAAACAACACATGCCCTAAAAAGGCAATAAAATTGTTATTATTAAATGTCCTTTTTTCAATATTTGAGACTTAAGATATGTTTGTTAATAAGTAAAAGTTGTCAAGTTAAAACTTTTTCATTCTCCACAATTATCCTATTTTTTAATCATTTCTTCACATTTTTCTATACAATTACCCTACTTTTCAATCATTTCTAGACAACTACCAACACAACTAACTTATCTATTTGAACTTTATTCTATTTATTTCTCATCATTGACCCTATCATATTACATCATTTGACAACTTCTACTGTGTGCAACTTTTTATCAAAAGTTTTATCCATTCCCAAACACACTCTTAGACTAATATCCTACTTGTTTTGATAGATGTATGTTTTTCTTTATTTTTACAGGTATATTATCTATGTTATTTCATATAGTTGATATAAATCAACTTTATCTTCAACCTGTTTAAGCCCACACAATCAACTTTTTTACAATTCAAAATCTTATATGATACACAAGTATAAATTGATTAGGATTGGAGTTTTGATAAATGAGTTGTAAAGTGCTTAGTGTTAAGATTTTATAAATATGTTAGAATTAGAGTTACTTAACCTGCCAACTTGATTTAGTTACACTCCTATTAATTAGTAATTAAAATTATTATTACAGCTAAAATTTAACTTCTAATTATAATGCAAAAAGTAATCTTTTGCGATAGGATAAAAAAAATAATGTTTCTAAAAATTATAATTTCAACGAAAATTTTCGATAAAATCACAAGCTAGCAAATTGATAATGAGACAAATTTTTAACGTTTTTTGCTATTGCCTTATCAAGGAAGAGCCATTGAAAATGGAAAGTTTGTGGACTAGTTAGCCTGAACTTCTTTTCTTGAGCAACATTCAAAGTTTGTAAACTAATATAAATTTTATTCATAAAAAAAGTTGGTCAATGAGGGAAAAAAGCAATTTAATATAAATTGTTCAGTCAATATTATACAGTACGTTCCATTAAAAAATATTACACGGTACGTCATGCATGCTGTAAACAGTATACTAAAATATATATTTTTTTTTCGATGGAAGGTATTAGCTTAAAAGTATTATATGCGTATAAGTTATGAAGGTTAAAATTATCGAGAGTATGCTTATATGATATAAATATGCGTATGCATGTTAATTTCAATCAACCCTCAGCGTGTCTTCCACGCAGTGTGCATAGCCCATCATTTGTATAGACTAGCATTAGCATTGAACGTAAAAACATGTCTGGCCCGCAGTGTGCAAGTGAATGTCACCGTCATGTCGCATACGCACCAAAGTCGTGTGGGAAATTTCCGTGGCTCTTTTTCCCAAGATGCGTGGAAATTAGGTAGAAGTGCAGTGGATTACAGAGTCAAGGTCAATCACCATCGATCACAAAATTACAATTCCCATAAGCCTTAGCTCTGATCTCGCTTTAGACAATAACATTTGAAGTTTGTGTGTGGTAGACAAATTTTCCATTGTTTAATCATTTCTTTATATTTTTTCTGTTTGCAAACGGATTTCCCCATAATGATGATGCAGTTTGCTGTAAAATTGGCTCTATATGTATTGAAAATATAATAATACCTCATACCATCATTTATCTGTATAAAAAATATGTTTTTATGGTTGAAATGTTGAAAATATAACTTGAAAATTAATATTTATACTAAACTATTTTATCATCTTGGTTTTACATGATTTTAAAATAGAACTCATACATATGTTTGATTCGGATGAAAATTAGTACGTTATTAAAATAAATAATTCTAAATATAATAAGGAGAGCCCATCTGCGAAGAACTGCATCATATTATGATGTAAACCAACTGCACCTGAATATTATCCAATGCACATATATTTTGCGTATGTCAAGAATTGCAACCTTTTCTTAGAAAGTAAAAAACAAACCGAACTTTAAAATTTTTGAAGATTGAAAATTGACCAATTATATTATTTTGTCGTGGAAGGACAAAATCAGATGTAATTAAGTAGTGGTGGACAACTGGACAGGGGTTTTGTTGAAACCTAGATCCTGGAAATTAAACCTACCATTCTTGCCTTTGATTATATTATAATGGGTTCATTAGCTAGCTACTTTGAATTGTCAAACTATTTATCACTCAATTCAGCCCCATTTTTAGGAGGGTTAGACTAGAATTAATTTTTAAAAATAGAAAATAAACTGATCATAAAAGGTCATTGGGCGGCCTAATTGGAACAACAACTTGTTCAAGCGTACACATGTGGGCCCACGTATTAGACTCGAACATCAACTTGGATTGACAACAAGTGGGGCGAGAAGTTTTCTATATTCGGGTTAGGCTGAGAAGATTTTTTTTGCATGTAAGAGGCCCACTTCGATCACGTTATTCCGCTTATTTAATTAATTAAACTGTCATTTTTCAATCATGCAAAAGACCCGGCCGGCATATTAATGTACAGTTTGACGATTGGCAAGATACGCGCCCCGCGTTTGGTGGTGAGACTACTTTGCAATGTCGGCTTTTTTAAGAAAATAATTAAATAATCTATGATATATTGGGCCAATCGGATAATGCTTATGAAAAGGTAATTACTGTAAAAGCTCGAAGTATTAAGCGATGTTCCAAAGGATCTAATATCTTGGTCTCCTTTATGCTTCTTTATAATCCTTCCAAATAGGCTTAGCACCAAGCCAAACACATTTTCTCCAGCCAGGCGATATCCAGTTGGTAATGCTGTCGTCTGCTATGTGAGTCCCAACCCATAGGAAGCACTTCCCTTGGGAAAAAAAAAAAAAAGCTGGGCATTTTGGTAATTTTACAGCGAGAGTATATTTGTTTAAAAACGTGAGTATGTTTGGTTTTTTGATAAAATTTGTATTATATATATACAAAATCTCAATCTATTCCATTCATTTGCTAGATCAAATATTAAAATGTATGTGGACATAATTTCTCATCATTTGACAATTTCTAAAAAAATTTTTGTACAAAAACATTTTTTTGAAAAAGATTTCATTATAATTGGTAAAGTTAGAAAATATAATTTTTATTAGAAGTTATTTTATATTATTTAAAGTTAATGTAATCATGGTACTCTAAAAAATAACAAGTTCTTTTATTTTTCTCGAATTTTTGAAAATTTATTAATATTTTATTATTTTCTGAATATAATCGGATCTAACGACATCTAACAGCATCTAACAGCATCTAACAACATCTAACCGCATCTAACAGCATCTAATTTTTAAAATTAATAAGTTAATCCTAATTTAACACCTGTAATATGATCCTAGGTCCCTTATAATATTATTTAGACCTTAAATTCAGAATTTGAAACTCATATTATATGATTTAATAAAATCATCATAATCTAACAGCGTCTAATCGCATCTAACGGCATCTAACAGCATCTAACCACATCTAACAGCATCTAACAACATCTAATTTTTGAAATTAATAAGTTAATCGTAATTTAACACCTGTAATATGATCCTAGACCCCTTATAAGGTCATTTAGACCTTAATTACGGAATTTGAAACTCATATAATATGATTTAAAGAAATCCAACTTAATCTAACAGCGTCTAACGGCATCTAACAGCATCTAACGGCATCTAACGGCATCTAACCGCATCTAACAGCATCTAACAACATCTAATTTTTGAAATTAATAAGTTAATCGTAATTTAACACCTGTAATATGATCCTAAGCCCCTTATAAGGTCATTTAGACCTTAATTACGGAATTTGAAACTCATATAATATGATTTAAAGAAATCTAACTTAATCTAACAGCGTCTAACGGCATCTAACGGCATCTAACAGCATCTAACCGCATCTAACCGCATCTAACAGCATCTAACAACATCTAACAGCATCTAATTTTTGAAATTAATAAGTTAATCGTAATTTAACACCTGTAATATGATCCTAGGCCTCTTATAAGGTCATTTAGACCTTAATTACGGAATTTGAAACCCATATAATATGATTTAAAGAAATCCAACTTAATCTAACAGCGTCTAACGGCATCTAACGACATCTAACAGCATCTAACGGCATCTAACAGCATCTAACCGCATCTAACAGCATCTAACATCATCTAATTTTTGAAATTAATAAGTTAATCGTAATTTAACACCTATAATATGATCCTAGGCCTCTTATTAGGTCATTTAGACCTTAATTACGGAATTTGAAACTCATATAATATGATTTAAAGAAATCTAACTTAATCTAACAGCGTCTAACGGCATCTAATGGCATCTAACAGCATCTAACGGCATCTAACAGCATCTAATTTTTGAAATTAATTAGTTAATCGTAATTTAACACCTGTAATATGATCCTAGGCCTCTTATAAGGTCATTTAGACCTTAATTACGGAATTTGAAACTCATATAATATGATTTAAAGAAATCCAACTTAATCTAACAGCGTCTAACGGAATCTAACGGCATCTAACAGCATCTAACCGCATCTAACAGCATCTAATTTTTGAAATTAATAAGTTAATCGTAATTTAACACCTGTAATATGATCCTAGGCCCCTTATAAGGTCATTTAGACCTTAATTACGGAATTTGAAACCCATATAATATGATTTAATGAAATCTAACTTAATCTAACAGCGTCTAATCGCATCTAACCGCATCTAACCGCATCTAATTTTTGAAATTTTATAAATATTTTACCTAATTTGTGTATTTTGCACAAGATATATAATTAATAATTCATTTCATAACTATGGAAACCTTTCAATAATTTTAAAACTAAATAAATAACAATTAAAAATATTAACTAATTTGAATTAAATAAAATCAAAATTTACGTAAATATATAAAATTGTAAAAATTATTATTTATGACACTATAAAACTAAAATTGTAAGAAATTATATATAAATTTAATTTATATTTAATATATAAATATATGTTTCTTTTTGGGATTGGTTAAATAATCAATTTAGTAAATAACTACGTTTAATAGAAATTTTATAATGAAAATTATTTAAATTCTATAATAATATTATTACAGATTATATTACAAAAATATAATAATTGTAATTTTTTGTTACTATTATTAATTAAACAAGAAATACAAATTTATTTACTCCAAATGAACTTAATGTGGACTAATAATTTATCTAAAATTTACATTGAATATAAAATTTATACAAAATTTTATGTTAACACCTCTAAAAATGATCGCTTGTGTTATATCTCCTGTAAATTTTTTATAAAAAATAAACTAATTTTAGAAATCAAATATTCATTTTTTATTTAAACCCGCGGATTTATTTTAGAAAACAAAACAAATCATTTATGAACGCCCGTGGGACATTTATATATTTTAAAAAAATAATAGATTCATTTTTGGACGCCCGCGGGACACGTATATATTTTTATAAAAAAAAATATTTATTTTTTGAGGCCCGTGGGACATTTGTATATTTTATAAAAATAATACATTCATTTTTAGAGGCCCGCGGGACACATTTAAATTTTTATAAAACATTATATTCATTTTTGGAAATTGAAAATTAATTTAAATCCATATGAAAAGTATTAATTAAAATATATATCTTGCAAAATAAATATTTTTTCATGATGATAAATTATTTATTTCAATTAAATTTTTATAATTTTTTATAATCTAATAGCATCTAATGTTTTATAATTTTTTAATCTTTTACTTAATATGTGTATTTTGCAAAATATATATACTTAATAATTTATTTGATGTCTAAATAATTTTAAAACTATTCAAATATATAAATTTATATAAAAAAATTAACTCTTCTTGATAAAATGAAATAGAAATTTACTTGGAAATATAAAATAGTTAAAATTATTATATATATGACGCTGTAGAACTAAAATTATGATTAATTATATATAACTATAATTTAGATTTAATTAGTAATGTTACTCTATTGTATTGTTAACTGTAATTATGAAGAAAATACATGTTGATTCTTTTGAATATACATGTTGACTCTTTTGAATATACGTTACGATTATATATAATTGTAATTTTATAAGAAAATTTATTAAAATTATAAAATATTATTATTATAGTTTATGCCATCTAAATTTAAAGTATTAATATAATAATTGCAATTTATTGTTACTATTATTAATTAAATTAAACTAGAAATACAAATTTATTTACTCCAAATGAAATCAATATGGACAAATGATTTAATTAAAATTTACGTTGAATATAAAATTTATAGAAAATTTTATGCTATGTAACACCTCTAAATATGTACCCTTCTGTTATATCTCTTGTGAATTTTCTATTAAAATGTGTTTATTCTATAATTTGTTCTAAATAAGTACCTTTCTACGAAATGTTACGTTCATGAGTATTTTTTGAAAAACTATGCGTCACCGAAGGCATGTTTACGGGAGATGTCAGACTTGGTCAAAATGGGTCAAAATTGGGCATTTTTCAGTCAAAATCGCTGCATTATTTTGACCATAGAAAATACGTCCCTCATGTATCTGTGCGAGGTTTAACATGATGCGGCAAATGCCTTAATTAATCGCAAATTCACTTTTGGGCACATATCTGAGTTTGTTATTTATTATGGATTAGCTCAATATTTTTCTTTCTGTATATTTAGCGAAATTATGTAATTAGTGCAAAAAGCACACAAATTAGAAAAGATTAAAATTTTTATTGAATCTTTAATAAAAAAAAATATGAAAAATTCTAAAAACACTGCAGGCATGCCTACAAAGGAATTTATTAGAACAGATTTGAGAAACATATGTAAACAAAAATTTTGCACAGAAGATTTTAGAATAACAAAACATTCATTTTTAGAGGCCCGCGAGACATATATACATATTTAGAAAATAAAATATTAATTTTTGAGGCCCACGGGACATGTATATATTTTAGAAAAATAAAACATTCATTTTTGGAGGCCCGCGGAACACATATATATATTTAGAAAACAAACTATTCAGTTTTGGAGGCCCGCGGGACATATATAGATTTTTAGTAAACAAAATATTCATTTTTGGAGGCCGCAGGACACATATATATTTTTAGAAAACAAAATATTCATTTTTTGAGGCCCGTGGGACACATATATATTTTTAGAAAATAAAATATTCATTTTTTGGAGGCCCGCGGGACACATATATTTTTAGAAAACAAAATATTCATTTTTTGGAGGCCCGCAAGACACATATATATTTTTAGAAAACAAAATATTCAGTTTTGGACGCTCGCGGGACACGTATATATTTTAGAAAAATAAAATATTCATTTTTGGACGCCCGCGGGACACGTATATATTTTAGAAAAATAAAATATTCATTTTTTGGACGCCTGCAGGACACCTATATATTTTAGAAAAATAAAACATTCATTTTTTAAGGCCCGCGGGACACATATATATTTTTAGAAAATAAAATATTTATTTTTTGGAGGTCGGCGGGACACATATATTTTTAGAAAATAAAATATTCATTTTTGGAGGCCCGCGGGACATGTATATATTTTAGAAAAATAAAATATTCATTTTTGGACGCCCGCGAGACACGTATATATTTTAGAAAAATAAAATATTCATTTTTTGGACCCCTGCAGGACACCTATATATTTTAGAAAAATAAAACATTCATTTTTGGAGGCCCGCGGGACACATATATATTTTTTGAAAACAAAATATTCATTTTTGAACAACCGTGGGACATGTATATATTTTTAGAAAATAAAATATTCATTTTTGGAGGCCCGCGGGACACATATATATTTTTAGAAAATAAAATATTCATTTTTGAAGGCCCGCGGGATACATATATATTTTAGAAAAATAAAATATTCATTTTTTGGACGCCCGCGGGCACATATATATATATATTTTAGAATAACAAAACATTCATTTTTAAAGGCCCGCGAGACATATATATATTTAGAAAATAAAATATTCATTTTTGAGGCCCACGGGACAAGTATATATTTTAGAAAAATAAAACATTCATTTTTGGAGGTCCGCGGGACACATATATATATTTAGAAAACAAAATATTAAGTTTTGGAGGCCCGCGGGACATATATAGATTTTTAGTAAACAAATATTCATTTTTGGAGGCCCGCGGGACACATATATATTTTTAGAAAATAAAATATTCATTTTTGGAGACCCGCGGGACTCATAAATATATTTTAGAAAATAAAATATTCATTTTTGAATGCCCGCGGGACACCTATATATTTTAGAAAAACAGAATATTCATTTTTGGACGCCCGCGGGACACCTATATATTTTAGAAAAACAAAATATTCATTTTTTGGACGCCTGCAGGACACATATATATTTTTAAAAACAAAACATTTATTTTTGGTGGCCAGCGGGACACATATATATATATTTAGAAAATAAAATATTCATGATCTAAAACTAAATATTATATAAAACAGTAAAAATATTATATATATGATGCTGTAAAACTAAAATTGTTGTAAATTATATATAACTGTAATTTAGATTTAATATATAAATATATGTTACTTTTTGGGATTGGTTAAATGGTTAATTTAGCAAATAACTATATTTAAAAGAAATTTTATAACAAAATTTATTAAAATTATAAAATAATATTATTACAAGTTATATTAAAATTTTAAAGTATTAATATAATAATTATGATTTATTATTACTGTAATTAATTAATTTAAAATAAAAGTGTAAATTTATTTACTTCAAGTGAGCGAGAAGGAGAAAAAGGTTGCATGTGGCTCATGTTCGGTAAAAAATGTTCTGCGCGTGCATGATTAGCTGATGGACCGTCGGAGTACTGTTAAATCGTGCTCCATCACTTCCGTATACATTTTTGGACGCCCACGGGACACGTATACATTTTTATAAAAACAGAATATTCATTTTTTGAGACCCGTAGGACATTTATATATTTATAAAAACAATACATTCATTTTTTGAAGCCCGCGGGACATTTATATATTTTTAGAAAACATTATATTCATTTTTGGACGCCCATGGGACACGTATACATTTTTATAAAACAAAATATTCATTTTTTAAGGCCCGTGGGACACATTCAAATTTTTATAAAACATTATATTCATTTTTGGACGCCCGCGGGACACGTATACATTTTTATAAAAACAGAATATTCATTTTTTGAGACCCGCGGGACATTTATATATTTTATAAAAACAATACATTCATTTTTTGAAGCTCGCGGGACATTTATATATTTTTAGAAAACATTATATTCATTTTTGGACGCCCACGGGACACGTATACATTTTTATAAAACAAAATATTCATTTTTTGAGGCCCGTGGGACACATTTAAATTTTTATAAAATATTATATTCATTTTTGGACGCCTGCGGGACACGTATACATTTTTATAAAAACAGAATATTCATTTTTTGAGACCTGTGGGACATTTATATATTTTATAAAAATAATACATTCATTTTTTGAAGCTCGCGGGACATTTATATATTTTTAGAAAACATTATATTCATTTTTGGACGCCCACGGGACACGTATACATTTTTATAAAAACAAAATATTCATTTTTTGAGGCCCGTGGGACATTTATACATTTTTATTAAATAAATCTATCATCTTTTTAGGCTCGTGGGACATTCATATATTCTAAAAAAACCAAAATATTCATTTGTGGAGGCCCGCGGGACACATATGTATTTTCATAATTTATTTTTCAGAAAATATTCTAGACGTGGCCTACAAAATGATAAAAAGAATTTAAAAACATATGTAAGATAAATTCAAGAGGTAACTCGACGACTATATATAATTACTTTTCTTTTTAAAAATATTTATTCATTTTTTAGAGACCCGTGGGACACATATACATTTTACAAACTTTGAAAATATATTAATGATTAAAATTTACTTTTAAAAATTAGTAACAATGATTATATTATGTAAACATATAATTTAAAATGTATGTACAATCATAGATTCAATGATTATATCACGTAAATGTATAATTTAAAATGTATATTCATGCATCCAATTTGATATTTTTTTGAAATTTATTTCATTTTAAAATTTTTAAAATGGGCGTTTGGAGAAAAATGAATCCAGACATATATCATGAGCAAAAAAATATTAATTTAAAAATTTCCAAATTTACCAAGAAAAAATTTTAAGGGCATTCAAAATTTATAAAATAAATAAAATATTAAAAATAAAATTTCAGATTATACATAAATTGTGGCATTTATATAGCTACTAAGAAACTCACTTAAAATTTAATTATCATATGTGCTACATAATCGATGTGAAGATGGATTTGATTATAACGATTCATGTGTTATGGAAGACAATATCAATTTAAAAATAGAATAATAGAAAATTTTAAATTTTCATTAAAATACTAAAAAATATTACATATTTTGATTTTATAATTTAACAAGTATATTCTCTTTATAATACTAAAACATATTACATATTTTGATTTTATAATTTAATAAGTATATTTTCTTTATTGATTTATTTTAGTCAAATTATGTAAGCATTCGTAATTCTGAGGTTGTTTGAAATTTCAAGTTATTTCGCCCAAAAAAAGTTAGTGTGTACAATTAGAAAATGCACCGCCGGAGCATCGTTTTGGTGCTCCATCACCATCGTCTCAACTCCCCACCTAGAGCACACGCACAAGAGCCATGGTTGTTGTTGGGTTTACAAGATCCTCATCACTAGCGACGACAACTGGATAATCAAAGCCGACTAATGAAGAGGAAATCTCAGAAAAGTGTCCATACCATCTTCTTCATTTCCGATCATCCATAAACCTTCCTGATCTTCAAGCCCGACACCAATAAGTGGAATCTGTACGAAAGCCATCGACAACAACCTCCATCTCCACCATTTTCGGTAGTATCCCAAACGAGATGGGTCATGACTGCAAACAAGTTTTCAATAACTGGATTTGTAAAAATGTATTAGTTATCGCTGCATTGATCTTCTGCGTTACTCATCTTCCATACCTCAATGAGGCAGCCATGGCATTATCGGTCCAATCTCCGCCGGCTATCATCCAAAGATCCAATCCATCAATCTGACGCCTAATAGCGAAGCCACAACAGATTCATACTCTATCGCTAAATCTGCTAAAAAATCAATGCCTACTAGCAAGAAAAAGACGATAACAACCCATTAAATCATCCGATGCCCAATCTTCCATGGCCAACTGGTTGCTGGCCACCGTTAAGGAAGAAGAAGATAAAACCCATTAAACCTACCCCAACAATGAAGATCTCCATGCATCCGCTTCCCTCTTCAAGTGTCTTCGAATCTGACTGCTTCTCTCTTCAAATATGTCGTCTTCGAATTTGAGACGAGGAAAACCGAAACCCATCTCCACTGCCCTAATAATCAAATGGCAAATTTCCATTCATTTCGTGAGCTCCGACAATCCAGCCGGCGAGTAGGACGACTTCATTTCCATGCCTAACTTTTGTTTTTTCAGTTTCCTGAAATGCCCCCTCTCATCCTAGCCTTCCGTTAGAAATTGACGGTGGAGATGACGCTTCCGACGAGAAAAACGTAGAAAGCGCTTCCCATGGGTTGGCCCTCCTGCTATGTTACTCTGTGGTGTTCGAGTGTTGGGCGCTACGTCCCCCCTTGGTAGGCTTGTCCCCTTAGTTTAGAAACTTTGTTTCCTGATTTTATATGGGAGCTTGTGTGTGTCTCCAGAAACGATAAATGGAGTATGTTGTCTCCATATATATTAAAGTGTTAAGATGCCTCGGGGCTTGATTACAATATAAATATAAATCGAGATTGATATAAATATATAACGATAAAAAAACCAGCTATATTTTCCGAATAGGCCTAACGCCAAACCAACCATATTACTGATAAGTACATCTTTATTTATCTTCCACAAAGTTAAAATCACTTGATAGTGATTAGCTCATGCACATGTAAGGGCATTGTCCACATAGAGCCTGCTAAAGTTCAACCAGCTCAAGTCTATTAGCACCATTTTGGGAGATCCATTCCATTCGTTATATTTAAGTATTATACTTAATTAATAATATATTAATTTCATTTAAAAATATACATAGGTGGGCTGCAAAATAAGTATGAATCTAAAGTGAATATAAACAAGTTAAAATCCTTATCTTATGTATAGCCAACATAAATTTCTAAATAACATAATTTCGAGAAGTATAATAAATAAATACTAACAAAAAATGGAAGAAATGAATCTTCTAAAATTATCCAAATGAGGCTAGGGGTGCAATAAGGTTCAGGTACCCATTGGGTACCTTAAATTAGGTAATGTTGGTTTCAAAACATTTACCCATGGTGTCAATTATGTTCTAGATATAAAATTTTCGAGCATGATTAGTTCCAAGGTTAGGATACTCAGAACCAACCTAAATTGCATATATTCTATATATAATCTATATATCATATAATATATACAATATATACTCATATATGATACCAACTACTCAACTACTCATTACTGGACTGACTCCCCTCTCAATCTCTCATCTTCTACCCCAAAAGACCTAATCGATAGCAACCAACCGATCAAACTACGCAGGCTATCACTTTCACTCCTAGCATCACCGTCGCCTATCACTTCCACTCCCAGTGTCACCATCTCTCGTCTCCCTCACTCTCAGCAATATTGTCATAGCGACCAACCTGTCAAACTACGTATGACATCACCTTCACTCCCAGCATTGCGTTGTTGCCTATCGCTTCCACTCCCAACACCACCATCTCCCCAGCATTATCATCACCCGTTGCCAATCACTCCCACTCCCAACGCTGTTGTCACTCATCTCCCCCCACTCCTAGCATCGTCGTCACCCATCACATGTAGCCCCCACTCCTAGCATCGCCCTCTCCCCTCACCTCCACTCCCAACATCGTTGTCGCCTGTTGCCCCCACTCTAAGGCGAATAGTGTCGCCCTAACTTTAACAATCTTTAGCTCATGCCTCTCTAGTATTCCCTCCAGGTTTTGACTGGTGCTTTAGTTTCAGATCTTCGAATATTCAAAGTTGCACTCCACATCTTTGCTGATAGTGAGCCTGTGCATCTTGGCTTTCTCATCTCTTCATTTCTACATCTTTTGCAATTGTTGAATGATTTTGGCTTATTATTTGTTCGATCTACCCCTATTTTCATCTTGTTGATATGTAAGCTACATGCATGCATGTGTTCAAGTTGCATCAGTTTACCCTTGTTATTGAGATTTGTTATCAGATTTTCAAAATTGAGATTATTTAAATTCAATGTTGATATGTTTATTCAAATTACTAGTTTGTTGGATGTTTGGATAGTTTTGGATGTGTAATTACTTACTCTGTTTAAATTTATTGTTATGTTTATATGCTTGTACAAATTCATGATTTTCTAATTGTTTTATGAGTATGTATATAGTCTGTCTATAGGGATTTTGTCATAGATAGATTGCAACATATTGTGGTAACAAATTACATATAACAGATTGCAACAAACTATTTTAACAGATGACAACAAATTGTATGTTAATAGATTACACATTACAAATTTTTGGAAACTAATTTGGAACCGAAATTGGAATCGACACACTCTTAGAAAAATAAGATAGGGTAGGCTCCAAACTGATTTGGCATAAAATAAGGTAGGATAAAGATTTTCTAAAATAAGATAAGTGTAGAGTCCACTCCTGTCTGGAACTATCTAACCTAAGTTGCAACCCCAAATGAGGCCGACTTGGATGGACAGTGCTCAACATGTAATTAGTAAAATTTGTAACTAATACACGTAATGTAGTAAGCCATGAAAGTCATGGTTGATTATATTTGTGCCCAAGCTCCATCTCACTCCCACAAACACTCAAAACACACCAAATTTTAATGATTACTTAAATATTCTTTTGATGGCATTTGAGGTAAAAAATGCTACATTTAACCAAATGACACAACTCAAAATTAATTAACTATTTGTAGCTAAATAGTTAAATGTACCTAAAATATATCTAATGCTACTATATATATTATATGCAGTAAAAAGATAACTACAGTAAGTGAAATTTGTTGTAGTGTGTAGTGTTGTATTCTGAAATTTGTTGTAGTGTGTAGTGTTGTCTTCTTCTACTTCTTTAATGCAATGACAATTTAGGGTGAGAAAATGGTGGTGAATGATGATCACACTTTTTGATATTTTTTTCAACTAAATCCTAATTTGTTTGTTTTTGCTGCCAAATGCAGTCCAGTATTATTACTATTTGCAATCAAATTTAAGCAATTATATTAAATGTAAACCATGATTGGACTTAACCAAATGCCGCCACCCTTAAAACGCCCAAGCATTTGAAGCAAAACCCGCTTATATGCAACGAAATATATGTTTTATACAGGAAAAAAAAACCTAGCTAAATTCAACTACATTCTTTGTATGCTTTAAATCCTCTTTGCTTTCTATTTTCAAATTCCACCTATCGAACCAAGCCACCAAAAAATATAATATTACTATTTATAGGAAGCGGAATATTCCAGTATATTCAAGTCCATTCATCACCCATTCAAAAATATTTTAAACATATATCACGGCTAAGGCCGAAAGCAAGGACCAAACGAACTTAAGCTGTTTGTTTAAGACGTGCGACCTGGGGTGGGATTAAAAAAGTGTTATTATCCATCGTAAATAAAAAAAAAAAGTTGTGTAAAAATTGAGAAAAATTATATGTAAAATGAAAAAATAATATGGTTGTTTCATACAAATGAAAAAAATATTTTTGAAGAAAATAATAGTTCATCACATTATCATTCTATCCCATTCACAAAGAAGCCAGCCGTGTTAATGTGGTGTAAATTGTAAGTTATGAAATCGATGTTCAACAAAATCCCATCCAAATTCCCCAACATTTGAGCTGGAACACATAAGACTGAAGTCCAAGTCCACGCCCACGAGCAATGCAGCAGAATTATCCCGCAGCCATCAACCGTGCATGCATGTTCTCCAAGTTTCTCCACGTCGACCATGCAAGCCAACAAAATTCCTGTGGCGACACGAGGCAAAGACTCATGACCCAGCCAACTACGTGGCACAGGACTGCTCCTATCTACTCCTTATTTCTCGTCAGCAATCTGTTCTCCAAACGAGCTGAGAAAGAAGAAAAAAGAGAGGGTAAATGTCGGTCATTCCTTTCTTCGGACGGGATCCGGCCTCCTTTGATTTATGGAATCCCTTCGGTTTCGGCGGCTTCCAATCATCCTTGGCCCACAGCCCATCGCCGGCGGCCCGGGAAGCTGCGTCATTTGCGAACGCCCAGATAGACTGGAAGGAGACCCGAGAAGCCCACATCTTCAAGGCCGATCTTCCGGGGCTGAACGAGGAAGTGAAGGTGGAGATGGAGGAGGGGAACATCCTCCAGATCTGCGGGGAGGCGGAATAAAAAACCGACAAGTGGCACCGCGTGGAGAGGACGAGCGGGAAGTTCCTGAGGCGGTTCCGGCTGCCGGAGAGCGCGAAGGTGGATGAAGTGAAGGCGAATATGGAAAACGGGGTGCTGACGGTGGTGGTGCCGAAGAAGGAGGTGAAGAAGCCGGAAATGAAGGCCATTGAAATTCAGTAGAGGCGAGCTGGCAGCCGATCGATGGAGGAAACGAAGTAAAATGAAGAAAGAAAGTGCATGCATAGTTGCTTCGCTGCTCTTGCCCGTACCATAGATATATAGGGTATGTTTGGTTGGAAGTAAAACTTTTGATGAAAAGTTTTTGAAGTAGAAGTTTTCAAATCAATAGAAAATGATGTGATATAATATGGATAATGATGAGAATTAAAGAGAATAAAGTTAAAATAGATAGGTTAGTTGTATGGGTAATGGTGTAGAAATGATTGAAAAGTAGGGTAGTTTGTATAGAAAAATGTGAAAAAATAATTAAAAAATAGAATAATTATAAAGATTGAAAAGTTTTAGATTGAAAAGTTTTAGTTGACACTTTTTTGCCCTAAATAAACACACCCGTAATGGATAGCTAGCTAGCTAGCGATAGTGCATTCCTTAATAAGGTACGAATAGAGCGAAGAAGTGCAGAGCCTGGGCATGGAGATAGAATGGACGTGTCTTCCTACATATATGTCTTTGTTAACTATGTGAAAAATATATAGAATATACGTTCGTGCTTTTCTTATGGAAATGAAACGACCAAGTGCTTTTCATTGATGGGTATGTTCCTGGCAATAGTATTACTGCTCGAAAAATCACTTCTCTTAGGAGAGGAATTCGCTCAATTAACACAGGTTTCAAATATTTTGTTAACAATCGTTCATGCTTAATTACAGGGCGCATATAGTATAAATTATAAAAATGAGGAAGTAATGTGGAGTAATATGATATAATGAAGATAATGATCAATGAAAAAGAGAAGAAAGTTTGAAATAGATAAGATAATATTATGTAAACATCTAAAAAAGTAAAATAATGAAAAATCACAATATATAGAAAATATGCAGAAAAATAGAAAAAAAAAATTTCCAAATGACAAAAGGACTATTGCAAGGCGATTTGGGAAGACGTAAATGCCAGGCAATGAGTAGGAAAAAAAATTGGGCCGGACGATGAGAAGGGGAAAAAAATTTAAGAAGTAAAAGAAATATCATATGATAAAACTAATGATTATAAAAAAAAGAAAATAAAATTAATATAGATATATTATAAGAAAATAGACTTCTAGCGATGTAAAATTTTGTATTGATTTTTAATGTAATGTCGCTATAACTACTTTATTATGAGTCCATAAAAAAGTTTTTGTTACACTTTTTTGAATTTGTCACTATTAACTTTTGATGTAATGTTACTATAACTACTTTATTATTTATCAAAAAACTACTTTTTCCATTATTAAAAAATTTTTTTGTTACGATTTTTTGAACTCGTTAATAAAACGTTGCTTTTCAAAATTGATTATTTTATTATTGCTAAAACTTAATTTGTACCAACAACAATTATTTATGTTGCTAAATAAATTTTTTGACAAAAAATATTAAGCATTATTAAAAGTGTCATAGAATGTTAATTTTCTTGTGGTGATAGATATTTATATGAAAATACGTAATATGTGTGAAAAAAATAATTGACATGTAAAGGTAATAATTAAGAACAAGGTAATTCAGTAATTAAAATTGCCAAATTTTATTAGATGGTAGGCTGAAATTTAATATCGAAGCTACTCAACCATCCAAGGGGCGACTAGTATCGAAGCTACTCATAAGGGTGTTAATCGTTATGATCGACTCGTCAACCTGCTCGTCAAATCCATTTATAAATGAGTTTGAGTTGGAATTTTTAAATAAATGAGTTATGATTCACCCGTCTGTTCAACCATTTAATTAAATAAACAAATTATGGTTGAGATTTTATAACTTATCAACCCATTTAGTAATCTATTTAACCTATTTAACTCATTTAACTCATTTAATCTATTAAAGTTAAATATAAAAATGTAAACCCCTTTCTTGTTTTCCCTGCTAAGTTTTCCTCTCACTGTCTAATATCATTTTTCTAGTGCTATCTTAATTTCTTTTTTTCCTTTATTATCTTATTTCCATTTCTCTTGCGCTGAAAACATCATCTCGCCTCTCCCTGTGAGATTATCGTCTGTTAAAGTCTAGGCCTTCAAATCATTTACTATACAACCCGTTAATAACCCACTGACTCGTTTATTAAATGGTTAGGATTGAGATTTTTTAAATATAATAATAAATGGATTATGATTGAAATATTTTAAATAAGTTAAAATTAAGGCTAGGCTATAATCCATCCAACCATATCCACTAACACCTCTGCTACTCAACCATACAAGGGGCGACATGAGTATTAAAAATATAAATTTTTAAACTTGACTAGTCAAAAATTAACATAGATAAGAATAACCTTTTGACTTAATGAACTTAGGTACTTATTTCAATAAACTTAGATCCATTATCAGCCTTATATACTTTAAGATGATACTTATAATTTAATTACAAATATTATTTTAGTAATTTGCATAGCTTAGTTGATCTCCAAGTGATCTATTAAATTTCATATGGTTTAAACTTATAAATCAGCTAAAGAATTAGTTGTTGACAAGAATTATAGTGTGCAGGTTTATTGTATGCAAGCTTATTCAAACTGTTGAATTTTGAAATTAAAATTTTTTGTCATATTATAAAATTTGATATGTGATTAACTACATTTAAGCTCATATTTCCAAAAAGAAATTTTAAAAATCTTAAAAGGTATATATATATATAGAGAGAGAGAGAGAGAAGGAGAGAGAACCTATCTTATGCAAATAGACTGCACCATAATTATGGTGCAGTCCGTTGCAAAGTGGGCCACATATATATTAAAAATTAATAATATTTTATACAATTATTTATCCGTGTAAAAAATATATTTTTGACTGTTTAGATGTATAAGATTTTTAAGATGGGGCACATGCATATGTTTGATTTGGACAAAAATTGGCATGATATTAAAGTAAATAATTTCACATATAATAGGTGGAGTGGGTCTTAATTTCATGATCATTTGGAGCCTATTTGCAGTGGACTACACTGTAATTATGGTGTAGTCTGTTTAGACTTGATAATTTTTCACATATATGTATGTATTGATCCCGCTTCTATGAAACTCCTTTTTTCACATATATATATATATATGTATCATTCCCATTTCTATGAAACCCTCTTTCTATATAACCTCTTCCATATTTAAAATTTTGATGACTGATGAAAATCCACTTCATCCATTATATTTAACATCATTTATAGTATCTTGAAAATTCTTTTATTTGTTTAGTTTCATTGTATATAGGCCCCATCTATAAATATGAAAAATCGACGTAATAAAATAGTTTAATACTAAAATATCAATTTTAAAGTAATTTTTTCCACATCTAAACCATTTAAAATATCACTACTATATAGATAAATAATTATATAAAGTATTATTACATTTTAAAACGTGTATAAATGAATTTAAATGATTTTCATAATTTACACATGAATATATATATTTTTGAGCAAATGTGACCCATGCACATACTTTATTTGGATACAACTTGGTCTTTTAGCTAAACAAGTGATGCTAAATATAATAAATAAATTGAATTTTACATCAATCATCAATATTTTAAAATTCGAGGGGATTACATGACTCCACTTCTATGTAACGTGGTCTTATAGAATCAAAGCCTTATATGTATACAGGTGCCCGGGCAAATAGGATCATGAACTGTTGTTTAAAAGGATCTTTTCTATATATGAGTATGCTTTTATGTAATTAGGTTACATAAAAGCGGTTTCATGTAATCCCTTCAAACTTTAAGATTTTGATGTTCGATGAAAAATTCAATCCATTCATTATATTTAACATCATTTGTTTATTTATAAGACCAAGTTTCATCCAAATTCAATATGTACATAGGCTAAATTTGATATAAAAAAAAATAAGTACATTCATGTGTAAATTATAGAAAATGCTTAGATCCATTCACATATGTATTGAAATATAATACTTTATAGAGTTATTTATCCATATAGTAATGATATTTATGGTGTAGATGTTGCAAATACTACTTAAAAATTGAAATTTAGCATTAAATTATTTTATTATGTTGATTTCGACATATTTGTAGATGGGGCCCATATACAGTGATATTAGACAAATAAAAAGGATTTTTGTAATAATACAAGTGATGCTAAACACAATAGCTAGAGTAGATTTAATGTTGAAAATAGAGAGGGTTTCGTATGAGCATTCCCGTTATATATATACATATAGAGAGAAAGAAAAATATTCAAGTGCAGTTTTACTGCACCACAATTACGGTGCAATTACTTCAAAATGGGCCCCACATGATCATAAAATTATAATCTACTTTGCCCATTGTATTTAGAATTATGTACTCTATTACCATACCAATTTTCATCCAAATTGGACATGCGTACGGACCCCATCTTAAACTGGTGTAAATTTAACGTAATAAAATAGTTTGATGTAAATAACAATTTTAAAGTTGTTTTTTCAACATGTAAACCATTTGATATAAAATTTATATATAGATAAATGATTGTATAAAGTATCAATACATTTAAGTACATGTATAACCTATTTTGGGCTAAATGTACCATTAATTATGGTACAACTTCACTGCACAGGAAATGTTCTTATATATATATAGAGAGAGAGAGAGAGAGGAAAAAAAATTTCAAGTGCAACGCCATTGCAACGGTGTAACAGCATCAGAATGGGCCACATATGATGATAAAATTATAATCTACTCTACCTATTGTATTCAGAATAGTGTATTTTATTACCATATTAATTTTTATCCCAATCAGATATACGTATGGACCCTATTTAAAAATGGTACAAATTCAATGTAATAAAATAGTTTAATGTAAATAACAACTTTAAAGTGATTTTTTCAACATGTAAACCATTTGTTATAAAATTTATATATGAATAAATTATTGTATAAAATTTTATTGTATTCTAATATGTGTGGGGCCTAAAAATGAACAAATGTACCGTTGTTCCGGTGTAAAACTAATCTTATGCAGTGGCGCTGTGACCCATGTAACCATTTCGAAATCTAAGATTTTAATTTTGATGAAAAATCTAATTCATTCATAGTATTTAACATTATTTATTTATTTAAGGGATCAAATTTCATCTCAATCGAGTCTGTTTATGGGCCACATTTGTTAGAATATATATATATATATATATTCATGTGTAAATTATGAAAAATGATAAAATATCAATTTTAAAATAGTATTTTTGACATCTAAACGATCCAAAATATCATTTCTATGTAAATAAATGATTATATAAAGTATTATTGCATTCTAATACATGTGTAAATATATCTAAGCATTTTTCATAATTTACACATGAATATATATTTTTGAATAAATGTGGCCTATAAACATACTTGATTGGCATGAAACTTGGTTTCCTAGATAAACAAATGATGTTAAATAGAATGAATAGATTGAAATTTTCATTAAAGATCAAAATCTTAGATTTTGAAGGAGTTACATAAATCTGCTTCTATATAACCCGATTACACAAAAGTAGAACCGTATATATGTAACATGAACATAGACTACAACGTTAGCCCAAACTTGAATATTTAAATTCATTCACATATATATTAAAATATAATAATACTTTATAAAATTATTTATATACATAGTAGTGACACGTTAGATGTTTAGATGTGGCAAGCACTATTTAAAAATTAATATTTTATATTAAATTATTTTTTTATGTTAATTTTACACATTTACTAATACTAAATAAGTAAAAGAGTTTACGTGATAAAATATTAAAAATATTTAAAATATTTTTTTTTAAAAAAAAAAAAAAAAACCTATATCTAAGACAAGTTTTCATAAAAGTATCACCGTTCGGCCCCAGCTTCGTGGGTGCCAATGCGCAATAGAACATGCGACCATGTTCTCGTAGTTTCTCCTTCTCTCTCCGCCTATCCTAATCGAGAAAAAAATTCCACCTTGCGAGTACGTGGCATGCAGGAGTCATCTACGTGTCAGGTCGCGGCTGTTTTCTCTTCTTTATAAATTCTTCCACCGGCATGCCGGCATGTTTTTCAAAAGCTTCTTGATCATCATCGTTTCTGGGTTTTCATCTCTCGATCTGGTGGTATATAGAAAATGTCCATTACTCCGTTCTTACGGCGAGGCATATTCGACGATCCCACTTCCTTCGACGTGTGGGATCCCTTCACCACTGCGTCTCCTTCCGGCAGCCGAAGCCGCGAAACCACCGACGCCCGAATGGACTGGAGGGAGACCTCGGACGCCCACGTCTTCAAGGCGGATCTTCCCGGAGTGAGGAAAGACGAGGTGAAGGTGGAGGTGGAAGACGGGAGAGTCCTGCAGATCAGCGGCCAGCGCAGCAAAGAGGCGGAAGACGACAAGAACGACACGTGGCATCGCTTGGAGAGGAGCGTTGGGTCCTTCTTCAGGAGGTTCCGGCTGCCGGAGAACGCCAAGGCGGAGGAGACGAAGGCGGGGATGGAGAACGGGGTGCTGACGGTGACGGTGCCGAAGCAGGAGGCTGGGAAGAAGAAGGATCCCGATATCAAGCCCGTTGATATTGCCGTTTAGGAGCCCAGATGGAAATTAATATCAGGGTTCATGTTAATTAACTTCTTTCTTGGCGTCTGTAATTAAGTAAATTTTTTTTAAAGAAACTGGTTTTGCTTTTCTCTCTTGTCCATTGGATCCTCAATTTAATTTGGCAGTTAAGTGGATCTGATTATGTAAATCTTGATAATTAGAGTGGGGTACTAGTTTGGTGAATTTAATTTGTGTGCAAAATGAATTTTAGTTTTGAAAATGAGGGGCTGCCGTGTGTAGTAATTATGTCTTATGGAATTGGGACATTGTAGAAGTGGTATGAGAAATTAAGGAAATTTTTTTTAAAATTAAAATGATTGATTCCAAATGTTGGATTGTAAATGGTGAGCAACTTATTTGTTAATTAGCCGTATTAAATGTATGGAATTATGCTTATTTAGAGTTAGATTAGCAGAGAGTAGCAGACGATCTGGAGAACTTAGAAATTGAAATTGGGCCCTTGAAAAGTTGGAACACTAATTGTCTGTAAAACATCCGACGTCATTGAAACATTCGATGACGAAGCAGATGGGCCATCTGTTCCTTGTGAAAGCATTTTACTTTGTTGCATTCTCCCGTGGTTGAACAGATACAAAATTAGGACAATCATTTATCATGTAGGATCTTGTAGAGTTCCTTGAATTACATCAGACTGTTCCTAGGAGAGATGTAAAAGACATGGGCGGCCATTGGGGCGCACTAGAAGAATCAATTTCGTGGATTCTCCTCTTAGAAAGAGAGACGCAAAAGGCTTGGGTGACCATTGCAGTGGTGTAGAACAATCTTCCAACATTCGCACAACCTCGCTCATCGATGGCCGGCCCACAGGCTTCATCTTTATGCACCACAGTGCAGCCGTAATCATCCTTCTAACAGTCTCTCTGATTTCATCACATCCTCTCCTTTATGAAGCTGATCATAAATCCACGGTGGGAAGAAATGTAATCTTCCTGCTCATTGAAATTCCTTCTTCCTGCCATTTCCGTCAACAGCACGCCAAAACTAGAAACATCTGATTTGTGGGAGACGCTCCCAACACTCCTATAAGACAGGTTGGGGCAATGTATCCTAGAGTTCCTCTCGCTGCTGTCAGAGAAACAATACTCTTGTCAGGAGGATGGAGTTTTGCAAATCCAGAAGACTGAAAACTTTGGGAGCGAACTTGTCATCAAGAAGGATGTTGTTTGGCTTGACGTCGAAATGAAGAATCTTCGTGTCGCAACCTTGATGCAGATACTCAATCCCATTGATCTATGCCTAATGCAATCTCATGTATCTTCTCCCAGATCAACGTGTCGGCTTCCCTATCTTGAGAAAACAGGAATTTGTCAAGAGTTCCATTTGGCATGTAGTCATTGATGAGTGCTCTCTCTACTCTGTCCGAGCAGAACCAAATCAGTTGCGCCACATTGGCATGGTGACTCCTGCCAGCGGTCGCCACTTCGCTGTTGAATTCCAGGCCATCGCGCTAGCACTTGTTCAGTATCTTCACTGCATTAGGCCGGCCATCCGAGAGGTTTGCTTTTCCGAAAGATCCAAATCCTCATTGACCCGTTTTCCATTTGAAGTTGCCAGTCTTCTGAATGTCTGAATATGTGTAGCGTGTGAGCAGTGAGTTGTTGTATCTGGTTAAAAATTCTTCAATGATGGCATCACGCTGAGAAAGATTGGAGACCCTTTGTATAGATCAGAAACCCAAGCAAGAATGCTATCCCATTTGAGATCCTTGCAAGCATGACGATTACTTCAGGGTTGAAACTAGGCAATTAAATCAGCCTGCTTACATATTATCAATGGAGAATAGAAATCAGAAACGTACACGATGTTTCATTGCTATAAATGATTGTTATTTTTGAGAGCATGCTTACCTATGTCAATGATCGCTTCGTAGAAACACTCTGCCAAGAGGAAATAAAGAGAAGGTGTTAAATGTATATCGCCTAATATGGAAGTAGATTTATTAATACCGTATTAGGAGATTCGATGAGTGGTGATTGATTGTGTAATGAGCTATTTGACAACTTTGTGACAAGTTTATAAATGGTAGACTATAGAGACTCAGAAAAGTATGAAAGAAATTTTCTTCATCGTAGAGTAGGTGTTAGTGCTGAACCACGTAAATCTTGTTTGCCTTCTTTTCTTGCTCTTGGTTTCAACGTGGTATAGAGCGGGTTTTTCTTTCTATCAAAGTTATTCTTCTTGTTGAGCGTTTTCCTTAGGTATGACCAAATCTTGCTTCAAGGTTGCTGTTTACTACATTGTGGTGTGAATAATCTTTCACACGTCCAATACAGCCGCCACCGCACTCTCTTATTGGCGAAACAGAGCATGCACTCGGCGTCAACAGTATTCCCTATTGATACAAGCCGTGGCTGGTTGATCCACTTGATGACCACCTAAAGATTTCTCAGGTCTGTATACTCTGGCTATTTCGTTCATCCGACAGCAGGTTTTTTGTTGGGCTTTGGATTCCAGCCTTAGCAGGGGCGTGGATTTTTCTGCAGCAATCCTATCTTCAGAACCAACAAGTAGATCTGCCATTGAACCTCCATCTTAATGCAACATCTCCTGTGACCATCAGAATTTTATTTATCCTCTTCAAAATTAGGAGTACTTTGCTAGACATTCACAAGATTTCTTGAAGAGGTATTTTTTTTACCAAACAGCATTTTTCCCGGTATTCTGCCCTTATTTTAATATGCTGCTTTGGAATTCTTAAGCATTTGAATTATGAACTCTTGTGAAAATTTATCCTTCACCAAAGGTGATCATGGCACTCACATCAAATTAACTACTATAATGTTGAATGGTCAAAATTGTCTTCCATGGTCAAGAGCTATCACCATCTCTTTAGGAGGGAGATTCGAACTGGGATACATCAACGGTAAAATAACAACTCCTTCCACGGATGATTCAAAGTCTGTTGAATGGCAAGCATCTGATAACCTGGTCATGTCTTGGGTATTTCCCTCTATGGAGCCTCATATTTATGAAATTTTTGCATATGCTAAAAATTCTAAATCATTGTGGGATTCTATTAGAGATACTAATGGACAAGAAAATAATGCTTCATGAATTTTTGAAATTCAACAAGATCTTTCTAATGCTAAGCAAGACCCAAATCAGACATTCATTGAACATTTAGGACACATGAAAAAGTAAGTGGGATGAATTAAGGCAACATCGACCTCCAACAAAAAAGGTTACTGAATATTTTAACTGAGAAGAGCAAGATTATATATTCCAATTATTAGCCAGTCTCAAACCAGAATCTGCGAAGATAAATTCTCATGAATGCCACTCTACCCTCTTTTTCTACATTTGTGCAATTATATAACGTGAAAAAACAAGAAAAAGAGTTATGAGCTTAGAACATAAGCCAGGGGGAGAAATTAACGAAAATCATGCACTTGTTATAAAGACAGAAAATAAAAGTGGTGCTAGAAGTATTAATATGTGAGGTAGAGGACGAGGAAGTGGTTCTCATCCTACTCTGCACTGTGATCATTGCTACAAGATAGGTCATACTAAAGACCGATGTCGGACTCTTCATCCTCATCTTCGTGGAACTATTGATAAAAGTGCAAACAGTTGAACGGTCGCTCAAGCTTGCTCCCCTGAGCCTCAAGTATCTGTTGAAAGCATCTCTAAGCAACTTCAACAACTTATGCAACTCAACGACATTCAGAAAGATACAACTATGGCACCAAAACATGATGACTAAAGAAGTATGATGACTCTACTTCTTTAGCTCATTCTCGTATGGCTCTTTCTGCTTCCAATTTTTACAAAAATAATTGAATAACAGACTCTGGTGCAACAGATCATATGAGTAGTTGTTCCACTTGCCTTTTTGATATTCAGTCCAATGCCTTCAAGCTACCAATCACAGTTGCCAATGGTCAACAAATTTTAGTACAAGAAATAGGCAAAGTCAAGTTGTTTTCATCAAACTCAGATGTCTTATCTGTTCCCTCATTGATATCAAATTTATTATCTCTCAGCAAACTAACTAAACAACTCAACTGCAATATGGTGCTTTCTTCAAATGATGTTACTTTTAAGGACAGTTACAAGACAGACGATTGGTGAAGGAAGAATAGCTCAAGGACTGTATATCTTAGATTCCATTCATAAGACCTTTGCTGCTTCACAACGAAAAGAGGAATGGTGACTTCTTTGGCATCAAAGAATGGGACACCCGTCGAATCGAGTTCTTCAGTTATTAGATCCTAATTTCACTATGAGATTAAATAATTGTGATGCTTGTCATTTTTCGAAACAACACAGACTTTTCTTTCCAAAACACTTAACTTTCTCTAATGAATTCTTTGAGTTAGTTCGTTCTAAAGTTTAGGGACCTGCTTCAATCGATTCCCATGAAGAATATAGGTTTATGATTACATTCATTGATGACAAGTTTCGGGCAACTTAGGTTTATCTATCGAAATCTAAAAGTGAGGTGTTACATATTTTTCAGCAATTTCATCAAATGATTCTTCCCCAGTTTGGCATTCCTATTAAAGTATTGCGCACTGATAATGGTACTGAATATGGTACCGAATATGTTAATCATTCCTTGTAAAATATTAAAAAAATGAATATTTAAGTTGACTAGTCAATGACCACGTAGGATATCCTATGTGGCAAGAGTTGACCCTTTGACCAACTAGGTCAAACGGTTAATAATGAATTTTGCCTAATTATTATTAATTGCAGGTTATATTTTTATTTTTTATATATATTATTTCAATAACCCGTATAGCTCGGTTGATATACAGATGATACAGCTGTCTTAGAGGTCTATGGTTCGAGTTAGGAGTTTCACAGAAAAATAATTAATTTTTGTAACTTTTGCCTTTCCGGGCTTGTGGGCCCTACAAGATAAGATAAGATAAATATCATACTAGATAAGATAGGATTGGAATTCAATTTAAGACAGTAAAATTTTATTATTTATTTATTTTATGAGACTCACGGGAACTTTTTATAAATTGGGTTGGGGAGTTGATAGATTTAGATTTTGGAACCGTAGGAAAAATTAGAAGCTAGAGTTGCGGTAGAAAAAGAAAAGAAAAAGATAATTATTTTCCATAGAGGCAAATGGGATTTTATTTAGAAATTGATTTTAGTTCAAAAATTATGTATTTCTTGCTGTAATTATTTTTATACAATTGTTATATGTAAAACATGCATATTATATATTATAATTTTTAGGCTATGCTTGACATAATTAAATCTTATAATACTAAAATTTTAAGATGTAAAATTATGTAAATAAATATGTCTGGAAATGTGTCATACTGTTCTTCTCGTAAGGATCAAATTCAAGGGGAGAGATATGCTGAATTTGCTCCTAATGTCCCTTCTGGCTCTTCTTCTAGACTTGACCCTTCTTCATTACCAATAATATTGGAGGAAGATATTGATAAGCATGTTGAGCACTCTTCCAACGTCCCAGATGTTACAGAGAATCAGCAAACTAGTGAGTTTTCTTCTTCCCTTCCTCGAAGGACATCTCACACATTAAAGCCTTCCTCTAGATTACAGGACTTCTATGCATATTAGACTATTATATTTCCTATTCATGATTAAATTTGTTACAATGATATTTCACCAAAATATGTTGCCTTCTTGACCGCAATTGACTCTCATATTAAACCTTTGAAATATCATGAAGCGATGAATTATTCAGAGTGAAAAGATGCAATGAAAGAAGAACTTCGGGCCCTTGACAAAAATAATACATGGGAAATTATCAACTTGCCAAAAGGTAAGAAGCTTGTGGGATGCAAATGGGTGTATAAATTCAAATATAAAAGTGATGGCTCAATAGAAAGACATAAAGCTAGACTACTAGGTAAAGGAAATCTAGGGGTTGCATGCAAATTTAAAAAGGTAGTATATGGTTTAAAACAATCATCACGAGCCTAGTATGGAAAACTAAGTACTACACTTTTGAACTATGGTTTTTCTAAATGCAATTCAGATTCCTCTATGTTTGTACGAAGGAATACTTCTGAAGCTATAGTTGTGCTAATCTATGTTGATGACATAGTTATTCCTGGAAACACTTAAAGGGCATTAAAGAATTAAAAAGTAATTTACAATCAAATTTGACATAAAAGATCTTAGTAAGTCTAAGTATTTTTTGGGTATTGAAGTAACCCGCTCCTCTAAAGGGCTATTTTTGTGTCAAAGAAAATAAACTTTGGACCATCTTAAAGAGACAGAAGCTGGGAGTCAAGCCGGCAGACACTCCTATTGACTATAAAGCAAAGTCCATCAACCATGAAGAAAGTCTACAAGATCCAGGAAGATATCAAAGACTAGTCAAAAAACTTATTTATTTAACAATCACAAGATCGGATATTGTCTATGTTCTAAGTTTTGTCAGTCAATTTATGTATTCTCCCATGATTGAACGTATGAAACTTGTTCATCAAATACTTTTGTACTTAAATCAAATCTTGGTAGAGGAATATGGATGAATGCTAATGGGCCTAGTGAAATATATGGGCATATTGAAATTATAGGACACATTGATGTAGATTGGTAGGAAATTCTGAGGATAAAAAATCGACTACTGGTTGTTGTACCTTTGTTGGAGAAAATTTGGTTATGTGGAAAAGTAAAAAGTGAAGTGTGGTTGCAAGGTCAAGTGCAGAAGCCGAATATAGGGCTTTGGCATCAGCAACCAGCAAATTGGTATGACTTCGTTCAGTGCTACAAGAGTTGGGGCTTAATCCACAAACTCCGATAAAGTTATTTTGTGATAATCAAGCTACTATGTACATAGCTTCAAACCCTGTATTCATGAAAGAACAAAGCATATAAAAGTTGATTGTCACTACACTCGAGAAAAGGTACAAGCAAAGCTAATATCCACTCCTTTTGTTCGTGGCAGAGATCAACTCGCAGATATCTTCACTAAAGCCTTGCCTAGAAAGAAATTTGAATATATATTATCCAAGTTGGGCTCAATTGATATCTTCCCACTAACTTGAGGGGGAGTGTTAAAGGTATATAGCCTAATATGGAAGTAGATTTATTCATACCATATTAGGAGATTTGATGAGTAGTGACTGATTATGTAATGAGTTGTTGACAACTTTGTAATAAATTTATAAATAGTAGACTATGGAGACTCAAAAAAATATGAAAGAAATTTGGTTCTTCATCGTGAAGTAGGTGTTAGTGTTGAACCATGTAAATCTTGTTTGCCTTCTTCTCTTGCTCTTGGTTTCATAAGAAAGAATCAACTAGTCTAGAATCCAATGAGTTCAAACAAATTTAAACCTTCCATTAAAGTAATTTATAATGAATAATTTTAAAAAAAAATTGTGTGGACTCGAGCACTTCTTGGAAGAAACCTGAGCAACCTACGAAGGTTTTTTTTTATTGGATGAGAAAACCTATAAAGTTGAAAGAAAATGAAAGCAATCTGCTACATTCGTTTAGTAACGTTACCTGTTTGCTTTTTTTTCATTTTTTTAAAGCACCCAACGGATCCGACTGATGAAACTGTCTGATAATCAGTCTATAATCTTTTCTAGCTCCTCAAATCCGTATTTTATAAACTAATCACACCAAATGCTTGATGGAATTTGATTTAATTACACTTATGTGCAGGGTTCCTCCCATGTGAAGTTAAAACTGGGGGTGCAACTTGGGTAGGGTACCCATGGGTACCCATAAACCCAACCCTAATTTAGGTAGAGTAGGGTATAAAATATTACTCATGCGTATGGGTAAGCTACGAATTATTACCCACCCATAAAATAGGGTACAGGTAAGGTAGATACGTTGGGTACCCAGAACCGACTCGTATAGGTATAATTATATAGATGGTGTACATTATATAGTATGCGTTGTGTTTTGTCTGCGACATCTTGTGGAGTTATGGAATCTGAAATAAGAAACTAGTTGGAATTTTATGTTTTTGACATTTGAAAGTCTTTTCTAAATAAGTTTGTAAGTTGTGATTGTAATATACTAATATTTTTAATGTTGGATTGTTAAAGTCTATACTTTATATTTTTATATAATAATGTAAATAATAACTTATGTATTTCTGATTTTAAAATATAAATGAGTATTGCCTTGTATTATAAAAATATTATTTAAGAAAATATTGTATTTGATTATTAAAAGAACTGATTTGGAACCGAAACCGAAATTGACCCTATGGATAATAAATAGGATAGAGTACACTAGAAACCAAACCAACAAATGAGCAGGGTAGGGTAAGGTAGACTTTTTGCAAATACGGTACAAATATGGTTAACCACTACCCAAACCGAACAGATCCAAGTTGCACCCTTAGTTAAAACCCCTCATCAAGAAGCCGTGAATCTCATAGTAAGATCGAAGCATCACCACGACAGATGGTGTTGGAATCACAATTACAGCACTATAGGAGTCATAGTATTTTTTTTGCATTTTAGTCCCTCTAACTATGCATATTTTCTTTCAAGCCCACAAGTTTTGCGTATTTTCTATTTGAACCCTGTAACACTATCATATTTGCTTTTTAGACCCTGCTGCCAAAACACCCAGCTGACGACTGTTATTTGTGTGTGAAAAGTCTAGAATGCCCTTATGACTTAGTCGAGTCAAGTCGACTCATATATGCTGTCAAAATAATTTTATGTAGCTTAGTTGAGTCGACTTAAACATCATTTTTATTATCCAAGAAATGAGTCGATTCTTTTAAGGGCAATATTGTCACTAAAAATTTTGTACAGTAACTATTGACAAATTTTCTTTTCATTTGCTAACGGGCATTAACGGCAGGGTTTAAAATAGAAATGAGACAAACTTACAAGGTTTACAAAGCAAATACGTGAAACTCATGGGTCAGAAAGCAAATACGCATAGTTAGAGAGACTAAAATAAAAAAAAACAAGAGTCATGGAGATCAACAACAGAATTGGATTGAGTGCTCCCGGTGCATGCATTATCCACTTTATTTTCATTTTAAAAAAAAAATTGAAAATGTATTTATGTGGGCCCAAAGATGAACGCCCCATGTATCTATTTTTTTACATTTTTTATTGTTTTAATATTTTATTTTGAATTTAGAATGTAAAAAGCTATATATATGTGTGTGCGATATTCATGCGTGGGCCCATATAACAATTTCAAAAAAACTAAAAAAAAAAATTAAAAGGTTTATGCACGTGAGTGCACTAGATCACAACTCAATCAGAAACAGTACTAAAACCCGGAAGGACAGAGAGATATGAGGTCCAACCATCAGAAGTGCTGCTGTTGATACATGGACTGGTTGAGATGTAAGAAAATTTGTCAACTTGAAATGGGCGTCTTACGAACATGAATCCGTTAGTCCCGAGCCACGTGAAAGGATTTGCATTGGGCTTCTGGTTCACCGGCCAACCAATAACCAGGAAGCTTTGAGGCTTGAGCAGTTGCTCGCGCTCAGCCCAGCATTAACGACGTGGATCCTCCTCTCCCTGGAGTCGATTGCTCGAACATAAGATTTCATTGCTTTGAGGTGCAAAACTGCAGTTTGGCTGCTTTCACATGAGTGTGTGAAGGATAAACCGTAACAGTTCCTTCGTTTGTCGCTTTGTAAGCGGACAGGGCAGCTCATCTAGTGTGGATCTCCGCAGGAAAGGAAGCGGGTTGGTCCGTTGACAATACAAGGCGGGGAAAAATGGCAATAACATGGACTAAGGTAATAAGCTTTTTTCAAAAATATATGTATATATATATATATATATATATATATATATATATATATATATATATATATATGACTACGGCAATAAGGCTAGCCAAGAAAGTAGTACCTTCTGTGTCAGGTTGGAAATACAAAGCAAGCACATAAAGAGTAATATGGACGGGCTTTAAGCTTACTCTACCAAAAAAAAAAACAATTGAATAATTATCAAACAATTACAACTTTTCTTAGGTAATAAATTTCTTCTCTTAGAGAATCTCTCTCACCAAAACTCTCTCTGTTTTCTCAGTGATCTAAACTAAAAGACCATATGTCTATTTATAACTTTTACATACAACTTACCTAATTCATACGCAATATGAGACTCACTCAACTAAAATACAAGGATATAAGACACACCTAACATTCTCCATAATAAATGATCGATTAGATAGGGATATTAAAGAAGAGATGACAAGAAGAAGATGTACAAGGCACTGTAGTAGCTAGCACTAATTAATGTAATCGATTTGGCATGAATTGAGATATTGGATTGAGATTCAAATCCTTATATAATCATTAATTTGTTATTCATTGTTACTTATTTTTCACCCATGAGGAGTCATATCGGATTGTTTAGTCAACTTATCTAGAACATTGGGTTTAGGGTTCAAGTTGGCTTCTTGAAATTCATGTTGGTGTTAACTCTAATGTTAATCCTATTTGCAAAATCTAAATCTCGATTCTACAGATATCTTAATTGTAAAACTTAAACCTTAACCCTATTAATATAAATTGCATTGGGGTTGAAATTGAAGTCAACAAATTTTCATTTAAGTTAAGAGCCAAAAGTTTAAATTTCTATGAGCATAGTTTGTAAGTCATCTGCATGAAAATAATAATACACAAATTCGGTTGTATGCCATGGACAAGATAATAATACATAACAGTGAAACTCTGTTAGAAATGGTTGGAGGCAGGAAGAATGCCGTAGCTTCGGAGATGGCTGGAGGTGGGAAGAATATCAAATCTTCTTGAATTGAAATTTCAGGAGAAATGCATTTTCAGGATTGGATCTATGATCTTCCCCATCAAGCAGACCAAGATCTGGGAACCAGAATTGTGGAAGATGGGAATGTAATGATAGCAAAGAAGCTGACTATTGTAGCATTTTGGTCAGCGCAGTGGCATCCAGCAGATTGCCCATCTATGAAAACAGTAGTACAGATGTTGCAAGGGGATGTGGACAGTTTAACAATGCCAACCAACCCTTTCTCTCTCGCGGCTCCACCGATAGACAATGCTACTCAAAAACAGAAACAACGGAGTCAATCATCTGAAATACAGCTATTGCTATGAGTTTGAAGCTTCGAGGTTGGAAGATATGGAGTGGCATAAAATTTTCTGTTATCTGAAAGCCTCATTTGTACAGAAATGCTTCAATTGAAATAATTGGCGAGCCAAAGCAGAAGGGCTAGGTCATTACATATGTTATTCAATGGAAAAGTCAAAAATCCTGTCATTTTCAGCAATCGAACAGAATATCAGAATTGGAGATTCTTGGTCCATTTTCTGAAACAATACCTGTCTGCAAACTGACAATCATGTGATGGCCTTTGACAGGGACAGCTTTTAGTCATCAACAGGGTAGCCAGATCAAACAGCTTGCGAGAAGGGCGGTTAGTCTGTTAGATCAGGAAGCATCACACCAGATGCATCCAGCTGGGCATAATTGCTGAATCAGCATTGCTGGGCATAAATAGCATCAGAGACAGAGCAGGAAGTGCTTCTGTTTTGTAATAGTTCTAATATTAGTTACCTAGTAGTTTTTTTCCTAGTTTTCTTGAAACTGAACTTGGATTTTATTGGGATGAATGATCAATCAATCGGCAAGAATCCTAACAGTCTTTCACTTGGGACTCTGTCAATTAGGCCACAACAACGTGTTCAGTCATCCTATTCAATAATTCAGTAATTCCAATAGCTTAATGTCGAACTTCTGCAGAGAATTTCTTGTCTTGTTTGCAAGTTGGCAGATGGAGGGTGGGCCTTGGTGCAATGGTAAGAGTTACTGATGTGCACGAGTATTATTAGTATAGAACTTTGTATAGTGAGTTCCACTTTTATAAAACCCTATATTTATGTAATCCTATTCAATTTTCTCACATTAATGATTAATGGAAAATTTACTCCATCTATTGTATTTGAGATCGCTTATATTGCCACAAAAACCTCATTGTTTGTTTAGTATAATTGTGCATAAGTCCATCTAAAAATGGGTAAAATCAATGCAATAAAATAATTTGATGTTAGATATCAATTCTAAAAGTGTATTTTTAACATCTGAACCACCTAAATATCATTTTTATATGGATAAAATGCTCTTGAAAGTATTAATACATTCTAATGCATATGTAAATGGGTCTAATCATTTTTTATAATTTACATATAAATATATATTTTTTAATGCAATCGTAGCCTATATAGATTTTTGATTTGGATGAAATCTAGTTTTCTAGATTAAAAAATCATGCTAAATACAATGGACAAAATGAATCTCTTTTCAATTATTAAGGTGAAAAAAATGAATAGATTACATGAAATCACTTCAATGTAGTGAGACTCATATATATATATATATATATATATATATATATATATATATATATATATATATATATATATATATATATATATATATGAAATATATTCCTGTGCAGCATCGCTGAAATAGGCCCCACATGATTATGAAATCATGATCTACTCCACCCATTGTATTTAAAATAATGTATTCTACTATCATACTAATTTTCATCCCAATCAGATACTTTAAAGTTGTTATTTACATCAAACTATTTTTATTACGTTGGATTTGTACCATTTTCAGATGGGGCCCATATACATATCTGATTGGGATGAAAAATTAGTATGGTAGTAGAATACATTATTCTAATAATAGAGAGAGAGAGAGAGCTGTTCCGGTGCAGTGACGCTGCACCGGAACAGCGGTACGGTGGCCCCAAAATGGGGCTCACATGATCATGAAATCATGATCTACTCCACCAATTGTATTTAGAATAATGTATTCTACTACCATACTAATTTTTCATCCCAATCAGATATGTATATGGGCCCCATCTGAAAATGGTACAAATCTAATGTAATAAAATAGTTTGATGTATGGTACAAATCCAATGTAATAAAATAGTTTGATGTAAATAACAACTTTAAAGTATCTGATTAGGATGAAAATTGGTATGGTAGTAGAATATATTATTCTAAATACAATGGGTGGAGTAGATCATGATTTCATGATCACGAGGGCCCCATTTTGGGGCCACTGCACCGCTGTTCCGGTGCAGTGATGCTGCACCGGAACAGCATCCTATATATATATTGCACTATATATTTTCTATTTCTAGGGGAATGTGATTTTACTGATTTCTGACATTCCCTTTTTTCAATTTTTGCTGTCACATTCTAGTTTTTATATCTGTCTTACAACGTTTTAGTTCTTCATATCTTCTACAGTTCTCTCTCTCTCTCTCATCTGTTTATCACAGCCAGCTATACGAGGCCACATATACGCGGTTGCAAAGACAGATTGATACATTCATACGACATGAAACAAAATAGAGTGCGGTCGATCTACAATCCAGCCTCGACCCAGAAATAGCCAGTTTACACATTTGACCCACGCATCTCAGCAAACCATAAATCAGGATGTCTTAGGATTCAGATCTTTATCCACCCCATTAGCTGTTGCATCTCCGATGGAACAACCGTCCAAAACAGAACAGCCACATTGGTTCTCTGACGAGGGAATGTCCAAAACACAACAGCCACACTAACTTATTTCTTTATTTAGTTATTAGAGCAGGCAGACTGAAAAGAGTGGGATTATCCATGCGTGGATAAAATGGTGTAATAAAAAGATCCTGAGGACTATTCATCAGCTGCAAGACGTCCATGCTCTATGGAGCAGATCATGATGTTTGCGTTCTATCAATCAAAGCTAAAAGATCAAACACCAACCTAATCCACAACTGCGGTTGCTCGTGCCTCGATCAGTGGACCGGACTATACCCACCATCCGCAAAGAGTTTCAAACAAAATGATGTGCAATAAGCTATTTATATTCCATCCAATTCACCCATCTAATTCTCCAATTCGGGATGAATGTAGTGCCCTCATTAAAGATAAGTTGTGGGGATCTGAAATTTTCGATTGTTGTTCCTTTTTTAATATTAGGATGTAACTGAGGAGTAAGGTAGTGTGGTTTCAAGCATAAAGATCCAAAGATGTTTGTTTTCATTCCAGCAGAGGTATCTCTACTTCTCCTAGTGGATTAGATGCATCATTCTCATTTTTTTATTGGTGCGACATATGTAGAAATAAAAAATAAAAGCATGGCTACCTGAAAGGCGATTCACATGACTATGACTTAGGTGACCAGATTTGAAAACCCGTCTCGTGGGTAGTATTGTTATACCTGCCTACGTGCCCAATTTCAGCCAGTTTTTTTATGGGTGCGGTTCTGTCCAACCACCAATGCCAATGATAGTTACTGTTGGATAGATATTGGCAAACTACAGGAAATTACTTGAATTTTTTTTTTAATTGCAAAAGTGGCTAGAAATTGCAGCCACCAACCTATCTAAAGTCTAAAGACTAGGGAGGCTGAGACTCAAGTATCAGTTCTTTTTCTGAGTAAAGGTTATTTTTGCATAAATTCTAAGCCGTTTTCACTCTCCAGTCTCTCTAGTAGGAATTCAGAAAAACGCTAGAATAGGAAATTAAAGATACCAACAATCAAGAAGAAAAAAGTATACCGGATTAGAAGGAATCTGAGAAACTCAATTACCCACAACAGCCAGAGTTTCGTATGAATGGAAACCTGCACGGCTGCATTTTGCTTGTGTGATAGTCTCACGATGCAAACAGCAAGAATTTCACCAAAAGGGCAAAAAAGTAAGCAGCAGTATATTTTGCAGAGAACCCACGTAATTTCTTTTACCTTTCCTTTTATTTCCTCCGCATGACCATTGGCCACGCCCAAAACTTTTGCGCATTTGTTTGAATTATTTTTTAGTTCCTAAGGTCCAAATGGCAACATGTAAAAGTAATTTTTTAAAAAAAATTCACAATTCCTTTCCACGTGTTTTGATAGGATTTAACATCTTAATTACCTAATTAATATGATCTTTTATTAATATCTCCACTCCAATCACTTTTTCACGCATAGCCACCTTACTTATTTTAAAGTTCTTTTCTTTAGTCTTAATCATTATTCTTATCATATGGTTATTTTTTCTCGTAAATCATTATCCCTGTAATTATCACATTTTGCACACCCAACAAAAATAAAGCATTTCTAAGGAGTAGGAGGAGGAAGATGATGATGACGAAGACTATGACAATAGCAAATTCTATGTATCCATAAATTTTATCCTTAATTCTACTTATATCCATCAAAAACTCCTAATACACATATGTATTTTACTTAAAATTCTACTTATACCAACATTGTTAGGGATCCGTTAAATAAGCCATTAACACCGCTATAAAATGATGAAAATATTTATCCCCAGTTATAATTTTAAAGCTAAAAATTCATATTCAAATGAATTTTTAGCACTTTTCAACTATAAAATGGTATTTTATTTAAATGTAAATTTTTGGCTTTGAGAAAACAAATCTCAAATTATATTAGTGCTTCAGCATTTTCTTTATTTTACAGGAGTGCTAATGACCTTTTTAATAGATCCCTAATTGCGCAAGGTATAAGTGAAATTTTTAGCAAAATCAATATATATTAGGAATTTTTGAAAATTTGTGTATATAAGTAAAATTCATAAGTATATATGAAACTTGCCCCAATAGTAATAATAATATATAAATCAAACAAGTTATGTTAGTTGGCTAGGGACGACATTTTCACATCCCCATACGACTTCAACTTATGTTGTTGTCCTCTTGTGTATATGGGAGCAATTATCTCGGATGGGAGCAATACTCTCCCTATTAGGAGCTTTAATCCACTCTTTGATATTGTTAGAAAATAAACTTGTAATTATTAGATCCAAAAATGAGCTGTTGTGAAGTAACCAATCAATCAATTAATAATAATAATAATAAGGAAAATTCCTCTTGCACCTACATCATTTGCCTGTAATTCTTATTATACTCATAATACTTCAAAAGAAACTTATATCTTTAATGGTTTACCTTAAATTTCTATCATATCAGGGGTGTTAACGGATCGGGTTGAACGGGTTGGAGCCTAACCCTAATCCTAACCCATTTAATATATCTCAACCCTAATCTGTTTATTAACCCATTTAAAAAACTTCAACCCTAACCCATTTACAACCCATTTAATAAACGGGTTAATGGGTTATTAACGGGTTGTGTTTGTTACTAATTTTCATGCTAAAAACATTCAATAAAGTCTGTAAAAATAAATAAATTAAATAATTCGAAGCTAACATACCTGAATTTAATTTATTTTGGCTTGAAAACATCATCTAACATACCTGAATTTAATCACTAGGCGCTGCCTGCTCACTCGGACAATGCTCTGAACACGAAAGTTTACAGCCAATCCTTTCTTCCCTTCCTTTTTGTCGAGCGAGTTGGCCTCACGATGACTGGAAGGAACGAGGCAACGAGCGAACCTGATCTCTATGGATCAGAGCAGGGCAGCGGCTCTGACGGTCTCGGCTTAATCACCAGGAATGCCACCCTAAATAGCAAACCTAACTTTGTGTGAGTGATTTCACTTTCTTGCTAGAATAGAAGCACGAGCGGACCGCATCCTCCAATTAGGATGCAGAACGAAAGAGGCGGGTCAGCCTGGAAAGAGAAAGGTCGAAATAGAGTTCGGTAGCTTCTCGTTTCCAAATACGACGCCCTAAGCCTATTGAATAGCCATCCGACGAATGAAACGAATCCCTATGACGATTCGAAACAGATGAGCGTCAATGCGTGAATCCAGCTTTTCAGCAAAGCTCTTTACCTTTCTTCGGAGCAGAGCGGGGCGCATGGTAGATTTCGGATCAGAGCAGGGCGGCGATCGATTTCGGAACAGAGCTGGGCGCGCGATCGATTTCGGATCAGAGCTGGAGACCTTTTAGACAAGGATACCTCCGAATTATAGCCTTCTTTCTAAGCAGTTTAAAGATCGGCTCACAGATGGCTCTGCCAGTCTGCTACTCGTGGAGTCGTGGAGACATGAGCTCTGCCGGTCTGCTGCTCGTGGAGTCGTGGAGAGAGAGAGAGAGACCGAGGGTCGAGGGAGCTCAGCCGCTGAGGTGCCGGATTTGAGGGATGCGAGCAGCGAGCGATCAATGGCGTGGTGAGTATCTGATCTGCTAGACTGCGACTTTGCCAGCAGGCAGCAGGATATTTGCGGGAAGCTGGGAATGTGGGATTAGGTTTTGCTGCCAGGCCACACGCGAGCGAGATAAGGGAGCGGGAAGGAAGGGCAGGCTGAAATAATTTTCATAATATATAATATATTATATATTATATTAAATGCGTTATATAGGTTGAACGGGTTGGACGGGTTGACGGGTTGCAAAGTCTCAACCATAATCCGTTTATTTAATTAAACGGTTGAACGGGTTGGAGGATCATAACCCATTTATTCAAAAATCCCAACCCAAACCCATTTATTAACGGGTTGGACAAGCGGGTTGGCAGGTTGACCATGATCATTAACACCCCTAATCATATCTATGCGAGCAAAATAATTGTTACCTGTTTTATAAAAAACACAATTTTCCTCTTCCATAATTTCTTAATTGAAAAGAAAAAAATCTGAAAAAGTAAAATTGTCTTCTTAATAAGGTAGTTAACAGTTGTTTTGAACGCATAGACATAATAAGAATTTATAATAAAATATTATAGATGTAAGAGAAATCTTAAAAATATTACGAGTATATTATAATAAAAATAAATATTTTATAAAAATAATTTTCACTAATAATAATGTAAAAAAAGCAATAAATGATCTGACATTATTGAATTCCTTTCATGCACACGCAGCAAAAGCAGAGATATCAGGACCATGGATCTGGTTCCGGAAGAGGCCAAGGTTTAAAACAAAACGCAAAACGAGGGTAATGATAACCTGGATTAATTCACGGCCACAAAAGCCAAACGAGCTCAGTTTGCCATCGGCAGTCGCAGCCAGATGCGCCCTGAATGGGTTCGAGCCTTCAGCCTTGTTATCAGGCCAGCATGACTGGGGACATTTGTGTCCCTGAAAGCATTAATCTCTTGCGTTTAGGATTTTTTTTGAAAAAAAAATTGGTATAATGGTATTTATACAATGTGAGAACCTTATATTACAATTGGTCTCATTCACAATCTCCATTTCCTGAGGGAATTTTTCTATATGCATCCTATTCTAATAAAAAATCTTTAAAAACCCACCGTTGCGAGGAAGTTATAAAACCCGTGATGTCCACTAAGGAAATTTTTGCCCCTGCCACCTGTGCCAGGCGGTCTGTTTGTTACTGTAAGACAGTATGTGGAGGTGAACTGGTGAAGCATAATTTCAGAATTGAATAAAAAAAACAAAAAAAGTCGGCACGTAATACTGATTTAAGAAGAAATATACAGCCACAAAATACAAGATTCATGTGTCACGGTAGTCAACCGCACCTGCAAGTGAAAGAGACGTGTAGAGACCAAAACAAACCCTGTTTGGATTCGTATTTTTCCATAAGAACAAGACGATTTCCTCAATCGTTTCATGAGAGAAAACCAGACAAAATCAAAAAAGCTGGCTCACTGCCTGCGCCTGGCACAGGCCATACGGCCATGGCCAAAATATGGTGCTAGCTACCCGTCGCAGCAGAGTTTTCAAATTGCTTCAGTTCTCACCCACCCTCCACACGCTGGTTCGAATTTTGAGTTTTTTTTTTTTTTTTTTCCATCTCACAATATTATATCGCTCCCCCATTCAGGAGATTACAGCTCCCACTTATAAAAGACAAAGTTTCACTGTGGATTCAATCTCATGACCACCATAATGTCTGTGAAGTATTGGTACTAACCAAGATACTCAAGATTGACAATTTTGAGAACCTTTCTTAGTTTGACAATCCTATGGTTCACGGAACCTAGTTGTATGCACTCAGTGCATACACCCATTTAGCCGTTGGTTTTTAAAAATTCAAAAAAAAAAACGTAAGTCTATAAAAATAGCAAAAATTGATACACATATGAAATACATTTATATTAACAATTTCATGAAATAATTTTCAAAAAAAATTAAAAATGGATAAAATAAACCCAATGCATGAGATTGAGTTCCATGGTTCACGTGGAAGACAGTTGTTTCTACCATCATTGTCAATTAATTTCTTTTATTATTTTCGGGATGTGAATTTCAATAGCTTACGGGTTGCACGGAAAGGAAACAATATTTTTTTCAAAAAAAGGATATTTGCGAATCACCCTAATTTTTCAAAATCTTCGATTTGTGCCCCCATGACTTTGGACTCTGAAAATGACCCTTAAATTTCGTTCACAAAAGACCACCGTTTTCTAACTTATTTGTAAATAAGTTGTGACATGTTAAAATTTCAAATAAAAATTAATTCAGACTTTTCCCAACAACGTTCCTCTGATGATTTATGCAATTTATGTCATGATATTCGTTGAATGAATATTTTGTGGGATCTTTCACAAACAGAGTTCAAAATGGGAGTTATTTGCAAAAATAAAAAGATAAGAAGTATAAATTGTAAAATTCAAAATACTTGAGGGTCATTGTAAATTTCCCTAAAAATATGTTACTTATATTTATATCAATCCAAATAGATGAAAATATCTAGTATTGGAAAAGATAATTAAGGTTATTAAATTAATTACAAGAGTAAGAGGAATGCATCAAGCATCTGAAATTATGAATAAAACAAAAAGTAAACAAGGAAGGTTTTACTTTTAACTATCACTATTATATCACATTATTTTTTTCTATTTTAAAAAATTTTTACATAAAAGTTTTTCATCCAAAAGTTTTATCGCTTCTCAAATACACCCTGGGAGTAGGGGTGAAAATCAATGTAGGTTAGGATATGCCCAACCTTGATCTTACATTTAAAAGATGTTATTTGATTATACTTTTTATACCGAGCCAGGACAATGTCGACTCAACTCTTATATTTTTTAAGACGTTTAGGAACAAATTTCGAGTTAATTTTGGATTAGTATTAGAACAATTGGTTGATTAAAAAATGGGTTAAAATTTAAGGATTTATATACATATTAATATAAACTCACATGTATGATAAATTTAAATGTTAAATAGTTGAATATTTTACTATTTAATGGCGTAAAACACAATTATTTGATCAAAGCAATAGTAAATTTTTTACTAATTTCATTTATAACTTAACCTTAATAAATATATATCAACCTTTGAAAAAATATATAGATGTAAATTTTGAATTACAATTAATATTGCTAAATTATAAAATAATAATATTCATTCTTGAAAAATAAAATTAACAGAAATATTATATTTTATTTCATTGATAAATCATGTGAAGGAAATAACTTAAACAATTATATAAATTAAGAAATAAAAATTTACCTATATAAATAGTTATAAAGTCAAACATATATCCACGCGAACCATATTTATATTGATAAGCCATAAACTCACCCTCTTCCTAAAATTAAAGCACAGGTCCCAAATCCTAACTCTCTTCGCAGTTTACAAATCTTTACCCTAATTTTTTGTAAATTCAGAGTGGAGCGGGTGAGTGATAGATCAACTCGATCCTAGAGGTAATAAACCGAGAGTTGAAAACCATGTTCGTTGACTGCAGACGCGTCCTGGGCTCCTGGCCCCCTACCGGCGTCTTTACGGAAGCGATGGTCTAGAAACTAGAAAGTCGAAATTCTCGCATCCGAGCGAAGGAGAGGCAAGCTATTTACGAAGTCAGTCAGAGGACCGAGACCGCTGCTGGAAATTCTAGACAGCCTGTTCGCAAGGACACGTGTACGCATTGATTTATGACCATCAAGAAGGCAATGAATGAACGGACCGGATTAAATATGAATATGAGAGCGAAAACGAGGCCATGATCTATTGGACAGTCTGCTCGGATCAGATTTACAAAATCCCACGCAAATTAATAAAGCGATTTCTGCTCCACCACTGATTTGGACCGTCTAACGCCGGATCATGCAGTTTTTACGCCGGCCTGCGTGGCCTACGATAGACGCTGGCTAGAGAACAACTCATGCCTTCCATTTCATGCGAATCACGGCATACAACGTCATGATAATATATATTGAAACCTAAGTTTTAATATTGGAAAATGCATTTTTCATTTTTTATACTTTATGTATTCGACTTTAGGTCAACTATCAACGCCAAAAGATGGAAAAGAACTGCTGCATTTGTTAATTTTTATGTCCGTAAAAAGTGGGATCCAGTTGTCTTTTAATTTATTCAACCATCCAAGTTATCCTAAAGATTATTTTATTTTTATGCTGAGGGTTCCTTTGGCATTTGACAAAAGCAAAAAAAAAGAAAGAAAAGAAAACTTCTCCCTCCATCCTCTACATCTTTTGATATTTAATATCTTAATTATTTGGTCATGTTGCTCTTTCTATTATTTATCTTTATATTTTAATCATTTTCATATAATTACTTAATCTTTTATATTTATTTTTGAGCATTGATCTTTTCAAACCAACTGATTTTAGACCAGTCCAAAAATATATTTTTTATCTTTTTGAAATTTTTATTAAACATGTTAATTTAGTTATATTTAATCTATAAACCAACTTTTACTATTATTAAATATGGGCATATATTAATTTTGGATTTTTAAATACCCCTTTTAAAATGACTTAAATACTCTTGTGTTTAAAAATCTAAAATAAATATATATACTCAAAAACAGTAAAATTTAGTTAATAGATTAAATATAACTAGATTACCATATTTATAAAAAAAAATTTCAAATAATAATAAAATATATTTTTTAGATCGGTCTGAAGTCATCGGATTTTAGACAAGTCGATAAAGCTCATTTGGGTTTAGTTTTTTCCCTTTAGTTGTTATCCCTGTTATATCGCATCCATCTGCCAACCCTAAATTGCAAACAAGGGGAGAATGCCAAAGAAAAAAGTTTAACAACACAAGCTTTACTAGATGACCAGTTTCGAAGGCACTTTCTCCTTTATTGGTAAAGATTTTCTACTTGAAGATGCTTTGGGAGTAATTTCAAATTACCAAATGTTATAATAGGGAAATACTTGAATTATTGAAACTCAAACTTTTTTATAATTATTTCAACTTGAGTCTCCTCAACCAACCGTTTCCGTCCAATGGGGATGAACAAGATCACAAGTGTAGAAAAAAATGCTACAAAATCTCGTTCAATTTTGCCATTAAAAAAAATCCCATTCAATTGAAACTTAAACATTTTTTTTATGAGAAAGGAAACACCTTATCCCAAATCCCTAACCATCTGAAAGGGAGAAGGGATAGGATGATCCGAGAAATTCATTGCCAAAAAATTGTTTATACAAATTTTTTCCTGTATAGCTTGGGGGGTTACCCCACCAAACCTGTCGATCTACAAAGGAAACAGAGAGAACATCAGCTAAAGCATGTGCAACAGCATTCCCTTACCTTAGAACATGATGAGCAGTGACATGGTTAGAAGAAGAAAGAATAGACTTGATTTCTTCAATCACGAGACCAACAGGGGAGGAAATGGGGTCATCCATAGATAGCAAGTTGACAAGAAGAAGAGAATAGGATTCGATTTGGAGTTTAGACATGTTGAGCTCCTGTCCCCATGATGCGCCAAGGAGAAAAGCATGTGCCTCCATGAGTAGAGGCTCCATCGAGCCACCTCGTCGCCATCCTTTCGCAGCAATAAAGGATCCACTAGAATCCCGGATAACAGCAGCAAAGCCCATAGACGAATTCCGCTGTTGTATTCGAGCGTCCACGTTAAGCTTAAACACACCATCCGGTGGTTTAGTCCATCTGGGAACGAGTGGCCGATCAAATGCGCCTCCCAGGATGAGGGGAGGGGCCCTACAGTGCTGCTCCAAATAATCCTTGCACCATTCAAGAATATTGGAGAAATCCGGTTTCGCCCCTTCAGCTCTTAATGCGTTTCGCAAGAACCAAATCCTCCAGTAGCAGATAATGAAGAGACCTAGATCATTAGACCGATGACTTAATGCAAGGGAAGTGACAGTATCCTGAACAGTGGCCGGAAAAGGGATGCGCCTTGTTGCCCTTAAGCAAATTCCCCTAGTAAGATCACACTCTAAAAATAAATGGTTGGAGTCCTCAGGCCCTGACCTGCAAAACAAGCACAAAGGATCAACATCAATGCCCCTACTCCGAAGATTCAGAAGGGTCGGGAGTCCATTCTTGAACAGCCTCCGGCCAAATATGAGGATCTTGCTGGGGAGTTTAGTCTGCCAGATTGCTTTATAGATGGGGGAAAGAGGAGAGCAACAATGTCCTGAGCTGAGCACTCTGTAAGCCGACTTGACGGTGTAGACCCCGTTAGGTTCGAACTTCCGATAGATCTTATCTTCTTGTGCAGAAATGGGAAGGGGAATCAGATTGATGACACGCCACCCCTCGTCCCCCACAGCCGCCAGAATGCGATCCATAATCCATGAGTTTGAAGTTTCGCATATAAAATGGCTAACTTTCACGTCGTCCGGGATTGATGACGGGAGAGGCCCAGCCTTGGTAACCATGGAATCAAGCCACTCGTCCTTAAAGAATTGAACCCGCTTCCCGTTGCCAATTCGCCACTTGCATCCAAAGAGAATCGCATCTCTTGCCTTCAGAATGCTCTTCCATGTGAAAGAGTCAGACGGTTTTGCATGACAGCTCCAAATGTCCTCATTCGGGAAGTATCTGGCTTTCAGAACCTCATAGCACAATGAGCTAGTAACCATAGTGAGTCGCCAAACTTGTTTTGCGAGGAGGGCATAATTGAATATATTTAGATCCCGAAATCCAATCCCACCCAAGAACTTTGTTTTGCACATCTCTTTCCATGCCACCCAGCTCATTTTGCGTTTATCGCCTTGTTCACCCCACAAAAACTTGCTTAGCATCCCATTGAGTTCATAACAGAAGGATTTTTGTAGGAGAAAAATACTCATCGTGTATGTCGGGATCACTTGTGCCACCGCCTTTATCAAAACCTCTTTGCCACCCCAGGAGAGAAGTCTTCCCTTCCACCCTTGAACTTTCCTCCACACCCGCTCTTTTAAACCCTTGAACATATTCCTTTTTGTCCTTCCCAACCATGCCGGGAGACCAAGATAGTTCAGAAGCTCATGACCCGAGGCTCCCAAAAGAGAATTAATGTCCCCCCGAGCGCCCATGTCGGTGTTGAAACTAAAAAAGATGGATGTCTTATCAACATTTACCACCTGCCCCGATGATTCAGAATATTGGCGGAGAATAGCCAAAAAGTTGCTGATGTCCGGAGGTGAAGCCTGCCAGAAGATAATAGCATCATCCGCAAACAATAAGTGAGTGAGAGTAGGCCCATGAGGGTTGATTTTGATACCATGGATACACGAGCGAGCAGCCGCATCGAAAATCATAGCAGAAAGCCTCTCGGCGCACAAAATGAATAAATAAGGGGAAAGTGGGTCCCCTTGCCTTAAACTCCTATGAGGTTGGAAGTACCTCGTTTTGAACCCATTGACATTCACCCGGTATGCCACAGAGGTAACACAATTCATTATCCAGTTAATCCAGTCAGGGGCCGAAATTCATCATGTCCATGATCTGTTGAAGGAACTTCCACTCAATCCGATCATACGCCTTAGACATATCCAGCTTTATAGCCATCTCCTTTCTTTTTCTTCCCTATCTTCTGCGAAGATAATGTACGGCTTCATAGGCCACCAACATATTGTCAGTGATAAGCCGACTTGGAACAAAGGCACTCTACTGCTCACTGACAACCTCATGAAGACACAATTTGAGCCCGTTCGCCAGAACCTTTGCCAAAATCTTATATACCACATTGCAGAGACTGATAGGATGAAACTGGGACAAAGTTTGGGCCCCATCCATTTTTGCGATCAAAACCAATGTGGTGGAGTTCACAGACCGAAGTTGGTTAGCCTGATATGTGGGGTTGGACTCCTCCATGAACCTTTTACACCAGAGAAAGATCTCCTGACCCACCGTGTTCCAATTTTCTGGAAAAAACCGGCAGACATCCCATCTGGTCCTGGGGCTTTTGTAGGGTTCATCGCTTTCACTGCATCTGCCACTTCCTCAAAAACCAGAGGCCTGGTGAGATTGTGTCTTTGCTGAGTAGAAATTCTCCGAGAAATCAAACTTTGAACCCAAGATGCATCTGAGGGCCCAGAGGAGGAGAAGACCTTCATGAAATGATCCACGGCTATGTCTTGCATTTGGTCTTGATTATGCACCCACTGCCTGTTTTGGTCTTGAAGAGCCTCGATGGAGTTGGACCGGCTTCGGTTCGATGTCATACAGTGAAAAAAACCGGTGTTTTTATCCCCCGCATGAAGCCAATGAGTTTTTGAACGCTGTCGCCATAATTGTTCTTCATCATGGAGTAAGAGATTTATTCTGAATTTTATCCTCTGTATTTCCTCATCCCTCTGATCAGTGGGGCACAGACTCATAAGGGAATGTAATTCCTTTTGATTCTGATCGATTGTCTGCCGTAAATTTCCCCTCCTCATCCTATTCCACCTAGTAAGCGCTTTGCTGCATTCCATAATCTTCCATCCCAGGAGGTCCGTAGGAGGCACATCAGCGGAGGGGATCGAATTCCAAATTTGATTTACAATGCGGTGCGATTCCTTATCTCTAGCCCAGAAAAGTTCATATCGAAATTCCTTTGGGGATCTACGCATGGTCCACCTCGAATCCAACATCAATATTAAAGGGCAATGGTCCGATGTGGCCACAGATAAAAACGCGGTTCGGTCAAACTTTTTAATGGCTGACATATGTAACAGTCCTCTACTATCACATGCATGTGATGTAGTTGTTAACATTAAAAATCCAGAAATATTCATTTAAAAAATCGACAATTCACCAATGGATCGTTTGGTACTATAATCGCAAAGGGAAGACTCGGATGATCAATAGTTAACACAAAATAACGATTAAAAAATAAATTTAGTTTAATTTAAATTTGTTAAGATCAATATACAACAAACTATTCCCTTTCCTCATTAACAACAAACGAAAAGTAACAAAAATACCAGGGAAAAGGAATTTCTAAAAAATACATACAATCTCACTTCTCATAATAATTATAGCTAATTCCGTCTCTCATTTTATTAATGGGTCTATTTATATAGATGAAAAATGGTGTGCATTTGATTGTGGAATTTAAAGGAGACTGCATTACAGAAAGAACAAAATAATATTGCGAGTAACACACGATGGTCTTTCATTTCATTAATGGGCGTATTTTTGTAGATGGAAAAGGTGCGTATTTGATTGTGGAATTTAGAGGAGACTGCATTCTAGAAAGAATAAAATAGCGTTAGAGTAATATGCAATGGAGTCATGATTCAATATTTGCAAAGCTTGCATCACAACTTTAAATTTTTTATTTTTTTGCATGCATATATGGGTCTAAATAAGATTTTTTTGTGAAATTTATATTTTAAAACTTTTAATATTTTTAGACTTTAAACATGAAAAAACGTTTTTCATGCATTGGCACATAAAAATGATGTTTTCATTTTTAAACTTAGAAAAATTCAAAAATAAATAGAGAGAAATTTTATATGTAAAAGATCTTATTTAGGTCTACATATTCACGTAAAAAATTTTAAAAAATGAGTAATGTAAGAGTTAGCTTTAAACTTCAATATTCACACAAATATCGAATCCTAAATCTCCAAATGAACACAAAAAATCCTACGGAATGAGTTTTATTTCAATTATTTGATTTTTTTATTTTTTATGCATATATAGGCTTGAACAAAATATTTTAATTACTTATTGTCAGAAAAAATATTTTCATTGCCTAAATATTATCTTTTTAATTTTTAATATAAAATTCTATAGGCTAAAAAATTCTTGTTTAGGCTCACATATTTATAAAAAAAATTAAAAAATGGAAGGAAATGAAAACAGCTGCTGCAAACATTGAAGGGTCATTATTCTATGCACCCACGTGCACTTAATTTCGATGCATCCGAGTGCAAATATTTATTTATTTTTTTAAAAAAAAATTTAAGTATATTTAACATATGTATCAATTTTTACTATTTTGGATATTTTTAGATATTTTTAGATTTTTAAAACTAAAAATTGGTTTTTAAAAATCTAAAAAACTACGAATTTTCAAAAATGGTTAAAATCAATACACATGTTAAATACACTTAGGGTGTGTTTGGTTACACATAAAACATGTCAATAAAAACTTTTCAATTAAAAACTTTTCACTCCCCATAACTACCTTATTTTTTAATTATTTTTTTACATTTTCCTATATAAACAACCCTACTTTTCAATCATTTCTACACAAATACCCATACAATTACCCTATCTATTTTAACTTTATTCTCTTTACACCTCATTATTACCCCTATCATATCACATCATTTTCTATCAACTTGACAACTTCTACTCTGAAAAGTTTTCATCAAAAAGTTTTACCTCCAACCAAACACACCCTTAAATTACAGTTATGCAAAACATTTCAAAAAAATTAAAAATAAATTAAATGCACACTGGTGGCATACCCAAATAGCGAAATGGGACTCATACATAACTAAGTATTTTTTTCAAAATGTGAACAAAGAATTTGAATCACAAGATTGTCCAATTAACATGCATAGAATATAAACGAATGAAAAAATGATTGATAAAATAAAAATAATGATAAAATTTGTGCAAGTCCTGTATATACCACGAGTTGTACTCCTAATTTTATTTATATCTACGAATTTTCAAAAATTATTCATATACTTATGTATTTTGTTTAAAATTTCACTTATACTCATGCCATTAAAGATCCGTTAAAGGAATTGCCAGTAATCATGTAAAATGATGAAAATACTCATTCCTAATTATTATTATTATTATTATATTGCTAAAAATTTATATTCAAATAAATTTTTAGAACTTTTACAACTATAAAATCACATATTATTTAAATCTAAATTTTTAGTTTTGAGCGAACTAATCTTAAATTTTATTAAAGTTTGAGCATATTTGTCATTTTACTAAGCTACTAACACTCTTTTTAACGGATTTTTAACCGTATGAGTATGAATTTGCTCTGAAAATTTTGAAAAAAAATAATTGTAAAGATTTTTTTATGAGTTTACTCCATTTGGTCAGAAATTCAGAATGCAGTGTATGACTTCACGGAGGGCGTGACCGCACTACGAAATGTGCGTAGTCACTCCCGTTGGTTTCTTTCCGTGCATTCAATTCCTTGCAACGGCTATTGTCAGCAATTAATCCCTTCCATCAGGACAAATAACCATGAGAAATCTGGACAACTTAAAGCCACATACAACCCCTCAGGCGTGAGTCGTGACGCTAGTCACATGTAGTTCATAAATAGGATGATTCGCCGCAGTCATTACTTGGCGGTAAACGGTGGGCGGTTCTTGTTCGAAGTACGGATTAACCGATAATAGTTAACTAAAATCTAAGATCTGCCACTGTTATAGTAATTAATAAAGGGGTATTTGTTTAATACTAAAAATTTTCAATTTTTCACTTTACACAACTATATTATTTTTTAATTATTTCTGCATATTTTCGTATATAACTATTCTATTTTTAAATTATTTTTACATAATTACTAATATAATTAATTTATCTATTTTAACTTTATTCTATCAATTCTTTATCACTTACCTATCACTTTTTTTTTTTGCCAATTTCATTGATAGTAGCGTTTTTGACGTTAGACTATTATTAACCAAATGGGCAACAAAACTTTTGGGTGTTATCTCACTTATTTTGGTCCGCCTTGAAGATGATATGAAGTCCACTCCCTGGATTACATTTTTTTTTTTTTGAAATAACAGTAAAAGAGATTGAAAATATATACTTAGGTTGAGCTGTAAATAAAAAAAAAAAATCAAAAAAGGGCTCCATTTAGGGGTCACATGAAAAGCTTCCATATAACCTAGTTATAGCAAAGACGCAACTTAATTTTAATTTTTTACAGTGTAACATAGTTTTACATGAACTATCCAATTCCTTTGAGTAAAATGCTTATTTTTAAACACTCGTCGCACTTGTCTCAGAAGCAATCATAAAATTAGTAATTAATTTGGCACTTAAAAATATTTTGAAAGGGCGTAATGGACACGTCCACGTGCCCCTGCATTTTCTTACTTTAAATATTTTATTTAAATCCAAACCATTTACATGTTCACAATATGTATTTATTTATAATGTCAAAAGTCACTTTCATTGAAAATTTATATTTTATATTTTAACATCTTTTTTAATTCTTATATTTTACAACACAATTCAAGCATATTTTCTAATGTTTTTAATTTAAGGATGTAAATCTAACAATATCGCTAACAGAGTAGCTATAGAGACATTGATTCAGAAAATAAAAGACAAACTTCTCAAATCGAGACTCGAAACTTGAACCAACCGAGGCTAGCTCGGTTGGTGGCCGACTGCGGCGCAGAAATGCATGCGCGCAGTCGGTCGAGAGTTCGAATCCGCGGATTTCGACAAAAATATATGCGTGGGAGCAGTAGGTCTCCCGGATGGATGTAGTGTGGGAGCGGGTGGTCTCCCAGGTGGTTATTGGAAGCTGTGTCTTCCTTATTCTTTCGTGGAGCTGTGTCTCCAGGCTTCTTTGGGAAAGATATATCCCTTATATTTGTAAGAATGTCTCAGATCTTCAAGTATGATATGTGTTGAGATATATGTAAATGTACCAATCAAAAAAAAAGAAACTTGAACCACCGGCGCTATAGGTAGGACTCTATGCTAGTCAAACCAGTCGCATGCTGACGTATTTCTACATCTCAATCGTAATTAGGCCCTAACTACGTATGGCTGTAAATCATATTTTTATTTTTCATTTTTATAAATAGGTTTATTTAGGTATATTTAATGTATAATTCAAGTTTTATCAATTTTGATATATTTACATATATTGATTTTTAAACATTGGGATATATTTAAACTATTCCAATTTTGATATATTAACACAATATCCTTGTGTTAAAAATTAAAAAATATATAAATATATAAAAAATTATTAAAATTTGAATTATATATTATATACACCTAAATGAACATGTTTATAAAAAATATGATTTGTGATCTGCCAAAGAAGAAACCCCTCTTAAAAGTAACAAGAATACTTCCAAATTTTAATAGTTGTAATTCTTCCTGTTTTCAAATTGGAATAGTTATAATTCACATTCAAAAGATTTTTAAACTTTAAAAGTACAAGTTTTCAATTAAAGTAATTTTTGTCATCATGTATAAAATGCATAGGATTAGATATAATAGATGATATTTGATAGATTAGTCAGAATTAGATCAAGATTAAGTCAATGTAGGCAGAACTTACATGGAAAAGAGTTGATTGTATAATAAGATCAACTAAAGAAAACACAAGAAGGCCTTAGGCTAAAAGATTCCACTATGGAAGTTTTGTTTATAGTTATGATGTATGTTAGTTTAGTTTTTTGCTAGCACCTTCTTAGAAAGTCATATATTAGAAAATAGAAAGTCATATATTAGGAAATGTATGGATGGATTGAGAGGAGGATAGTCAAAAATCTCTATTTCTTATTTGCTCTTATTCCTCCTTTGTCCCCCATTCCAGTATCTGCTAACTTGAGGGAGGGCATGCGCACATCTCGAGATGCCCTCATTGAGTGTCTCATCCATCATATCATATGTGTCCCTCACTTGTGAGGAGGGTTCAACTAATTGCCTCATTGAGAGACAAGGTCATTAGGTTTCTAAAAGATTCATCTGTATAGTCTCCCAATAAGGGATTTGCTTCGACAGAGTCTTCTTCCTGTGAGAAAAATTACATTGGATCTTGGCTCTATTGATTGTTGGTTCCAATTTGAAAATATTTTTAAAGTTTATTTGCATTTGTGCCAAATTAAAAGAAAAATAATGGCATTTGTGTCAACTGATTTATTATTTTTCATCTATACTAATAATTTTTAAATATTTTTCATCCTTGCAACTTTGTTAAGTAGGATCTAGTAGCCATTAAATACCCTTTGAGGAGTAACTTCACTATAAACTTATATCCTATTGAAAAGTTAACTCTATTATAAATTCATACCCTCTTAAAAGAGTCAATTTTAATATAGAGTTGACTCTAATATGAACTCAAATTACTCTAAATGAGTCGATTCCATTGTGAAGTCAAGAAAATATAAATTGATAAAGGAATTGACTTTGCAATGGAGTCGATTCCTTTAAAGAAGATATATAATAACCATTAGTTTTTATCTTAAAGAGTTGATATGAATGTAAAAAATTTGTATAAAATGTAAAAATAATAAATTAATATGTAAAGATGTGTTTATTTTACTTTTGAGTTAGCATGAATACAAATAAACTTATTTTTTAAAAAAATAGAAAGTGTGTACTTAGGTGCATTAGATCATTATCTTTTGAAAAATAAAAGTTGTCATGCAGATAATTCATAAATATTAATTAAAACTAAATAGGATATAAGAAGTTTGGAGGGCATGTAATGTAATTATGATGTTATGCAATGATTTGTTATTTAACTAAGTAACAATTTTATCTATTTGATATTTTAATATGCCTTTTAATTTTCTTCACTTTTCTGTAAATATAAGTGTATTTAATTAAAATATTAATTTTTATCGACTTTAAGTTCATTATATATTTTTAAAAAAATCTAAAATAAAAAATTTATCATTTTTTATATGCGTGGGAGTGTGAGATGATGGAAATTTTTTATTTTGAAATTTTATAAAAATATAAAAAAGTATTTAAAGTTAGTAAAATTTGATATATTTGTTCACAACTTAGATGAGATGAGAATATAAAATGTAAAAGGTGAGGTTGTGTATTAGGAACAAAAAAAGTGTGCTGAGATTGAGCAAAGATGAATTGAAAAGGAAAAAGTAAATTATTATTTTTAAAAATAGAAAAAATATTTTAAAAACTAAAAGATACTTTACCATGGAATTTCATCTCATCCAAGATGTGAATAAGTAATATACATTTTTTTAATCATATGAGCTAAATCATGTGAATGCGAGAAAACCGAAAAAATATATTAAAAGATATAAAATATTCGAAGTTGTTACTTGTGATTGTATAATATCATAATCCATGTAGGGGAGGCTAATAAGATTAGAGAAAGATTAGAGAGACTGAGAGCATATTATTCGGGGCCTTCGAATGAAAATGAGCTCCTAGGCATAGTAACTGGTGAAAAGTCTTGGGTCCAGGGTAACATTTTCCAGTACTCCCGCAGTCCCACGGACAATTAAACCCCAGCAGGGGCAATAAAACCATCGGCAGTAGCAGCTCAAACCATTGCCGCGCTATTCCAATCTCGGCTAAAGGCGAAAGCAGAAGCTCTCTCCCTCTCCCTCCGAGCCTTCGGTTCTGCACTGCACTTCTGCCGCGCTGATTTCTTTCAAGAAGCTTTTAACTCCCTCATTTCCTCCTATACCTCAGTTTTCTGACTTTCTCTCGCATCGGTGACAGCGCGCACATTTAAAGAAAGAGCGCAGAGATCAATTCCCATTCAAGTCCTGCCCTCCTTCAGGCCTCCAGCCCACTGTAAAATCTTTTTTTTCTCCCCTTTTCCTTTCGATCGTTCCGTCCAACACATGATGGTAGAAGCGAAGCTGCTCTGTAAATCGCTCGTTCTTCTCTCCCTTCTGTTCCTCGTCGAATCTTCCTGCAACAGCACCGACAGGGAACTGATCATAAGAGCCTTCCGCTCCGTTTCCGGTTTCGACGCTTCTCCTTTCGCCTCTGCCAATGGAAGCTGCAGAAATTCTTCGATAGCGGAGATAAAAATGCCTTCGAGTAATCTCAGAGGAACGGTCTCGTGGTCTTTTCTCAGCAATCTGACCAAGCTCCAGGTGCTCGATCTTTCCAACAATTCGCTGCAGGGATCTATCCCCGGGCGGTTCTGGTCGATGCTGAGCCTTGTCAGCGTGAATCTCGCGATGAACCGGATCGGAGGAAGCATCTGGTTCGATGGGTTGAGTTCGGATGCTTCTTCTCTCAGAGTTCTCAATCTGTCGACCAATCGGTTCAAGAACAACTTCCAGCTTTCGGGTTTCAGCAATCTCCGAGTTCTAGTCCTCTCGAAGAACGATTTGAGATCGTTGCCGTCCGGTCTGGAGAATCTCACGAAGCTCGAATACCTCGATATTTCGAGCTGTAACATTTCCGGAAGTGCGAAGCATATTTCCAATCTGCGTTCGTTGAAGTATTTGGACGTATCGCAAAACTCCATGGAAGGCTTCTTCCCCTCCGATTTTCCGCCGCTTGATGGGCTCCAGTTCTTGAACACGTCCTTGAATCATTTCACAGGGCTGGTGGAATCTGAAAAAATCAAGAGGTTCGGGCAATCGGCCTTCATACGATCGGGGATTTTCAATGCTTCCAAAACCCGCCGCCAAAGACCGCCACCGGCTGCACTTCGAGTCCATCAATATTCCACCAAAAAGGCAGGAAAATCGCCAACGAAGCAAGAGAGGAAGAAACCCAAATCCAAAAACAAAGCCGTGATTCTCGCTCCGACGATTTCCGCAGCGTTTGTGGTTTTGTTGATAGCGGTTGCGGTTGCATGCGCGAAGAGGAGGCGCAGGACGAGAGAGAAGTGGGCCATCTCAAAGCCGACGCCGCCATTCGTGATGAAAATCGAGAAATCTGGGCCCTTCTCGTTCGAGACGGAGTCCGGCACCTGGGTGGCGGATATTAAGGAGCCGTCGTCGGCGCCGGTGGTGATGTTCGAGAAGCCTTTGATGAATCTCACGTTTTCGGATCTCATTGTGGCCACATCGCACTTCGGCAGGGAGTCGCAGCTGGCGGAGGGACGAGGCGGGCCGGTCTACCGGGCGGTGCTGCCCGGCGACATCCACGTGGCGATCAAGTTGCTGGAGAAGGCGAAAGACATCGACTCCGACGTCGCTGCCGGCATGTTCGAGGAAATCTCGAGGGTGAAACACCCCAATCTCCTGCCTCTCCTGGGTTACTGCATTGCAGGTCTGTTCACGGGCATTTACGTCATTTCATTTCTCATTTTCCCCCTCTGAGTCGAACCATTTTGCTACTCGGGAACGACTCGCCACTCGGTAGTACCTACGCCTGACGTCCAAATGACGCCCACGTGCTGCGGCGGCGACACACTAAAATCGTACGTCGCAAGTGGACCTTGCTGTAGCGGGCTTTCGTAGGGGTACGTCGAGTTGTGGACTATTGGAAACGAATTCGACTCAACAAGTCAACGGTGGCGATCGTATCTGGAATTGCCACGTCACGGTCGTGTAAGGCATCATCCTTCCTCAGTCGCGACGCTGGCAAAACGACGTGGCGGTAGGTTGAGAGTCGGTTCGTTTCCCCTGCCTTTCGTCGCCTTTGAACGCCGCATAAGCAACGGCCGAGATTCCATGCACCCCCTCCACGTGCACGGAACACGGCTGTCCTCGAGTGGGCCACTGTTTAATCACCAGTATCCACATCCGATTAATGGCGCTAGATCACTAAAGAGACGGCTCAGATATCGCACGTGTTCAGCTTCTAGGTAAACACGTGTCTTCGGAAGACTGAAAATGAGATGGGAGAAATTTCCCGTGACTGATTGTCTAGTCGAATGGACTACAGAGGAGCTATTTAATACTCGGCCGCAAACATGAAAGCAGCAGTCACGGAATCATAACTACGGGGAAGTACTCTTCCTTTGATTCTCAGATGATACTCGGGAGGTGAGAGTGAGTTACAGTAAGGATAGTAAGTAGTATAGAAAAATATTCATTCGAAATTCGGGGATGGTGGGTTATTGAGTTCCCCGATAAATCGGGTAAAGCCGTTTTTAAGAATGTAAATTCCACTATTCCCGGCCATTTTTTTTATTTTCCTCGTTGCTCGAATAACGTGGACGAGCAGGATGCCAAACGTTGCAGAATTCATGTCTGCCACGCTTGTTGTGGGCTTCTGCGGCCGTTCCATTCTCCAGCCATCTTTTAATAATTTTTTAATGAGCTAGTGGCAAATTTGCAATTATGTGGTTAAATAGAGGTGAATTTGCAGGGAAAGAGAAGCTACTGCTGTACGAGTTCATGGCCAACGGCGATCTGCACCGTTGGATGCACGAGCTCCCCACGGGAGAGCCCAACGTCGAGGACTGGAGCCAGGACACGTGGCAGCACCAAGGCGACGGGATTGCTGGACCCCAAACCGATCAGATGGGCCTGTGGCACACGCGCCACAGAATCGCAGTAGGGATCGCGCGCGGTCTGGCATTCCTCCACCACGCCGGCTCGAAGCCAATCGTCCACGGCCACCTCGTCCCCACCAACATCCTCCTCGGCGACGACTTCGAGCCGCGGATCGCCGACTTCGGGGTCGGGGTCGCCGGCTTCTCGTCTGGGGGCACGGAGTCTGACGTGTATGCCTTCGGGGTGGTGCTGCTGGAGCTGCTGACGGGCGAGGCGGGGTCAAACGAGGTGGTGCCTTGGGTCCGAGGCTTAGTGAGGGACAGGGTCGGATGGAAGGCGATCGACCCGAGACTGAGGCTCGGGAACGATTCAACGGCGGAGATGGAGGAGTGCCTGAGGGTCGGATATTTATGCACGGCTGAATCGCCCGATAAGCGGCCGACTATGCAGCAGGTCGTTGGGCTCCTCAAGGACATACATCCGGCGGCGTCAGCGTAATGACAGTAATGCCCTTCGATCTTGCGGCAAACAAAGGACGAGAGGGGGGCATTCTCGGGTATGTGAATTTTCAGGGCTAGAGGCTTCGAAGGTGGGAAGGCGGGAAGTCGAAGCGGAGGAAGACGACGAAAGCGGCTTGCTTTCGGGTCAGCGAATCCCACTAATGAATCACGAGTCTATGACTTGTCATTTTTTTTTCCTCTTTCGTTCGTGCAATATTTCTTGCTTTGTTTCGTTTTCTCGGCTTTTGTTGACGTGGAGATCTACTCTGGCGGACATGGTTGTGTGATGCTCGGGGCACATAATTCCTTTGATATTTGCATATATGGCTTACGATGATTCAAATTAACACCCCAAGTTGTGGGTATCGGTTTATGTGTATGACGAAATAGAATTATCTTTATTTTTGTGCTCAATTTTTGGACTTTTTTTTTTTCCATAGAGTGGACAGTTGAATTGAAGCCTTGGGCATCAGACAGTGCCCCTGTATATCACGCTTTCGACTAGTGCCTGTGCCGGACTACCCAATGACGCGCCGAGTCAGCTTGCGAAAAGCATGCGATCTCCGAGAATGGTTTGCTTGCATACGAATCGTGGCCTGGAAAAGTAGATCTCTTATCTTTTGCATGGGCTAATCAGAGAAAGGAAATGTGATTCTTACGTGGGCTGAGTTGGAAAAAAACAAAAAACAAAACAAAACAAAGAGCGCAGAAAAGTGACAGATCAAAGGCTTTGATTGTTACCTGATGTTATACTCTTCGCTGACGTGGATGCTCAGTTACAATCAAGAGAAAGACATTGATACCCTGGCGTGTTGAAGGTCTTTTAAAAGGTAGCAAATTCATGGAAGCTTTCACCGAATCCATAGAAAAATTTGATAATCAACGTGCCCCAGTTACAAAAGGAAATGTTGAGAAACATGATGTGATGAAAATTGAATTGTTTTTTTTATTCTTTTTATAATATTTTATCTTTACTTCACAGAGTTTGTCATTTCTCAATATACAATAATATCTCTTTGTCCGATCTCTTTTGTCCAAATCCATTTTCATTAATGCTTCTGAAAAAACACAAAAATAAGTGAAATTTTCATTCTAGTGACCTTAAAGTGGACAATTAGAGGTTGAGGCCGAGACTATTATTAAACCTGGGTGGGCGATATATTAATCCTCTCAATCTTATTTTTAAAAATAGTTCAAGGATAATTTTTTTTTTTTTTTAATGAGAAGTTAAAGGATAATTGGTTTTGAAACTCATAAATAATAACTTTCTTGCTTCGCAAAAACTTGTCCTTTCCTCGAAATCATATACTAAAGTGTTAATGTAGGTGTATTAAATCTATTCTATACTTCTTCACATGCTAAAGTTTTAATACACCAAAGTGTATTGAATCAATTGTATCGCTCCAAATATGGTTGAAGCTTGGAAATTCCCATTTCAGCAAAATCATAAGGGATGCTTCTTGGAGCATCTTCTGAAACAATTAGTGAAGGTTTTCTACTCAAGGAACGTCTTTTTTTTTTGTAAAGAAAAGACAATTCTGTAACTTTTTTATATAAATTGGTGAGTTTTTTAGTGTAAATATTTTTTAAATTGAAAAAAAAGATGCGATATGATAGTGGATAGTTATATAGAAATAATTGAAAAATATGATAATTGTATAGAAATAAATGAAACGATAATTAAAAATAAGATAATTATGAATAGTAAAAAATTTTATGTTAAAAGATTCTAGGTTGAAAGGTTTTTGGGCAAACGAACACCCCATTTGTTGATGGGTTGATCGCCCAACTTTTTTGGTTTTGGCGCCTTCCAGTATGAATACGGAGAATGGCATGAACTATAGTTGTCTTTGCAAAGATTGGAAAACGACCCAATACCTTTCGAAGATTTTATGTTTCACGCTAGATGCAAAGATATCTTGTTTAGACAACTGAAAAGCTCAACAGTAGATTTCAAAGCAATAATGTTGATAAGTTACGGGAAGCAAGCCTAGCTAGCCAGGCGAGAAATTATAAAGCCATATTCTATCCACTCCTGTTTCTTGCACTTAATCACTAACAGAGGTGCCACTTCAATGCATGAGGTGAAACCTGAAAGCCAGCGAGGTTAGCTAAAAACAGAAGATTGCTGGAACAAGCATCTTGTAATGTGATTATTGCGGTAAAGTGTGTGAAGTATGAAAGAGAATATTTTGAAAAGTATATGAATTGTATAATATTATATGATAGAGACAATGTTGAAATAAAAAGAATAATTATGATAAAAATGATTAGAATATAAGAGTTAAGTAGGAAAAAGTGGAGTTGTTAGATATTTAAAATGTCAAAATCCTTTATTAAAGGATATATGAGAGAGACAAGAAAACATGTAAAATCATGAGAACCAATCCAAACCTCCTCGAGCTAGCACTCGACCAGAACCATTGACAAAGAGTTCTGCCTTAAGTACATAATGTTCAAGCTTCAAGTCTCAGTTTTGGGAGTTTATCTTCCATTTTTTGAAGCAATGTCACGGTAACTACTTGGTTAACAATATTGTTATTTTTACACCCCTAGAGCTAGAATTGGAATATGTCTTTGAGCTGAATTCTAAAGATAAGTATAAAAAAAGAAAAAATTTCTCATATACTCATAATATTTGCCCTTATCACACCAACAACGTTTTGAAAGTTTTTTTTATACCCATAATATTTTATCATATACATGCAGTCGCAAAAACTACTAACCATTTCATTAAAAAGATAATTTTGCCCCTCCATAATTTTTTAATTGAAATAATTCAACCATAATATTAGTTAATTAATGTTAGCAAATCATTAATCTATAACATCTAAGAGATTCAAATATTATATAAGGTAAATAGTTTCAATCAAGAAAAAATTAAAGGGGCAAAATCATTTTTTCAATAGGATAATTAATGATTATTTTGACCACATGGATATAATAAAAATTTAAGGTAAAATATTATGGGTATAAAATTTTTTTAAAACATTATGAGTATATCTGGTATTATGAGCAAATGTTATGAGTTTATTTTCCTAAAAAAATCCAAATGCCCCCATTGATTCACATGGTGAGGGAACAAGGATAAAACATATTAATAAGGCGTACCCAATTCAGGAAGGCAATGTCTTTTCTAAAAAAGAAGATGTACGCAAACTTACCGTGTTTATGAATATTTTTATTGAATTTGTTAGTATATTTTTAGATTTTTTTTTTTAAAAAAAAGAACAAAAAAATATTCTTTCCATCCACAAAAGGCATGAAATTAAATTTATTGCTGCGAAGACTTTTGATCCCAATATTAAATGGGGAAACATCCAATTGAATTTTTTTTTGACAGCTGAGAATCCGAAGACAAATGGTAGATGGTAGATGGAAATCTCTCGCGCCGTGCATGCCTTCCATCCACAAGCAAGCTTTGCATTAATTACGTTGAGATTGTTGCCTGCCAAAGAATATTCCAAAGGGGCCTAATTCATGGGAAGAGCTTCTCAAGTTTTTCTCATTGGAAGCTTCATCTTCACCGTCGATCCAAGGTGGATGGCTACAATGCATTTGGGCATTTTCCGAAGGTGAAAAAATCACAAGGGAGCATCGAATTCGGTGACAGACTCGTGCCTCTCTCTCTCTCTCTCCTGTAGCTCTCCCTCTTCGTTCCTCCATGTCTCTTCCGTCTTGCTTGTTTTGTTTTTGTCTAGCTGCTGTAATTTGGAGACGGTTGATTTTTCTTGGCCGATGGTGGAATTCGATACAGATCGAAGCTCAAACTGATGACAGAGATGCTTGGTTTATTGGACTAATGGATGAGAACCGCTTGAGTGCTTGATCGGAGATGGCCGTGATCTGCACTCTGGTTGCTTATTTTGAAGATGGCAGAGCTTGAGGATTATGGCGATTGTTGGTGAAGCAGAGAAGGGCCAGTTGAAGATGCTAAATCTTGCTCGGATTTGTGGCGCAGGGGCTGCCACACTTGAAGGCAGTGGCGGAAAAGGGTGGCTGAGATGGGCATTACCATAGGTGGTTATTCGGGAGCTCAATTGCTACTTGGGTTGATGCCGTAAATGACCAGCTAGAGGCATGGTGGAATTTCTTCTGTCCAATTAAATGCATCTGCCGGTCTTTGCATCAATGCTTTTTTCTTACAATTTGGGGCGGTTGGCAAAGTTGTCGTTTGAAGTTATAGATTTGAATTTGAGGTGGTTGAAATGGTGGCATGCTCGGTTCCAATCTTGGGCTAATGGCTGTTGGTGGTGGACGACAAGTGCTTCCTGTTTTGGTATAGCTGAAATTAATGGGCAGATGATGAGCAATGGCTAGCAGTATAGAGGATGCTGCTATTCTCATGAATTTTTGGGATGGTTGCTGCTAGAATTTTGCTGCCGATTTTTTTTGTGGCTTGAATTTCGTGGCTGCCGATGGTTGGAGATGCTTGGTCAATTGGGAAAGATGGACTGGGGAAGATAGAGCACTGGATTTTGGTGCTCCAGCGATGCACGCTAACCTATACATATTAATCATCCAACCCGTTGATGAAGCAAAAAAATCTTGATTTAATTATTTCAACAGCCCTACTGATGTCATTAAATTAATTTTAAATTATTTGCACAATGTTATACTCTTAAAAATGTTTATACTTTGTATAGATTTGAAAGGTTTAATATGTATTTAATTAAAGTAATAATTTATTTTTAAAATAAAATTCAATAGTTGATATGTTTTTGAAAGAAAAAATTAATTCCATGTAGCTGTGTAGTCATCACTGTAATCTATCTCAATATATATTGTTAAATTTTTTTAACCTCATTTAGAAGATGTTTTCAGAAGTATTTTCTTATATAAAAATGTATTTTCAAAGACACAATATTTATATTAAGTTAATGTTAAGGAATAAGTTGTAACATTCTATTTAAGAAATTTCATTATATATATCATATATTAAATTAACGTTATAAATTGAACGTTTAAACTAAAGTTAAAATGATTATTTATTTCAAGTTAAAATGTTTTAAAATAGGTTCATTATTTATCTGAACTTAAGTAAATATTTACTTTTATTTAATGTAATATTTTCGACTCAAATATTTTCTATTAAAGAAATTTTATGTAGCTTAATCTATAGATTAACAGCAATATAATATGAGAAAGATAATTTTTATTATAATAATATTTTAGAAATTTATTATTTAAAAGCAATTAAAAATAAGACAAGTAATGCAAGTATGAATTAATTTAATTCAATAATTTATTGAATTTATATAAGTAATAGGAATATTATTTTAAATAAATTTATATTGATTAAATTTAATTTAAATTAATATTTATTTTTATTTTATTATCTTAATTTAGATTATGTTAGACGTTATTAGATTCTATTCAATACTATTAGATATTATTAGATTCTGTTAGATATTGTTAGATGTCATTAGACACTGTTAGATGTTGTTAGATTTAGATAAATTAAATTAAATCCTATTAAATGAGTTTTAATTAATGTATTTAAGATATAAATGACCTTATAAGGAGCCTAGGAATATACTACAGGTGTTCAATAAGAATTATTGTATTAATTATAAAAATTAGATGCTGTTACATTATGTTAGATATCGTTAGATCTTATAAGACGTCGTTAGACATGTCAAACGTTGCTAGATTTAGATAAATTGAATTAAATCATATTAAATGAATTTTAATTAATATATTTAAGGTATAAATGATTTTATAAGGAGCCTAGGAAGATAATACCGATGTTAAATTGGGATTATTATATTAATTATAAAAATTAGATGTTGTTAGATTCTATTAGATTTTTTAGATATTGCTAGATACTATTAGACATTGCTAGATGTTATTAGATCTTGTTAGACATTGTTAGACATTGTGAAACACTATTAGATGTAAATTAATTGAATTAAATCCTATTAAATGGGTTTTAATTAATGTATTTAAGGTATACATAAATTTATAAGGAGCCTAGGAATATATTAATGACGTTAAATTAAAATTATCATATTAATTATAAAAATTAGATGTTGTTAGATATTGTTATATGTCATTAGATTCTGTTAGAGTAGTTAGACATCGTTAGACGTTGTCAGATACTATCAAATGTAGATAAATTGAATTAAATTCTATTAACGAGTTTTAATTAATGTATTTAAGGTATAAATGACCTTTTAAAGAGCTTAGAAACATATTACCAGTGTTAAATTAAGATTATCATATTAATTATAAAATTAGATGTTATTAGCTTTTATTAGATGTTGTTAGATATTGTTAGATGTTGTTAGACGTTGTTAGATGTCATTAGATCTCGTTAGACATCGTTAGACACTCTTAGACGCTGTTAGATTTAGGTAGATCTATAAAATTATATTTAAAAAGCTCTAAAATATGTTATAAAGACATAAATAACCTTATAAAGAGTAAAATGATATATTATGATTATTAAATTATAATTAGCATACGTATAATGAAAGTTAGATGTTGTTAGATTTCAACAGATGATGTTAAATTCCGCTAGATATTGTTAAATATCGTTAGATCATGCTAGACAGTGTTAGATGATGTTAGATTTGGTACTATTATAGAAATTTAAAAAAATTAATAAACTTTCACATTTTACATATAGAAAATGTTATTCTCGAAAGTACTTTATCAACACAAACTTTAAATAACATAATAATTATTTGATATATAAAATATTTTCTCAATTTTATCAATTACAATGAAATCTTAATAAAAATAATATTTTCAACATAAACATTTTTAAACGATATCAAATTTTGAAAAAATTATATGTACATATGCTTTGGTGGTTGTTCTATCAATTGAATAGAATAGATTGAGATTGTGTGTATTTAACATAAATTTTATCAGAAAATCAAACATACTCGCCTTTTGAAGCAAATGTACTCACAACTTGAAATGACCAAAATGCCCTTGCTTCCATTTTCTCTCATTGGAAGCGCTTCCTATGAGTTGGGCCCCTATTTCAAAACAAAAACATCAATTCTCAATCGATATCCTGTTCAAGACAAGGCAATAATATTAGTGTTAAACAAATAATCCTAAACAAATTAGCAGGATAAAGTGATTATCTTTATAGAATTTCGTAAATTGTAGGTTCTTGTGTCCCTTCAAGCATAGCCTCCAAAAGTGGTTTCATGCAACTTCATCTATTATTCTTACCTTGATGATTGATGAAAATATAGTGCACTTATTGAATTTAGCATCAAGTATTTAGCTAGAGATTAGATTTCATTCAAATTAAAGATGTGCCCATACGGAACTATGCTTGCATGAAACTTCTCTTTATAATTTATGGAAAATTTGCTTTGTTTATTGCACATTAAGGATTATAAGCACTATATATACCGAGAAAAGAAAACTTATTAATTGTGGATCCGGAATGATGGACCTTCACACTTACCCATCAATCGAAATTGAAACTGGTAACAGAGCTTGCAGCTCAGGAGTGAACTGAGCCAGTTCCGGAAACGATGGAAAAACATAGTGGCAAGTTTACTTAAGCTGTAATTAACATCATTTATGTCATCATGAAATTTCTTTTATTAGTTCAGTGTTATTGTGTATGAGTCTCATTTACAAATGTGTAAAATCAACATAGGGTGTGTTTGGTAATGAATAAAACTTTTGATGAAAAGTTTTGGAGAGTAAAAGTTGTCAAATGATGTAATATGATAGGGGTAATGATGAATAGTAAAGAGGATAAAGTTAAACTAGATAGGTTAGTTGTGTGGATTGTTGTGTAGAAATGAATGAAAAGTAGGGTAGTTGTATAGAAAAATGTGAAAAAATGATTAAAAAATATGATAGTTGTGGAGAGTGAAAAGTTTTAAATTGAAAAGTTTTAACTTGACTTTTTTTGTCAATTGCCAAACATACCCATAGTAAAATGGTTTATTGCTACATATCAATTTTAAAGTTGTATTTTCAACATTTAAACCATCTAAAGCATAACTATTAGATGGATAAATGATTCTACAAAGTATTATTATATTCTAATGCTTATATGAATGAATCTAAATTTTTTCATAATTTACATATGAATATATATTTTTAAGCAAATGTTTCCCATGCACATATTTGATTTTGATAAAATTTGATCTTTTAGCTAAACAAATGATGTTAGATGAAATAAATAAAGCAAATTTTCTTTCAATCATCAAGATATTCAAAATGAAGTGGGTGATACAGAACCACTTCTATATATCTTGGTTACATAAAAGTGGAGCCCGACACATTTACTTTAAAATATATATTTAAAGGAAAATTATAAAAATGTTTCAATCCTTTCATTTATGCATTAGAATATAATAATACTTTATAGAGTCATAAATAATTTACAAATATAATCACGTATTTTGATGACAATTGCAAATATACCTGCATAATTTTGAAAATTACAAATATCTCCAATAAAATTTGACTATAATTGCAAATATACCTACAGTGCCACAAAATTAGTACTATACCATTATGGTGTGAGTATATTAACAGTATATGCAAATTATGCAGATATATTGGCAATTTTAGAAATTAACTAAGTATATTAATTTTTGTAAATACGCTCATATAATTTACATTATTTACAAATATACGCATATCATGATGATATAGAATCAATGATGTGACGGTGTGTGTATATTTGCAATTATGATCAAACTACGTAAAAATAGTTTGTAATTTCTGAAACTATATGAATGACGGCTAAGGTGGCTAGGATTTTTCCTCCCATTCGGTTTGGGGGAGGGGATAAGAAGTTTTACACAAAACCCCCTTACTAGAAAGAAATTACAGGAAACTCCCAAGATGAACATTTGCAAAAAACCCCTTTAGTAGAAATTTTTTTACAAACCAGTTTCATCTAGTCTCCCTCTTGTGCCTGGGCTTGGGCTTTCTCAAGCCTGCCCACTAGGCCCTGGCGGATGGCCTAGACAGTAAACACAGGCGGTTAGCCTAGATCCACAAGACCCAAGCCTGCAGGCTCCGACAAGCCCAGAGCCAGTCCATTTGCGCCTGGGCGGGCCTGCTTCACAGGCCCAGGCAGCACAGTCAAGTTTTAGCGCAAATCTAGCTAGGCCCAAACCCAACAACCCAACCCGTCAGAGTTTTTGGCTCACCGATAGAGGACATGTGGCCCATTATGAACTGTCCAAATATAGGTTGTGTTTGTCAATTGACAAAAAATGTCAAGTTAAAACTTTTCATTCTCTACAATTATCATATTTTTTAATCATTTTTTCACATTTTTCTATACAACTACTCTACTTTTCAATCATTTCTACACAACTATCCACACAACTAACTTATCTATTTTAACTTTATCCTCTTTACTACTCATCATTACCTCTATCATATCACATCATTTGACAACTTTTACTCTCCAAAACTTTTCACCAAAAGTTTTATACATTACCAAACACACCCATAATTTAACATATTTTTTGATCCCGTCATCCGTTTTGGATGATCCAATAGTGGTTTTCTATGTTTTTGGACATTCTAACCTAATGGAAGGGTTTGATTAAGCCAAATAGGTCTAAAAATATCAGCTTTGTGAATTTTATGTATATAAATGTAATTTTTGAATTATATATGTTATTAATTCATATGGTTAATTTATGAAAATTTAGAAATCAATTTGCGAATAATTTTCATGTATTTATGATTTGTTGCTTTTTATTAAATTTTAAATTAACCTATTGTCATGCAAAATTCAATTTTGGATCTTTGGATATTTAAAAATTCAAATTGACCCATTATCACGCAAAAGGTTTATGTTTGGAATTCAGAAATAAGTTCAATATTTTGGGCTTTTTATTAAATTCGAATAATAGTACAATTATTTTTTATGAATGTCTAATGTTTTAAAATAAATTGATTGAAACAACATGCTACCAAAGTAGCCTCTCTTGTGTAGGTTAATTTATTTTTAAGACATTAAGATAATTGTGTGTATGTAATTCATGCGAATATTCATCGGCTCAAAGGAAGATTAATATTTGGTCAAATTGCGTACACATTTGTGGTAATAAATATGTAACAATTATTTGGTACTTCATGTGAATAACAAGCCGGTCCAAAGAAAAGCTTGTTATTTGATAAGATTTTCTTGTTAATATTTGATTATTATACAAAAATGTTGCAAATATGTAATTAATGCGGATATTGATTGGCCCAAAGGAAGATTAATATTTGGTCGGATTACATAGACACCTGCGGTGATAAATATGTGATAATTATTAGACATTCCATGTGAACAATAGTCAATCCAAAGAAAAGCTTATTATTTGACAAGACTTTATTATTAATATTTGATTATTGCACCAAGAGTACCACTTACAAGTTATTACTTTTGTCCAAAGACTAAGTATTACTGTTGTGCTAGGTATCTTGTGATGGGCCCTACCATTATTTGAATCGCTAAAGTTTTATATAAAACTTATGTAAATATATTGTTTTCTTTAACTTTGGTTAATTTATCTGCTTGTGTCATATCTGTCAATACTTATTCTATTTTCCTATTAAAATAATAAAAATAAAATATTATGATCATTCTTGGCTTTATAAATCTAAACCTTGCACTAAGGATTGAACAACTCCCACTCTTGTGGTTAAAAGTTTCAATGAGAAAAATGAAAACTTTGATAAGTGAGATTATTCGAGTTGCATGAGTTTTATGATCGTAAAGTGTAAAATTTTAGAAACTTTCAAGGGGGCATCATGTCCAAAAAGGTAACCAATACTAATAATTTCTATTAAAAAATTAAAAAGTACCTTGTTAAAAGTAATAAAACTGAAACGAGTACAATTCAGTCGAACTTGATTTCAATAAGATATAAGGTTAAATGAAATATAAGGGAATATATGTCTCGTCTTACTTTGAAATTAAAGGCACTAAGGTTAAAGCGGTCTAAGGATTTGCTTGTACATTTAGTTTTGATTCTTCCGATGCAATTTGGTCAGTTTAGAGTTAATTATAACTGACAAAAGGATAAATGATCTCTTAATGAGCTTATTTTTATTGTGTGAAAAAAGAGAATAGGTTGAAGTAAGAAAAGACTAAAAATACTTACTTAGCAAATACCTATAAGGACATGAAAAATGATAAGGAAACTACGGGTGGTTCAACACAAAAGAAACCAAATAAGAAATTTAACTATTACTTTTAACAGGCTTTTGGACACATAAAGGAGAATTGTACCAATAAGGGTACATTTTTTACTTTGGTTTGTTCAGTGATTAATTTAGCCTTAGCCCCAAGACACATTTTTATGAATAGATTTAGTGTTGCTATTTATGTAAGGGTGTCCATGCGAGGTTACTTGAATTGCCAAAAGCCAAATGATGATAAAAGATTCATCAATGGAGGCGATAGCAAATCAGATACTATTGAGGCTATATGAACATTTAAGTTATTATTATTAAAAACTCAATTTTATTTGAATTCGAAAGAGACATATGGTACCATTTTTAAATGAAATTTGATTTCTATTTCTGTATTGAATAAAATTGGTTATTCTTATTCAGTTGGAAATAATCCATTTAGTTTCTTTTTCGAATATTATTGGATATGTTGAACAATCTCAAGATATAAATCCTATAATCTCACATTCAGTTTTTTTGAGACAAAAAATGTCAATTCTTTGAGGATATTGAGCTTGAAGGGGAGATCAAGTTATGGACTATGTCTTTAAAGAGAAATCTATAAGACATCATTGATAAACAGGTTATTCCTGATGATCAAGCTCAACACCCTCAAGAATGGATGTTATTGAAGAGATCTACTAGAGAAAGGAGAATGTGGTTTCTGATGGTTACATCAAATTTCTCTAATACATTAGGATGACATTGGATTGGTAGAAGGTGATTTCGTCAAGCAATACAAAGTAAAAACTCTCAAAAGTAGATTGATGTCATAAATATATCATTAAGTTCGTGAAAGACAATGACGATTCGGTAGTCTGTTCCATTACCTAAAGGTATAAAGCTGATTGGTTATAAATTGATATTTAAAACCAAGGAGGGTAATGTGGAAAGACATAAGGCTTGTCTTGTAGCAATGAACTTTACTCAAAAGGAATGAATATATTACAAAGAAACTTTCTTTCTAGTTTTATTGAAAGTTTCTTTCAAGATAAATGACTTTAGTAATGAGTTTTAACCTTAAGCTATAGTAAATGGATGTAAGGATAACATCATAATAGATTTTCAGTTTTTAAAATAAAAAAAATCCATCTACGAGCTCAAGAAAGTTTTCCGTTAATGGTATTGCAGCTTTTATCAAATTGTCATCTTATTTGATTTTGAAATGAATTTGGTTGATGATTACATATACTATAAAGTTCAGTGGAAGTAATCATAGGTTCAGTGGGAGTGACATAGAGACATACCATTTTCCAACATCAATATAAGATTATTGCATAAAATTAAGATATTTCTATTAAAGAAATTTGAAACAAAAAAATCTTGAAAATGTCTTTTGTATTAGGAATTCAGATATATCAGGATTATTCTTGACGTATTCTTGGATTATCACAAAGACCTATATTAAAAAAATACTTAAGATATTTGGTATGCAGGATTGCAAATTAGATAATACCTCTTTGCTAAGGGAGACAAATTTTATCTCAATCAAATCTAAGGAAATGCAAAAGACTCCCTATGCTTTAACAGTAGGAAGTTTGATTTATGTTTAAGTTTTGTATCTTAGGTTTGTGTGTATTCGATTATTGCGTACATTGTCAAGATGTTGAGCAGATATTTAAGTAATTCAGGATTGATTTTTAAGAAGCGGTCAAATAATTTTTTAAAGCACTTTTAGAGAACAAAACACTGCATGTTCATATATAGAAAGTCAGGTAAGTTAGAGATCATTTGGTATTCAGATTATGACTTTATTAGATGCAAATACAGTTTTAGTTCCACTTCAGGCTGTAGCTATCTACTTGTTGGAAAAGCTATATCGGAAAAAAGTACAAAGCAGACACTCATAGCTTTTCAACTATGACAACAGAGTTTATAGTATATTATGAGACATCCAATTATGGAATATGACTACAGAGTTTTGTCACAGGGTTGCGAAATATAGATATCATGAAAGACCACTTGAGTTATTTTGTGAGAATAAATTAGTAATCTAATATTCTAACAACAACAGGAGTTCAGCGATGATAATACCTTAAGGTCTTTCATGAGCGTACTGCTTATACGGATGTTATATCATTTAATGATATGTTAGTTAAATGAGAGTTTGTATTTATTTTCTTTTCTAGTTTGGACACTTTACTATGGTTATGGACATTTTCTGCAAAAATAAAGTATTCGGTATTTTGGTTATTCAGTATTTTGATTTTAATTTGATCTGACAAAATAAGTCGGACCAGTTGAAAATAGACATGTTAGATCACGTTACATGTAATTTATATGCTACGCATCTATACTTGATCTATATCATTTGGTTATGTTTGATATATGTGATCATGGTTGGGTCTAGTTACGATAAATGTGACAAAGGTCGCCTTGGTCCTATGTTGACATAACTAATGGATGAGATTATTCGGAGATAATTTTTGGTATGATAGCAAAAGCTTTTAAGCTCATAAGGTTATATATATTTATAAAATATATATAGTCCAAGTGGGAGATTGTTGGAATTTTGGACACACGTATTTATTAATTATATATACGCTATCATAAATAGCGGCCGAATTTTTAAAGTGATCCTATAAGGTTTTATGGGTCTAAATCATCTAATAAAGTATGGGTCTCCTATGCATAAAAACCTTACAGTCTAATTTCTATTTTCTATTTTTATGATGGGCTAAATTAGAAATACAAAAGATAGACTTCCTATATAAACGATTGTGGTCCCCGGGTTATACATCGATTAGAGTTTCTTTTCTGACATCCCATTATTGGAAAAGAGAAGTCAACTTCTTCAGAAAACTCTAGGGCATTAACTTAGAAGACCAGTAAACTTCCAAATTCAACAACTACTCTTATGTATTCATGTATGCTTCCACTTATAAATTATATTTTTTAGTAATTTAGTATGGAGGATCCTAGGATGATTATGGATTTAATCAATAAAGTTTCCGACCACATAAGTCATTGAAGAATTTTCAGTGAATTTTGTTATTTTGTTGTTTTCTTGTTATTTTTATTTTTCTGCGTGGGTATGTCTTAGACTTACAGATGAAGCCTGAGGAAACATATGTTGGCATGGTCTAGCATGGAAAGTACTCTTGCGGGGCCAATCCACTCTCTCTTGTCCGGCAGCTCTCGTTGATAAAATGGTCGTTTTTCACAGATTAATTGCGGACAGTCAAAAGTAACCAGCTTCTCGTACAAGAGAAGAATTTCGGTTAATTTACGGCCGACAACGGTGAAAATGCTGCACGAATGGGGCGGTTAATTACTCATGTACATATATACATACTCTCTTCCTCAAGTCTCAACATCCAATATAAAATTCTATAAACCCAATCTTAATTTTTGACTTACTAATTTTTTTTTAAAAAAAATGTTAATTCATTCGAGGCTTAGTATAATGAATTCGTAAAACCTAATTCACTAATATTAATGGACATTATCTCACAACGTAAGAATAAGAAAATTGGATCACTTGAAAACCTGGGTGGACTACCGAGTTATGTTTCTCAGAGTTGATGTGCGTCTATATATACATCCAAGTCTCCGAATAAGATTAATTAATGAATTAGATTTTACAAGTTTATCATCGCCAACCGGGATGCTTTTTTTTATCTAAAAATTTTACATTCTAGGGTGCTGGTCTATCTAAGGAATCATAAATTAGATGGTTTAACACAGCGAATATAAGGTAGTGTCAGTTATAAAATGGATATAAAAAAAAAACAGATTTTAAATACATTATTAGATAATTCAATACAAATATGAGTACTAGATGCAAGGTGAATAACAAAATACTTGATAACGTCGGTTATAAAATAAATTTTGAATGAAGTATGAGGGATAATTATAATTAAAAATGCATAATCTATTAATTTTTTGATAAATTAGAGGTACATCGCTGTTGGCGTCGTGGTAATCAGGAGAGGTGGTTTTTCAGCCAACCTGGTTCGACTATCCTCCCTGTATGAGGGACTTTTGCCTATTAGTCCTTCTGTAGCAGGGGTGGTTTTATAAAACTTCCACTGGAATGAGAGTTTTTACAGAAGTTTTTCTTGTTCAGGACGTATTTAGGAAATTTTCCTTCAGAGTATAATTGTGCTCTATTTTGTAATATCAAGATGTCACAGTGTATAAATATTTTTAAAATAGAGTGGGTTTTACGGCTATTTATTAGTAACCCATTTGGATTTGTCATGGTAATTCCAAGTTCCAACTTCAAGTAAGCGGAAGTGGAGGAATATGATCCTATGCTTCTGGGAGTATAGAGCGGGCTCTAAATAACATGGCGGGCTAAAGTATATGAGTCATGACGTGGTTAGTCGGCGGCCCGTAAAGAAAAAGACTGAAAAGTACTAAAGTATTATGGTCCAGCGATCGGCTATTTGCTTTGTGCTTTTGCAGGCGAAGGAAGAAAAGCCATGAAAAGAAAAAAGAAAAAGATTTCATAATCCTTACTTTTAATTATTCTTCATGAATTGCAAAGTTGGTGGTGCAAATGAAGTTTTTTCTCTCTCCACATATATATATATATATGGATGCTGTTCCGATGCAGCATCACTGCACCGGAACAGCGGTGCAGTGGGCCCAAAATGGGTCTCACATGATCATGAAATTATGATCTACTCCACCCATTGTATTTAGAATAATGTATTCTATTACCATACCAATTTTCATCCCAATCAGATACTTTAAAGTTGTTATTTACATCAAACTATTTTATTACGTTGGATTTGTACCATTTTCAGATGGGGTCCATATACATATCTGATTGGGATGAAAATTGGTGTGGTAATAGAATACATTATTCTAAATACAATGGGTGGAGTAAATCATAATTTCATGATCATGTGGGGCCCATTTGGGGCCCACTGCACCGGAACAGTCCTCTATATATACATATATATATATATAAGGAATATTCAGGTGCAGCGGTGCTGCACCGGAAATTCCCGTGCAGCACCGCTGAAATAGGCCCCACATGATCATGAAATCATGATCTACTCCACCCATTGTATTTAGAATAATGTATTCCATTACCATACCAATTTTCATCCCAATCAGATATGTATATGACCCCCATCTGAAAATGGTACAAATCCAACGTAATAAAATAGTTTGATGTAAATAACAATTTTAAAGTATATGATTAAGATGAAAATTAGTATGATAATAGAATACATTATTCTAAATACAATGGTGGAATAGATCATGATTTCATGATCATGTGGGGCCCATTTCAGCGATGCTGCGCTGCACCAGAATCTGTCTAATATATATATATATATATATATATATATATATATATATATAACAATTAAGTTAACAGCTGATGTTCTCTAATATTGCATTCGTTTCGGGATAAATATACTATCTTTATTATATATTTAATAGTTATAGAATTTGTAAGTATGAATTTAATATTCTCATTGTTGGACAAGTAATATTGCCGCATAATTTTATATCATTCCAATACCTAATCAGATTGATCTCAGCGATTTTTAAATTATTCATCGTAATATGTTGTACATTAGCCCAGCATAATCCTTAGATTAAAATTATTTCAAAATACTAATGCTAAATAGGTAGCATTAAAAATCGTGGGCAGAATTGATAAATTTTCAGGGGCCCAGCCCCAGATTCAACTCTTCAACTAAAAAGGTTTGATAGAAGACTAGAAGTGAATTCATGAAACTTACCTCAACGAAGTCAAAATCTACTCCGGTTAGTTTATTTAACATCATTTATTTTTATCGTGGTACTTCAATCAAATAAAGAAATGCATGCGCATGAGATATGGACATTAGAAAAAGGGCTGTGTTCTTCGAACATAGTAGATATGAAATGGGCTGAGATTCCGTGTTAAGCAAGCCAAATTTACCAAGGAACAGGAGGCCAGTGTCATACATATTTATTAGAGTAGGAAAGGGTAGACAATTTGTTTTTCTGTTCCTCACCTTTCAAGCGAACCAAACAAGCCCTCAAAACGTCAACTGGACCACCAATGGGCTGGCCTTTGTTAAAATAAATATGTTGAATGCAGGACTACTTTCTGTTTGGTTGTTTCATTTGGATTCTCCAACTTAATTTCTGATTCCACAAATTAAAATCCATGGATGGATAGCAGTTTAGTGGTCTAATTAAATGAGCCCATTTTCAATTTTGGGTATTGGGTATCATACATGTCTATCAGCTGGCTTTGTATCCCTTTTCACCAGGCCTATTGCAGCTACCCATCAAATGTTACGGATTGTGAGAATGGGCTGCTGGTCACCTTTAATCAAACTGTCATTTTTTAAAAAATAATCATAATAATAATAATTCTATCCCTGCTCTCTCATCTTTGAGAAATGATTTTTTTTTATATATAAAAATCTATCCCTGTCCTGATATTTGAGAAATGATTTTATTGACTTTCTAGTAGAATCTTTTGGTATTCCCTGAAGTCGTGTTAGACAAACACTGGCTAGTTTGTAGACAAGATCCTCATATTTCTAGATGAAGATGTGATGAGAAAGTTCAGTATCTCTTACTGGTCTGTTGCTGCCGCATTTGATATATTCTTTAAAAAAAAAAAATTTTGACAATGAGAAACCTGAAGGCATTCTCATTCCCAGTCCTCCAATAGCTCTTGGCTGCATTTGATTTTGAATACTTGAATGTTCACGTAGAGCTAGCTAGCATGATAGAGCTAATTAAGATACATGCACGTCCCACTAACAACTAGAGAAAGAGATATATACCTGGTTCCGAGCTTCGTTTGGCCCCAACGATCTGAACCACGTTTTCACCTGATCTGCTGTTTAACGTCTTATGTAGATTGATAACTGCTAATTTTTAGGGGTGTAAACGTCAACTCCCCAGCCTGTGTTTGTTTTAAGATAAAATTTTTCAATTAAAACTTTTCAATTTAATCTCTTTTACTCCTCATAACTATTGTATTTTTAATTTATTTTTAACATTTTTATATACAAACTATCTCACTTTTTAATCATTTTTGTATAATTATTTATACAACGAACTTATCTACTTTAACTTTGTTCTTTTTATTTTTCATTATTACATTTATCGTATCATATTATTTTCTCTCATTTTAAAAATATTTACAATAAAATTCTTTTATCCAAAAGTTTTAGCATTTTCTAAACACACCCAAAATAAGCTGATCATAAGTTAAAACTGTTTCAAACCATCAACCCAATGCAAACCATAAGTGAATGTTTGTGGTAGATATATATTTCAGTAAATTGTGCACTATCTGTTTATGTGAATTGGTTATTTGCTTCATTTTATAATCATTTTTTTTATACATCCGCAATAAGGTATTCCATTGTTTATGACATGAGAGCGTATGGAAATTAGTCAACAAAATACTCGTCTCAAGTTTCTTTCCTATTTATCGGTGCTACGTAGGAAGAAGACAGCTGATGTACGAAATCAACACGATGCTCTTCATATTTTACTTTTAGGTTGTGTTTGGTAATGAATAAAACTTTTGATGAAAAGTTTTTTAAAGTAAAAGTTGTCAAATGATGTGATATGACAGAGATAATAATGAGTAGTAAAGAGGATAAAGTTAAAATAGATAGGTTGGTTGTATGGATAGTTGTGTAGAAATGATTGAAAAGTAGGGTAGTTGTATAGGAAAATGTGAGAAAATAATTAAAAAATATGATAGTTGTGGAAAGTAAAAAGTTTTAGGGTGTGTTTGGGAATGGATAAAACTTGTGATGAAAAGTTGTAGAGATGAAAAGTTGTCAAATGATGTGATATGATAGGAGTAATGATGATGAATAAATAGGATAAAGTTGAAATATATAGGTTAGTTGTGTTGGTAGTTGTGTAGAAATAGTTGAAAAGTAGGGTATTTGTATAGAAAAATGTAAATAAATAATTAAAAATAGGATAGTTGTGGAGATTGAAAAGTTTTAGATTGAAAAGATTTAACTTGACAACTTTTTATTGTTACCAAACACAGATTGAAAAGTTTTAACTTGATATTTTTTTTATCAATTGTCAAACACAACCTTAAAATAAAACTGGAAAAAGAGACCGGATGCCATTAACGGGTGATTTTACAAAGAAGATGCCTGAACATGGGATTATTTTAAAATTAAAATCTGGATATAAATTTAATTTGAAAACTAAAAAAATATGGAGAATATACGCAAAAAACCTTCCTAATAATAGGCCTTACTTTGCATTTAAAAAAAAAAAAAAAGGCATTACTAATGCTAACGGTCCAGATTGGTTTGACAGTCACATCTGTTGATGACGCCCGCATAAAGCCTAGCGACAAGGAATCTCGATCCCTCGAAGGAAAATATCCGAAAAGCAAAGAAAGGGTGGTCCCACTTCCTCCATTAATTGGGCCTCGATGGAATATAGAAAGAGAAAGACATCACCCCACTTCCTCCATCGAGTTCTTTCTATTTTTGCCTAACTAACCTTATCATTTATGCCGGCTCGGAAGAATTTAAAAAGCTTGCATCAAATTGAGAAATTGGTTGAAAACATAATGATATATGTTGGGAACAAGCTGTATTAGAAACATAAAAGATTATATTGAGAATGGGAAAAGTTATTTTAGGAATAAAGGTACACATTAAATTCAAAAATCTTTTGTATGGCTAAAATCAATAAAAATAACAATTTTATGAAAACAATAAGCGTGTTTTATGTTTCCACGACAAAGGGATTTCTGGTAGTTAATCTTCCTTTCTTTAATTTGATGTCCATTGGTGTTTCGAAAATACCCTTTTCTCTTCCAAGAGACCAAGAAGCAAGTTAGCTCGACCTACAGTGCAATTTACCAGACATATTAGGCCATATGAAATTTTCCCTCCGTTTCACCTAAGAAATATTGATTGGATCATCAATAATTCATAGCGTGAAATGTCAGACGATGGAGTAATACGATAAATACATGAATCTATGTGTGATTACCCCTGTATCATAAATGATTTCCTTAATGCCACATAAGTGATCTCATATTGCCAGACAATTGAGTAATACAATGAATACATCAAATATTTGGCAGAAGTCATAAAATATAATTAAGTGAAAAAATGGAAAAGTGGTACTAAGATTCTTTGTCCTATATATACAAATAGAATTTGAGGGGATCTTTACCCGGAGTATAATGAAGCACATGCTTACCACTGTCATACCATATAAGAAAATTTTTCCTAAGCCTTCACCACAAAAGGGAAAATTGTAAAACCTACACCACAAGAGGAAATTGTAGAACCCCCATTACATGGTAACTAAACTATAAAATTTACTTTTTTATACCTACAGCTAGTAGGTTTTGAACCCGTGACCTCACCTTTGTGTGGCCAGTGAGTTACCATGAGGCTAGAACCCTCGTAGAAAAATCTTGTATCTTTTAAAACACTTTTCTTAAGTGTGTTTGGAAAGTAGTAAAATTTTTAGATGAGAAATTTTTATATAAAAGTTTTTAAAATGAGAAAAAATAATATAATATAATAGAAATAATGATAAGGAGTAAAAAGTAAAGTTAAAATACATAAGTTAATTGTATAAATAGTTTTGTATAAATGATTGAAAAGTATAATAGTTGTATAGGAAAATATGGAAAAATGATTAAAAAAATAAAATAGTTGTAGATAATGAAAATTTTAGATAAAAAAATTTTAACATGAAAATTTTTATTGTTAAACAAACATACCCTTATAACAAAAATGATAGTAAAATTAGATGGGATGAGATAAGTAGATTGGATGAAAAAAATATTATTTGTATATTAGGATGAGAAAATTCATATTAGGAAAAAGAAAAGAAATATCAAATATTAAAAAAGTGAGGTTGTTATATGTTAATAAGACTGAAAAATTCATCTGATACTCAGCAATTCCTTTACCATCTACTCATCATTAACAGGCAATTGAGCTCCCCTGCTCTCTAGATAGATTGCATACTACTTTTTGAAGTATATGTTCAAATGCATATCCTCTCCATAATCATGATCATTATCGATTGCCTCGGATCCGACCAGTCATTGTATCCAAACCTCAATTGCCATACACGTCAGTGACCAATATTGTACCTTCGTGCCCCGGCAGGAGAACCCTTAAAATGCATTCAAAAACTGTTTGAATATATACGGGATGCTTCTATAAAACCCTATTTTCTATGAAACTCTATTTGTATTTAACTTAGTTTGTAATATTTTAAATTTAGAATACCTATTGCGCAAAGCGGGCCCGATTCAATGCAAATGTTCGTATTGAGTTACCCAATTTTTAATTTTTTTTTTTTTTTTTGGGATTAATATATGGGCTACGCAGACTACTTTTCATGTCTCATTCGTCATCGCCAAATATACCTAAACTACATTGTCCATTTTTGTCTAATTGAGAGAGATGTACCAAAAGAATAAGTGATTTACAGATACACCCACTTAGTTTGACCATAATTGTAAATATAATCATATAATTTCAGAAATTACAAATTACTCCCATATAATTTGGCTATAATTGAAAATATACTCACACTGTTACGATATCGTTATTGCACTATCATGACATAGGTATATTTACAAAATTTGCAAACTATGTAAGTATATTCATAATGTTAAAAATTAAGTGGGTACATTTAGTTAGATAAAAAAAACTTTTTAAACTATATTTTTCAATTTAAAACTTTTCACTTTCTTATTTTTTTAATCATTATTTCACATCTTCTCACACTACTATTATACTTTTTATTCATTTCTGTATAAGTATTTATATAATTAACTTATCTATTTTAATTTTATTCTTTTTACTTTTCATCATTAACTTTATCATATCATATCATTTACTTACATTTCAAAAAAATTTAAGCAAAAAACTTTTCATCCATTGATTTTATCACTTTCCAAACCCATTCTTACTCTACAGCTATCATTATACATTGATTTCTTCGGAGCACGATCAGTCGGCGATGGCACACAGACTGAGGTGATCACTGATCAATTCCCGGAAAAGGGTAACAGGGGTGAGGTAGGGCAGGGCCCATCCAATGCAGAATATTCTCATATTTTTCATGGCCAGTGACAAATCCTACTTTCGATTCCGGGTCACCATCGGTGGAAATTTGCGGCCACTGGACACTGGACAATGAGCCAAAGTCCATCTCTTCATAGCCGACTCCGCCGACTGCAACCGGCTTATCTCAAAAGCTGGTCCATCCGGGCCAGGCCATGACCATCCTCCCCATCCCCTAAAGGACAACCGTCCAAAAATCCAGACCGTCCATTTGGTGGGCCTCACCTCACCCAGACAACATGATTTGTCCACCATCTTCGAGGCAGCTTTAAATACTTTGGGGGGAATTAGCTGTATAAATTTCATTATTGGACCTTAGGAGGGGACAGGGGCCACATCGCGACCCTAGCTCGCTCGTTAGGAATATTCGATTCCTTCTATGCGCGAGCATGACTGATTGAGTCACCGACTCAACTGTTTTTCTTCTTATCAAAGTGGGCTCTATCCTCCCAGCTCTCAAGAGTCAAAATAATGCCTTTTTTTAAAAAAATATTTCTGGATGGACAAGAGTCAAAATAATACTTGAGAGCTTCGGGTTGGACAAGGATAATTTCAAGTACTGTATTTCTGGTACGGCTTGCAAATTAACGTCTTTGCTTTACCGCAATCTTCGGTCCTTGCCCAGCCTCGAAGGCCAAGTTGAGTCCTCATGGCCGGAATTCCTCACACCTGAACAGCACATGTGGCCCAATCATTAATATCCGCTCATAGCTTGGGGCGAGGATGAGATAAATACGTAGGATAAAAAAATATTTTCATGTATTGAGAATGTGAAATGGTATATTATGATTGAAAAAAGTTATATTAAAAATAAATAAATAAATAAATTTATTATTTTTAGAAATAAAAAGCGTGTTTGAAAAATGAGAAATTACGTCTCATCTTCATTCTATAATCATCTCATACAAGATGCAAATGGGTAATAAAATATTTTAAAAAAAAAACTATAAGAGTAAAGTGGAAATAAAAATGAAAATAAATAAGATAGTTGTGGGAAAGTGGTTTCCCACTTATGATAATTTTGTAAATATATAATTGTAAATTAAAAGCTTTGAAATTGATATTGCTGGGGTTACGTAAACAACCAAACCCTCACTCTAGAAGACCAAAGCTCATGTGACCAGTCGCTCCCAAGGCCTAAGCCCTCGGAGCATAAAAGACAAGCCTTACTCTAGATCAGAATTAGATAGACGTAGTGACATCACTCTAGCGTCAACTTACATCTCAACCAAAGAAGACAATTAATGTCGCAACACGCAAGCAGGCATCACCGTCCAGCATTAATGACGGCTCTAATGGTCCTAAAAAGCGTAAACAACTTAAGCCTTCAAAGGCACTTGTAGCAAGCCTTGTTTAGTCCTCAACTTATCAAAGGCCACCACATCACTTAAAGAAAGATTTAATGAGATTGTTGCAAATCTTCTATTGATATTGAGCATGAAAAATCTCCAAATGAACTATGTATAAAACTATCCCTCAACCTTCTAGTTAATGATTAGACTCCTTCCCCATGAATTGCCTAGGGTGAGCTAAACCTACAAGTCTAGCTCTTCGGAGTAGGGTCGATCACCCTAAGGAAGTTGGGAACTCAACCTAGTAGACTCTCCCTCAGGATATATTTTTTGGAATAAAAGGTAGGATTTATCGACTTTTCTCTTTACAAAGAAGAGAGGTAAGGAGACCCCAAAAAAGAGTACAAAAGAGAAAAATTGTCGGATTTTATTTCTTTCTTCATGTAACCAAGACACTTATAGTGGAACTTTGGCTAGAATCAGCCCTATAGTTTTTAGACAACCTTGTATTTATAAGTTACTTTTTTTCATGTAAAACTTGAGTCTCTTCCACGTAATCCTACCTTCAATGATTTAAGTTCCTAATTTGATTTGGTTGAACCTTGGATTAAATTTCAACACCTATTATTTGGCGTTGTATATGGAGAATAATTTCTTATGGAACCTTAGACTAAATTCGGACTAATCATTTAACACAGTATGTGAAAAACCAATTACTTATAATATTTCTTCCCTCCACCATCCATGAAGACTCTCACAAACTCCGCCCCACGATGCATTCATCCACTAAGATTAGGACCGGATCATCCAAAAGGAGACAAGTCAAAGGAGTTGTTTGATGAACAATGTGAGTGCACCGTGTTCGAAGTCATCCAAATAGAAGCAGACCAAATTAGACTTTGGAGCGAGCGGTTTATTGGATGCAAAGCACCAAAGTACTTTCAAGCATACAACTAGAAGGAAGATGTCAGTTGTCAAAAGAAGATATGCCAACTAGGGGACATGGGAGCTACCAAAGACTAGCAACATGCTTGAAAAGATAAGTATCTTGGAACCTCATAAAGATCTCATGTGTGCATTTTGCAAATGCTTCATGAAAAGAATAGTGGCTACATCCATCAAGATCTAGACCTATCATCAAGTCCAAACCCATTTACCTTTCTTCCATGATTAAGGCTAGGAAAAAATAATCAAGCACAATTTGAAAAGATTTTATGATTTTATAATCAGATTTTAAATGGTTGGTTAGAATGTTCTGTATTGCCGCTACTGAAAAAAGGAAATCAATCCAATAAGTCCTAATTACCTAACCAACGCTTAGGATTTAACAATCATATCCAATAAAGCAACCAAAGATTATTGGCCCACACAACCTCATATGATGAACGAAATAGGCCACAGACTCTGCAGAGTCAACAAACCTAGATACATAGTCAAATCAATAGCAGTGTCGTTTAAACGTAGAAATCCAAGACAAAGCTTAACCAAAGAATGTAGAGCCTGATAATAAAAAATCATACTATGCCAAATCTTGAAATCCACAAAGGGATTTCACTATGGTGAAAAAATAATACACAAGGTACAACACTTGAATTAACTTCTCGTTTCCCTCATAGGAATCGTAAGGCCAAGTATACTAAGGACCACTCCTAATGATGTTAGAAAGGCAAAAATGGCCTTGGTCGAAAAACACTTATTACAAAAGGCGAGTAGTCTGCTGAAAAAAGATAAGTATCTCTAAACTTCATCACAAATACTACATGAAAAGAATAGGCAATGTGCTACTAAGAATGGACTTATCATTAAGGCTAATCATGTCATGCCCTTCTTCGTGACTGAGGTAGGATAAAAATAATCTAACACAATGTGCAAAGATTTTATGATTTCATAACTAGGTTCCAAAGGGTTTGCCAGGATGCTAGGTATTGGAGCCATTATAAAAAAAGAATTCAGTCCAATAAGTCCTAGCCATCCAACTAAGGCTTAGGTCTAATAATCATATTCGACAAAGCAACCCAAGATTGTTGGCATGCATGAGATCAAACGATGAATGGACCATGAACTATGTGTGGCCAATAAACCTAGCCACCCAGTCAAACCAACAATTGTATTTGCCGCACCTAGAACCAATCAAATACAAAGGACAATACAGTTCAAAATCTCCCATTACACTCAAAGAAAAAGAAAGCATCCACTCTCATGAAGTACTGAAAAACTAAGAAAGCAAAGGAAGGAAGGAAAAGAAGATGCTCAAAAGACGAGCAATAAAGAAGAAGAGTGAAAGAGGTCAAAGCCCCTGATATGATGAGAATGGGGGCAACTACCTAAGAATAGGCTCACGGGTGAGCATTATTTCAGTAATAAGCTCTCAAACAAGACCATCGGATCTATAAACACATCCATGGCCTAGAAATGTCAAAGAAAGGCTTGTAAACTACTACAATCTCCATTACGTGCTTGTTTCATAGAGCCAAAATATAAATGCATGTTCGAATAAACAACTGCTCTTCAAACTATGCCCTAGAGCGACCCTATGTTATCCCCAAGAACAAGCAACTGCTAATGACTACATGCTTCTTCCTTCAGAGGAACAACTACTCTTTTCTTTGATGTAGAGAAGCTGCATCACTTCATCAAGAAAAAAAAGCGTGGCAATGAAGATTCTCGACAAGCCAACTCATGATCGATTATAACAGCATACAAGGTAGACAACACACACTAATGGGAAGCTTGCTCGAGAAGGGTTTTATAAACATCAAGTCTCCTTATAACATTAATTATAAGGAAGCATAGTGTTACTTGGGACTAACCCAATGAAGCCACAAGTAGCCAAAGTAATGAAAACATAGTAAAATTTAAAGAATATCATTCTCCTCATACATGAACTAATGACTCCACCTAAAATATGGAGCATTTTTTGGAAATGCGAGGAGCTTAAAACACATTAAAGTTCATGTGTGAGGGAAATTTGCAAGCATTAATAGTGACAAATTCACACCCAATGAACATCAACATAATAATTGAAATAAGAGAAGTGGAAAATGTGGCTAGCTACATAAGCAAGCCATACCACGATAAAGGTAAACCACACTAAGTACACAACAATAACGATTAGGTCATTTGATCATATTCAAAATCGAGCTAGCCTCAAAGATGCAAAAATGAAGGATGTAATACTTCATATGGTAGCTCTTTGGGCAAAGATATGCAGAGACCATCATCTTATATAAGAACCTTAGCTGTGTAGGAGATGAAGATTAAGTTTAAACCAAAAAACCAAATTCTTGGCTTAAAGAGTCATTGACATCTGAATGACACTAAAGGAAAGTGGTGAGCTCTAGAAGACCCAGCTCACATGATTAGCTACCCCTTGGAGGATGAGAGTTAAGCCCTACTTAAGAGCATAATTGGATAGCAACGACATCACCCTGACATCCACTTACTTCTCAACCAAAGAAACTCATTAATCATAGATCTAGCAACCCTAGGAAGCAATGTGACGTAAGTCATCATAAGAAGCTTGTAGTAGGTCTTATTTGTCATTGAGCTTATTGAAGGCAACCACATTAACAAGAGAAAAATCAAATGAAATGATTACAAATCTCTTGTCGACATTTGATATGAACTGTTTCCAGATGAATCATGTATAAAATCAGTCCTCAACTCTCTAGTTGAGTCGTAGATACCTTCACCACAACAGCCTAAAGAGAGCCAAACTCACAAATCTGGCTCTCCATAATAGGGTTAGTCATATTAGGGAAGTTGAGGGATTCGACCTTGCAAACTTTGTCCGTGAATCAATTCCTTGTGGATAAAAGATTTGATTTACTAGCTCTTGTCTCTTTAGAAAAGAGGGGTGCGAAGAGCCTAAAAAAGATATTGGAAGGAAAAAATAGCATAATTTATATCTCACTTCATGTAACCAAGACATTGACAGTGGAAACCAACCCCATATTTTTTTAGTGATCTTGTGTTTATAAGTTATTCTTTTCCATATGGAATTAGAGTCTATTTTACACAATTCTCAGATTTGATTATTCAAGTCTCTAATTTAGTTTGACCGAGCCTTAGATTAAATTGGTGTCGTATGCGGAAAATGATTTCTTATGAAGCTTTAGGGACGTTTGGTAATGGATATGGGTGAGATGGTATGGAATTTTATAGAAAACGTACATTCTTCACATTTTTCAACCAATGATTTAATACCCAATAACCCTATTTTTTCAACTTTACTCCTATAATTTAATTATTTTTCCTTTTAACTACTTTATTTATTTCAAATTTACCCTTATTATTTCATATCAATTACACAATTCTAAAAATATTCTTTTTTTCAATTTCTATTCCATACGAAAATTTGACAAATATTTACATTACCAAATGTTCCCTAAGAAAATTTAGACTTATCAGATATATTCGCATGAAATATAAATTCACTTAAGATTTATTCGTAATGAATTAGAATCTAAAAATAATTTTTAAAGTCATTCATCTCCGTAACAAAAGTACTTCAAAGTTATTTTCTGAATTAAAAGATGGGTATTTATATACTAATTGAAAGATTTGGAATTGATATATTAATAAAAAGTTTTATGATTTTAATTATGTACTTTAAATAAATGGAGCTTATGCACATAGGTGATTTTTATGAAACTTGGGGCTCACTTGGTAATGAGAAAAGTTGTAGAAATTTTTTTAAAAAAAATGAGAAAGTAAAGTGATGTGATAGACATTGTAGATATATGAAAATATATAATAATTAATTTAAAAATATCATCGTTAAGCAGTTCAATTGCCAAGTTACTTCTAAATGTATGTGGTCAGGTATAAAAATTTCACTTGGAAGCGTTACTCTTAGTTATTTTTAGTTTTCCACAATAAATGTACTGTGTTATCTGTGAGTACTTATCTTATATCTAAGTTTCCTGCATCCATCTAAGCTGGGTCAAGGAAGTTGAAAATGGGCATACAGCAATGTATTGTTTGGCTTATTATTCAATATTGAGCGGTACGATAGATTTTGCACAGGAACCATGGATTGTACGCTATTTTCCCAACAGATAATGCGAGATGGCACATGGATGTTTGACTACAAGTTTCCTCGAAAGATGCATGGGGCCACACCTATATATTTCGGCGGCAGAAATTAATACAGACAGCTTTGGGATAGTACACGAACCATCCTCATGAGAACATTACGCGCTTGAGAGAGACATACAGGGCGCTTGCCAATATATAAGTAGAAGAGTTGATACGGAGAGCATAGGGGCCCTTGTCAGGTGCGCTTTAAATTATTAAAAATACCATTAATTTTTAAAAATTCAAAAAATATTTAAAATTTTTTAAATTTAGTAAAAATTAATACACATGTTAAATACATTTAGATTAACAGTTATATAAAATATTTCAAATTTTTTTAAAAAATAAGTATTTACACTCAAATGCACTAACAACTTAGTGCACCAGGGTGCATTAGCCATGTTGCCTTGAAACAGTTGCCTCATTTCCAATTCTTATTCAAATTAACTAATGTGAGGAAATTAACTATCGGCCATCTATGTAATATGCACGCGGCAAAGAGCCATGTTTATATAAAACTAAGTAGTACATCGGCTTCTATCAATATTTATTTTTTATTTTTTATTTGTTTCAATTTTTGTGAATATGTTTTAAAAAAATGTATTTAACCCATATATCAATTTTTAAAATTTTATTATTTCAAAAAAGTTTTAAAATTTTACATATGTATTTTTTATTTTCAAAAGTCATCAATTTCAAGAGTATTTCAGTAAATTTCACCCCTTAAAAACTTATTTTTTAAAAATTAAAAACAAATATATAAAATTATAAAGCTTGATGTGTGGATTAAATATAATTACAAAAACATGCTTATAAAAAAAATTTAAAAGTAAAAATAAATGTTACACGCAGAGCTTATATACGACTCATCATATACAATCATGCCTCTTGGCAAAAGGCCCGGTCTATTGACTCTGTTCAGCAGCCACACCAAGAATAACGAGCACATCACTCTAAAGGCGGTACATTCGGACTTCAGTTTGAGAACTTTATCTTTCATTTTTTTTTTAATGCAATATCTCCCTGGTTACTATTATTATTATTATTAGATTTACAATTCTAAAATTAATTAGAAAAATATGTATTGGTTTAAGTTGTAAATAAACAGATAAAAAAGGTCCCGCATGTAACAAACGTTTGGCCCCATCTGTTACCCGTTTCAACCGGCAATAAATTAATTTTTCATTAAAATGAATGAACTTACGAATTTATTTATGATGGAATAAGGAATAAGGAATGGCCACTCATGCCACGTGGAATACGTCGTGGTATTTTCAATTTTTAATTGTAAGCTATTATTTACATCCGCACGTGATACCCAAAGTCCGCTAAATTCTATTTTTCTAATTGTGATCGTAAGAACTCACGTGAGATTTGAGACCCCGCACATCTTATTATTCCCATCCCACCAATTTATTTTCTAGTTATGTATTTAATTATTTTTAACTCTACAATTATTTAGGAATGCAACTTGGGTAAGGTACCCACCGGTACCCATAGACCCAACCTTAATTTGGGTAGGGTATGGTAGAAAATATTACCCCTGGGTATAGATAGGGTACACTTGCCCCCTCAAATAAGGTATAGGTTGAGTAGGGACATTGGGTACCCAAAATCGATCCGCATAAGTACTCACATGAGTAATTAATTAGATGCATAATTATATATATGTATAATATATATTATATAGTATGTATTATGTTTTGTCTTTGACATCTTATATGCACATATATTTTAACATATTCAAATTTAAATGAATTTTGTACCTTGTGAAGTATAAAATTAGTTCGGTTATTTATATATACACCATTGGCTTTCAAAAGACTCTTATAAATACGTTTGTTACTTATAATTATAATATATTAATAGTTTTAATGATTAGGTAATGATATTCTATACTTCATATATTTATATAATAATATAAACAATTATGTATATACTTATGATTTTAAAACATAAATGAGTATTATCTTACATTATTTAAAATAATATAAAAATTTTTTAAAAATATTGTATTTTAATATTAAAAAAACCGATTTAGAACCAAAACTATAACTGACTCTATGGGTAATGAGTAGGGCAGAGTATATTAGAAACCGAATCAACAAATGGGTAGGATAAAGTAGGCGTTTTACAAATAGGGTAATGATCTGATCCAAACCGACTCAAGTTGCACCCTTACAATTATTCTAATTTATTTTTAGAAAATAATTATATATTTTGACCATGATTCTCTATCTTTAATTACTACCCTTATTTTAAGCCGACAGTACTTATGGTTTTCATCTACCCCCAAAGGAGGGCCGCCAGAGATAATCAGAACGGCTATACGATTCCCACCTGGGCGTTCAACCGCTCGCATTAAATTCGCTGGCGCTGAGACCGCGACCGGACCAGCGAGAAAAGCAAAAATACGAGCAAACTACAAATATTGGCTCGGCGATCGAGATTGTCTGTCCAGTGAAATGTTTACGTTGGGGATTCGGCACTGTTACACACGTAGACATGAGTCAGCTCGTGAGGAAGGCTTGGAATCTGTATACTCTTTTTCCCTCTATTGCTTTTATTATGATTATTATTATTTTGCCCACCTTTGTAAAGACCTCTGCTATCCGTGCCTAACGTAACCCAGTTTTAGCCAATCTGGCTGACTATTACCTTCGATGCTCAGTCACATGCAGCTTTTCCAGCTGTTTTCGAGGCTCAAAAATCAGACTGACGGAAAATTACAAAAACGTGAATCCCTATTTTTCTTTACAAATTTGAAGGCAGCGTGAAAATATTCACAACCCAATATGCTAGTTGTGTCCTTTTCTGAGATGTGAAATGCTGGTATTAAACATCCTTCTCAATTCGGATGCAGTTTTAAAGATTCGGATTCAGTTATAATGACAAATTTCATGCCCCTTTTTGTGTGACTGTGTATTGTTCATCGGTGGATGTTTAGAGTACGAAGAATAGGCGATTCGAAGGATATCGTGAAATCGAAAGCGATTTGCGCGACGACGATTTAAACAAGCGAATCGCGGTACCGATGCCAACTTCCAACTCTTGCGTGCGGACGTGCGGGCTGCAACTTGGATTGGGTCAGCCCAAACCCGATCTATCCAACGTAAATATAACTTGCGTTGTCGGTAGGCATGCAATTCGGGTTGAGTTGTATCCGTGAATTTAAACTAAAACTCTAACTCTAAAATTAAAATCTGCTTTTTCAAAAAAAATTAAAATCTGAGTTTGGATTACTTTGATTTTGATTTCAAATTAAAATTTAGGTTACTCTCAAACTAATAGAAATTGAAATTAATGATAGAGATAACTAAGTTTTTAAACATTATTACATTCATACATAAATATATTTATATAATCTACGATATCTGTAGTTTTCATTAAAGTTGGTCTTCTAATTAAAAAATAATTCTAAGTATAATGAATATAATGAATTTACTCATTAATAGTCAATGTAAAAAAATAAATGACACTACATGAAATCACTATCTAAATTTTAATAAAAGTGATACTTATATATCTCATATTTAATTAGTATGTATGCAATAATTTTAATGAGTTGGTATATTTATAATTATTTGTAAATAAAATTAATGTAGATTTGATGTATTCAACTTTTAAGGACAAATATAGACGACATTTAGGTTATTTTTACAGTTTAATTAAGTTATGATTACATGAAAGAATTTTTATTATAATTTTAGTCAAAATGTTTAATGCATAAACAAATAAAATTATGGTGTATTTGGAAAGCGATAAAACTTTTGAGTAAAAAATTTTTAGTGTAAAAGTTGTTAAATTAATAAAAAAAATGATGTGAAATAATAGATAATGAAATATGAAGAGAATAAAGTTAAAATAGGTTAGTTATATAGAAATAATTTTAAAAAATAAGGTAATTATATAAGAAGATGTTAAGAAATAATTTTAAAATATGATAGTTATGGAATGTGAAAAGTTTTAGTTTGAAAATTTTTTATTAAAAACAAACATGCCCTTAATAAATTAAGGAGAATATTAAGTTCAGATATGGTCGGGTTTTGATACCAGGCTAATATAAATTTAGTATTAGTTTTGAGTTCTCCTTGGTCGAATTAAAACTAAGTCTAATTTGAAAAAATCTCAAAAATAAAATTCAAATTTGAAACCAGGTTGGGTCAAGTAAGTTCGGACCAACCCAGTACCAAGTTCCACCTCAAGTTGTTAGGTTCTAAATGAGAGAGAGCTAGAATGGGTTCATCCTTAATATTTATCTACTCATTAACATGTAAAATTATTTATTTCACAAAAAAATTGTGTTTCATTTAAATCAAATATTTGCATGACTCCACTTTAACAAACTCCAACATAGTAAGCAAATTAGTCATTTTATATGTCATTTGCAAAGGTGTTAACTCAAAAATCTATACAAACCAAAATATTGTTACTATATAAATTAATGATTCTATAAATTATTATAATATTGCAATACAAGTGCATATAGATTTAAGTTATTTTTATATTTTACATATTATAGCATATATTTAAGAAATTATAATCTACTAAAGGTTTTAACATAAATTATATTAAATAAATTAATTTTGATTTTGATTTTTTCTTCTAGGTGGGCCTTATATGAGAAGTTTTATGAATTCATTTTTATGAGATTGATTTCATAGAATTAGAACCTTGATTAAAATTTAAAAGTTCGTTACTTATAGACTTTTTTTAATTTTTTATGGGTATTTATACACGATGAAATGATCATGTTCGCTCCGGCTAAACAAATGTCCTGTTTAGCCTACCTCAAAAAGCTAATTTACAATAATTTTTTTTACTTTTTTTATATACTTGTTTATCTAAGTGTATTTAATATATAAATCAAGTTTTATCATTTTTGAATATGTGTATATATTTTTTTAGATTTTTAAATATAAGGGTATTTTAAATATACACACACACACACACACAAATGTTTAAAAATCTCAAAAAAATATATAAGCATAGCCAAAAATGGCAAAAATTAGTTTATATGTTAAATACACTTAAATAAACAAGTGTGTGAAGAAAAAATAAAAAAATATCGTAAATAGATTTTTTGAGATGAGTTAAGTGGAGCATTTACTTAGCCAGAGCTAACAAGATCACTTCTCTTATACACATCATGACAACGACTTTTCTCAATTAATTCATGTCACAGTAAATAATTAGTAACTAAATTTCATGTGTTCTATTTGGTATAAAAAGAAATATAAAATTTTATTTCCATAAAAAGTCTCATTTACAAAATATGATGTATACTTGCTACATTAATCCTACCTTTTAATCATTAACTTGATCAATTTTATCTTGCTTTTGAAAAATATTCTTTATTATAATATTGTTTTCCTTTTTTAGAAAGTGCTATAGTATTGTTGTTAATATGTCCTATTTTCGCTCATTTTTATAATTAAATCAAAATCTAATTCACTTATTTTGTTTGAAATATGTAGTTTCTGACGATACCAAAATTAATTGGATCAAAGTTTTCTTAGAGCTATACCTTCTCAGATATTTAGAATTATGCATAAAATTTGAAAATTACTTAAGTCTATTCAAAGAATTTTGAAATATAAAAATCACTTAGACCCACTGAAGACTAGATATATAAATTTTAAAAAATTTATCATGTTGATTTTATATTTATACCTATTTTCATCAAATGAGAGCCATAAAAATATTAGGTTGGGATGAAACTTGGTTTTATGTTGCATGAGTATTTTAAGTAAAATAGGTAGATCGAACTTTGATTTTGTTGATCATATGTTTGCTTTAAGAAAGATTAATTTGATCATGATGATTAACAAATAATTAAAATATCATTAAAAAAGGTTCTAATGAATTTGTGTAAGTGTGCTCAGATATTTTGTCTCTAATTATGTATATGAAAATGAAAATGAAAATGTAAAATAATTTAAGTTTTAAGAGCTTAAGTTTATGAATAGCAAATTCAACAAAGTGAAGTCTCAACCCAAGTCGACTTCACTTGTAACTTGGGTGAAGTCCCACAGCCAAGTCGATTTCGCCTGCAACTTCAGACAGACAGCAAAATGAAGTCCCAACCCAAATCGACTTTACTTGCGACTTAGGTGAAGTCTCAACCCAAGTCGACTTCGTCCCCGACTTCGAAGGCAAAATTTTGGACAGCAAGTAGACAACAAGTTTTAACCAAAGCTAAATCACAACTCAAGTAGACTTTACCCATCCTAAGTCGACTCCACTTGCGACTTCAACCTATAATTGTTGGAAACTTAAACGTTTGAGCATTAAACGCATGTCAACCTCCACTCCAACGGCTAGATCTTTTTTCCTCTATAAATATTATTGAAGTATGAACGTGAACAAGGAGAAGAGGGAAAGTAAGAGAGAAATATAAGATAAGCTTACACATTTCATTATTCTAAAATGTTGAAGTCATTTCAACAACTATTGAAGCTTCAAATGCTACTACTTCAAGTGTGCTTACAAGATAATCTTCTTTACATAACAAGGAGCTTCCGGAGTAGATTGATTACACGTTGTAAAGTGTAAATTTTCTTTTATCTATTTCATTTTGTGTTATTACTTTGGATCAGTGTTGGAGACCGAATTCAAGAAGAAGCAAAACAGGAAGTTGTTTTGAATTTATCTCACTAACGGATTTTGCTTGATTGGTTTGAGTTTGTCTCACCAATAGATTAGACTTTGTTGGTTGGAGTTGGTCTCACCAACAAGTGATTATTGTATTGTCCTCTAGAGCTAAAATCTAGAAGAGAGTGGGTGCTCTAGATTGTATTAAATATATAATAGTAGAACCCAAAGCATAACAAGTGTGTGCTTGGAATAGTGGAGTAAGGAAGGTTGCCCGAATCACTATATATTGTTGTCTCTCGTGTGGTTTGATTACTTGCATTTTATATTTCATTTGTACCCTCTCATTCTATCTCATAGCATGTTTCATCAAGGGGATTAAACTTACAAGAGGTTAAGCTTTTAATTACAAAAGGAATTTTCAAGAACTCAATTCACCCCTCTCCTCTTAGGTTTTGCCATAAACTCGGGACCAACAGATTTAAATGGAGTGGAAACATCCAAATTCTTCAATGTGTTAGAATTGTTCAAGTATTTCCTTTTTTTAAGAAAACAAAGCTAAAATTAAATTAATTCTCAAAAGTTCAAACTACCTTAGGGCTAGTACATGTGGCAAGGAGTGTTGCCTTTCTTAGATTAGTTTTGTGGTTCAAAACAGATTCGTTGTAATTTAAATAGAGCTTGTTATCTTTATCTTCCTTAGACTTGATTGTAATATTTAAAATGAGTTACGACATATACACCTAATAAAAAGGGCAAATTTATTCATAGTTTTACTTATATCTACGAACTTTTAAAAATACATTGTATACTCATGAATTTTCATTTTAATTCCACAGATACTCGTGCCATTGAAAATTCATTAAAGAAACCATTAACCCCTTATGAAACGACGAACATGTTTATCCTTAATTATAATTTTATAGCTAAACATTCACATTATAATAAATTTTTAGTAATTCTGCAACTGTAAAGTAATATATTATTTGAATATAAATCTTTAATTTTAAGTAAAGTAACTTCAAATTACGTTAATGCTTGAACATATTTGTTATTTTACAGAAAATTAATAGCCTATTTAATGAATTCCTAACAACATGATATATATGAAAGTAAGATAAAATTGGTGAGTATCAAAGACATTTTCGAAAGTTTAACCGTATAGTATAAGTGAAATCAAGGTAAATATTGTAAAATTTTCCAAAAAAATTCTTAAAAGTTTGGGAATGCACCTTTCTGCCCTTCCATTTCTCTCGCTACGAGTGGGGCCCACTCGCGACATATCACGAGACATTTACTTCTTCACGCCGCACGTGGGATTTCTGCCACGTGCTCTGAGATTCACCTCCTGAATTCAAACGCGCGCGGGGTTCCTCCCATGACCGTGAGTCGGGGTTTACAAAAATAATAACAAATAAAAGTTTCCAGTTTCCGGAAACGCCCCTCCTGAGTGCTCGTCATATTCGATTAAATTCCCAATGTTGTACTTCCTCGCCAGCGGCAAATGGTTTGGAAGTTTGTTAGGGAATTGGGGCATTTTCGTCATGAAAAGTTCAACGGCACAATCGCTATCGATCGCACGGCGAGATTAAAAAAATTGACGCTGTCGAAGTGGGCGGCAAGTGCGTTTCTCCCCCACCCTTTTTAGTCATTTGACTCCTTTCCATGTGGGAGTGTCTTTTCTTTTCCCTCTCTCCCCCAAAACACTTCCCCTTTTCTACTCTCTTCTTCCCCCAAGTCACCTCTCTTTCTCAGCTTTCTCTCTCGCTTTCCTTGCATGATTGATGTGAATTCCATTCCCATCTTTACATTTTCTTGAAGAGTACTTCTATTATTTCCAGCAAAGCTTCTCTTCCTATTTTTCCGTTTTCAGCATAGAATGGCTGCTCCGAAGCCAGAAGAGATACCCCCACCCCCACCACCCCCAACCCATCCACCCATGGATCAGCTTCAAGGCTTTGAATACTGTATCGACTCAAACCCTTCTTGGGGTACGTCTATTTCATTAAAAAGATTCGTTTTTCTTGTTAACCCATTTTTATTTGTTGTTTGTTTAATACTGGATTGTCCAATTTTATTAGTGATGATTTGAAAACATAATGCAATATAACTTCCCCCCTTTTGTGTTGCAGGAGAAGCGATAGCTCTGGGTTTTCAGCACTATGTTCTGTCGCTAGGAACAGCTGTGATGATACCAACTCTACTGGTTCCCTTGATGGGAGGAAGTGATGTGAGCATAGCTGACAATTTTTAACTACGAAAATGCAAAAATACAGTTTGGGTAGTTTTTTTTTAAAAAATTTTAAAAATCCGTTTTTGTATATTTCGTGATTGTGATTGAATCAGGACGACAAAGTGAGGGTAGTGCAAACTTTGCTGTTTGTGACCGGCATTAATACGCTGCTACAAACCTTGTTTGGGACGAGGTTGCCAACCGTCATTGGCGGTTCTTATGCATTCATCGTACCAATCATCTCAATCATCCATGATTCCAAATTGGCTCGAATAACAGACGACCACTCGGTAAGTACGCTTGTGTGCTGTAGTGTTTGTATGGTTTTGAGCGTGCGGTTCTGTTGCAAATGGTTTGAATTGGATTTGGTTGTTAATTGGCAGAGATTTCTGCAAAGCATGAGAGCAATACAAGGGGCTCTGATCGTCTCATCCAGCCTGCAGATTATCTTGGGATACAGCCAGATATGGGGGATCTGTTCAAGGTATTTTTCGTCTCGTTAGAAGAGGAGAGATCAATGGTTAAACATAGAACAGATGACCCACCAAGCATTTTTCTGACGTTTCAGGTTTTTTAGCCCCATTGGGATGGTTCCTGTGATCGCATTGGTGGGACTCGGCCTCTTAGACAGAGGCTTCCCAGTGGTAAGTAAAAAGAAACAACCCCTCACCCCATCTTTCCTTTTCTGCATTTCATTCAGGTTATCATGATATGTTCGTTCCAAAACAATCACTCTCTTTCTGTGGGCGTTTCAGGTTGGAAGATGTGTTGAAATTGGTGTTCCTATGCTTATCTTATTCGTTGCATTCTCCCAGGTATGCATGTAATTTTGGACAGTGATCCAAGACAAACTTTTCGACCACTAGGTTTAGGCAAATGTTTCTTTTGTATATTTTTTAAAATTTTTATTTACGTCTAAATCATTTAAAATATAAATAGATATGATACAAAAATTATTTTGATTAAAAACTTACATGTTATATATATTTAATATTATCTGGGAGTGAATATGAAACTAATTGAGAAAATAAAAACAATATATGAAAGTCAATTATTAAATTTTGTGAAATTAAATTTTTTTATTTTCCACGGCTATTTTATTTTTTAATCATTTTTTCACATTTTTTTATATAACTATTCTACTTTTTAATGATTGCTATATAACTATTAATTTTTTTTATTTTCAACGACTTGTCTATTTTAACTTTATTCTTTTTACTACTCGTTATTATCACTATCATATCACTTTTTTTTTCTTTTAAAAATTTTTACGCAAAAGTTTTTCATTATGAAGTTTTATCCTTTCTAGACGTATCATAATATATATATATATATAACATATATATCGGTCCCGCGTTTATATAACCGGGTTACATAGAAGTAGACCCATGTAACCTTAGATTTTGATCCTTGATGGAAAATCCAATTCATTCATTGTATTTAACATCATTTGTTTATCTATGAGATCAAATTTCATTCTGATCAAGTATGTTTATGAGCCATATTTGTTAAAATATATATATATATATATATATTCATATGTAAATTATAAAAAATGCTTAGATTTATTTACGCTTGTATTATAATGTAATAATACTTTATAGAATCATTTATTCATATAAAAATGATATTTTGGACGGTTTAGATGTCAAAAATATTACTTTAAAATTGATATTTAGTATTTTTTATGATTTACACATGAATATATACATTTTCTAACAACCGTGGCCCATAAACATACTTGATTGGGATGAAACTTGATTCCCTAGATAAATAATAAATAATAAATATAATCAATGCATTAGATTTCTATAAAGATCAAAATTTTAAATTTTGAGTCCGCTCACTTTTTATGTGCAGTAAAACTACACCGTAATTAACCACACATTTGGTCCAAAATGGGCCTCACATGTACTTAAATGTATTAATATTTTATACAATCACTTATCCATATATAAATTTTATAGCAAATGGTTTACATAATGAAAAAATAACTTTAAAGTTGTTATTTATATCGAACTATTTTATTACGTTGAATTTGTATCATTTTTTCAGATGTGGTCCATATGCATATTCGGTTAGGATGAAAATTAGTATAATAATAAAATATATAATTTTAAATATAATGAGTGAATTAGATTATCGTTTTATTATCACGTGGGTCTATTTATTTATTTATTTATTTTTTATTATTATTATTTTTTTTTGATAAAAAGATTATCTCCTAACCCGTCCACCTCTGATAGGTCTATTTTGAATTAACTTGCGCCTAAAGGAAATGTTTGCACGGTCCAATCGTATGTTTTGGATTCCCGAAATTAGCGTGATTGTGTCACATCAAATTTCAACGATTTTGACAATGTTGTGGGTGCCGCAGTATCTGAAGCATTTCCAGACCAAACAGCTGCCGATTTTGGAGCGATTTGCTCTGCTGATTTCAATCACGGTCATATGGGCGTACGCCCACTTGCTCACGGCCAGCGGAGCATACAAGCATCGGCCGGAGATCACCCAAGTTAACTGCAGGACTGACAGGGCTAACCTCATTTCATCAGCACCTTGGTACGTTTTTACAGCCCCTGCAATGATCTTCTTTCATGCACCGAAAAAGGGTCTGAAAAAGCCAACTTTGGATGGCTCCAAAGTAAACGAGAAAAAATGGAATGCACCGAACTTTGAATGAATCACATCAAATCCAGCTAAAGAAGTCATGTGGCTCATAAAGGACAAAAAATAAAGTAGGATGGGTTGTAAGGGGGTCAAAACCTCTTTTAGAAGGTGGGTTACAGATGCGTGGGATAAGGTAAATCAACAGGAGAGTGCACTAAACATTTTTTGCAAATGGTTGCAGGATTAAAATACCGTATCCGCTGCAGTGGGGTGCACCTACCTTTGATGCAGGGCATGCATTTGGAATGATGGCTGCTGTGCTTGTGTCCTTGGTCGAGGTAATCACATATTCTGTTTAGAGTGCATCAAATGCAACCATTAAAAAAGATCAGATTACAAATGGTGGGTTTGCGTTTCACTTCCTACAGTCAACGGGAGCTTATAAGGCTGCATCTCGACTCGCCAGCGCAACCCCGCCTCCCGCTCACGTTCTTAGCCGCGGCATTGGCTGGCAGGTAACTCGACTCACATTTTAATTGGGTGGCCCAAAACAAACGTCTTGGTGGCTTATTCTAGTGACATCAACAGTAATTTTAATCTATCCTCTGATTAGTGATTTTAATCAAACAAATCCAAGATTACCCTATTGCCCAGTTCTAACAATACCATTCATAAAAATATATATATATTTTTTTAAAAAAAAAACACTCGAGTTCTTTGCCCGATACTGTTGAAGGATTCGCTTTAACCTCTGCTGTTTTAGGGAGTTGGAATTTTGTTGGATGGGCTCTTTGGCACCGTAACTGGCTCGACTGTCTCAGTGTAAGTATCTGCCACATCTATCTGTTTCATCTAGCCTGAGCCAATGGGTACTTTTAACTGATCAGCATCCAATCTCATGAAATGGCTGCAGAGAGAATGTGGGTCTTCTTGGGTCTACCAGAGTTGGAAGCCGCAGGGTCATTCAAATATCAGCTGGTTTCATGATAGGCTTCTCCTTATTGGGTATGTGGTATTCATAATGCAGCCAATTTACTGCAACGTCTGCCAATTAATTGGTAACGACTAACAAATGTTGGAATTTTGGTACCACCACGCAGGAAAATTCGGTGCACTTTTCGCTTCAATACCATTCACAATCTTTGCTGCTGTTTACTGCGTGTTGTTTGGTCTAGTTGGTAGGCATCTATTTCTTCCCTTCCGTATTATGCAGTATGCATGCGCTTGGCCAGAAAGATGCAGACACTGATGGGCGGTGATGGGATTGTTTTAATGCTGTTTTTGCAGCTGCGGTGGGGCTCTCGTTTCTGCAGTTCACTAACATGAACTCGATGAGGAATTTGTTCATCATGGGAGTGTCGCTGTTCCTAGGTTTATCTGTGCCGCAGTACTTCTACGTGTATACTACTGGTGCCAGGCACGGTCCAGCTCACACCAGTGCCGGATGGGTGGGTAGCACTTGCTCCCTTGCTATCAAATGGCCACACTTAATGATGACTGTGTGTGAATGAAGATTGCATGGGTGTCTAACAAATTCCGATCCTTGAATCAGCATATTTTGAAGATAAAGATGCTGAGTGGGTGGGGATCATTCACATTAGTAGTGAAGAAGAAATAAATTTTTTTTTTTTAAAAATGGAAGTGAGAATGATAATGTCTTACCGGGTATGTTTGGTAATTTTGAAAAGTTGAAAGGTTGATGTCGGAAAAATCTTGGAAAATATAAGAGATTAATGTGATACGAGATGGGTTAATGAATAGGAGTAAAGGATAGTTGTACAAAAAAAATATATGAAGAAATAATTAGAAGTGTAGAAATGATTAAAAAGAAAGACAATTATATAGAAAAGCACATAGCAAAGTTTCGTATATTTTCATTAAAAAAAAGTTTGGTAGAATTTTTTTTTGGAATACCAAATACGCACATATGTTGGTGTTTGATGATTGGAATTGGCTATCTTACTTTGCCTTCCTTTTAACAAGGCTATGATCTGGTGTTTTTGCAAGTCTCACCCTGTTTCTTTCTTTGCCGCAGTTCAATGATTTCATCAACACCTTCTTCTTCTCCCCACCAACCGTTGCTTTGATTGTAGCTGTTTTCCTTGATAACACACTCGACTACAAGGATGCATCTGCTGATAGAGGAATGCCATGGTGGTCCAAGTTTCGATCGTTTAAAGGGGACAGCAGGAATGAGGAGTTCTATACCCTCCCTTTCAATCTCAACCGCTTCTTTCCTCCATCATAAGCCTCTCTCCTAGAAGTCTAGCCGAAAGACATCAACAGGAAAGACTTGCCAAGAAGAAATGGAATGGGGTGATCTAAATGGGTGAGTTGGTAGAGAAAAGGACGGAAGCTCACGAGTTCCAGTGAAAATGGAGAGGAAAGTTTGGAGTGCCGATTTGTATGTATATCAGATGAGTTTGGTTTTCGGGCTTAATGCAATAAAAAAAGCTCATTTTCTGCCTTTCATTTCCGTTAAAGCAATATACATCGGGTGTGGGAACAGACTTTAAAACCAAAAAAAGAAAAGAAAAAAAGAATGGGGATGAATGATTTCCACATTGAAACTTAAGGCGAGTTGATAACGTTAAAATTGTGTGAATGCACTATCGATTTTTTACACATGCATTCTGGACATCTTGGTTGCCTGTATATGCTTCGACCCTTTCTCCGAACAAGCACTCTTTGCGTTTCATCTATCATTTTTCTTACTCTCTCCTCGAAGTCTTTCCATTCTATGGCGCCATTCTCAGATAAAATTGCTGCAAATCTTTTCTTGTTGGGACGCAAGGTTGGAGCACGTCCACCACCATAATAAGTTCGGTATCCAGTAACCAATGAGGAAAGCTGGCTTCCTGAATCTGTCATGGCAAAAACATCTGAAGTTGCACAGGCAATGAAATCCAACGCTGCCATCTGCGAGAGGGACACAGGACAAATCAGAGATCAGTACAGACTATCCAATTGCTTATTAAACAAAGATTAGTCCGGATTTCTAAAAACTTTATTTTAGAATTAGTATATAATCCAATGTGTTTCCCAGTGTGTTTGGAACAAGGATTAGACTGTCTTTTATATTGACGAGATGCATATTTCTTTAAGAATTATAACAGTTTAATATGGGAATGCAACAAAAAGTTTCTTAATGGTGTATCTACTGAACTGAATCATCAATCTTCACTACCTAGAGCTCGTATCACCTTCGCGTGAGATGATCATTTACCGTGGTGAATCACAAGTTCAATTCTTGACTATGGTTTCAGACTAGCATGTTCATAAAATGCTTTCATGACAATGTCCTGCCACCTTGGTTATAAAAAACCATGTACATCTGAATCAGAAATCTAGCTGGTATATGTTCCTAATTTACATGTTATAAAGAATTCCAATGTTTAAGATTTGTTCTGGCGATAAGAATTCTGACATAAGCAAACATTCCCACATTTGTGCCCTTCTTCTCTACTGATTGTTCACCAAGGCCTCCCAGGCCTGTCAATGGAATCCTATGTGCACTTAAACAATATTTCATATTCAACTTTTGAATGGTGGGTGCAGAATATGCATGGGAATCCTGGGCCCTCGCTAATGGAAAGTAGGAAATGTTAGGCGCATGATGAGACTATATAAAGTGAACGGGAGGATGGATGAAAAGAACTTGATTAGGGTCAGAGAAAGCTACCAAATGATAAAACTTCTCTGTGATAGTCACTTTTGAAAATATATCATAGAGATTGACTAGCATAGATACCAAGCTTCTGCATATATACAAATAAGAATGTTTTGTTAATCCCTAGGATACCAAGACATTGTGATGATTTCCACTTGTACTGTTAACCTCATAAATCACCCCCAGATATACAGACCTAAAAAATGCACTTCATATTGAAAATCATCAAATTAACCATTAATTCAGAGTGCCTTAGCATGGATTGAGCTTCGTGTCAGCCTGCTTTCCTTAGAGATGACAGTGACCAATCACAGGTCGATAATCAACATGTAAAATCTTCCAATCTAGCTGATTAATTTGAGATACAACTCCTTGTGAATCCATTAATTAGCTGAATCATCAGCAGAAGGTAAATATTCTCAAATTACGAAAAGAAATATTTTAGATATTCCTGCAACTCTATAAATCCTGAAGGCAAGAGACATGAAACTAGAGTTGTTAACCAATCCCATGGGACTATAGCATGGTAACAGAAGGACTTGGGCTAGGCCAAACTCTGATTAAAATTTGGAAAGAGAAAAACTTGCATTTTTTGCATTTTATATTTTTCAGTTCAAGTTAAATCTCCCTAGATAGATGCACACACACACAGAGCTGCATGATCACCTGGGATGAGAAATTCATGAAAGGTGCAAGTTCTGTTGGAGTGAGCAAATCTTCCTTCGTGATCAAATTTGGGTAAAGGCTAGTGAATGGAAGCATCCTCGACTGCCCACCATATAAATGAGACCCAGCAAGATAGATGTAAGTTTTGTGTTTGTAGCCAAGAGCCGAAAGCATGAGAGCTGCTTCTTCGGGTGTCAATGGACATCTGCCCAATTTCCTCAATTCTGCAGGAGAGGGGAACCTGAAAGAAATCAGACATAAAATATATCCTATTAATGAAATGGCAATCAGTAACCTAACGAAGAACTTTGCTAAGGCCACTGATATCCAAATAGGCTAATGCATGTTGTTTGTGCTTTTAAACTACTCTAAGCTGCATATTATAGTCTAATCACTCAGACAATGAAAAACAAGCACAAGCCAGTGAATTCATCAGGCTGGCCAAAAGTGAGTTTGTATCAATACATGACCACCTGATAATGGGACCATTTAATTCTCAGTTCATCATCTGAAGGATCAATGTTAAGCAAACAGTTCATGAGCACAAGCTAGTGAATTCATCAGGTTGGCCAAGAGTGAGTTTGTAACAATACATGACCACCTAATGATGGGACCAGTTCAATTCTCAGTTCATCATGAGCGCACATCATTAGGTAAGATGTACAGCCCAAAATTTATTATGTAGAGGTTGTTTTCAAGACTGAATTAGCAGGCATCTATAGCAGAGTTTTTCGTCTAAAATTCAGAAGAAGAAACGTAACTTTGTCTCTTCCCTGCGCTTGACCAGCAAAGGAAAATGTATGTTCCTGTAGGCTTGCAACTCCTTTCCCTCATTTTCTCCTCCTCCAAAATCGCATAGTGAGTATGCTACCATATCCATTTCAAATCTCAAGTGCAATGCAAGATATTTGGATGGACCTCTTGAGCCTTCATTCTGATTCTCAGGACTAGTTGGCATGAAATTCCCAAACAAGTGTTTGTCTATTAAGCTGTGCTGTCCATTGTACTTCCGGATCCTCCTAACCAATAAAGAACCAACTTGCTGAATTTTTGGCACAAACTTCAATGCGTGGAAGTTGCATTTGCATCTTAATCTCTGAAAAGCAAATGTAGCGGTTAGTTCAGACAAGGAGCATGCACAAAAATATTGAATAGACTTTAAAGAAATGTTCTGGATGATAGAGAATCATAATGTGTTGAAGAAAATGTACTAGAAATGCACAAGGCAATGATAGAAAGGTAGTAGATCAAGTTTCAGGACCTTTCTAAGAGTAAATGAAACTCGATGAAATGCACCAACTTGTATAAGAACCGTTGGAAATAATTTTAAACTGCTGTTCTACTTCAGATTGATAAAGACATTGCTGAAGGGTCTGAAACAAATAATAAGGAGTTGGGAAGAAGATTAAACTGTTGCTATATGGCCTGATGTCTGATTTTGTTGCCTGAACCATCTCCAATTGAAAGCTGTTAAATATATAATTGTTTGATTGTGTGGATCTAGAAGAAGAAGGCAGTCTTTTTCTTTTTTTCCTAGCATTCCATTCTACAACTCTCAACCCTTATCCTAGTTCACTTTATATCCAATCAATGCCAGGTTAAGATTACTCGGACGATAACAGGTAGATATCTTGAAATTGATAGGACTCGAAATAGACTACAATGCAAAAGAGCCAAAAAGGTACCTTTTTTCTTGAAACAAATAAAACTTCATTTCCTCTCATTCTATTAACAAGATGGAATAGAGTAGGACACATCATTTGACTTGAAAGATTGTCTTGCCACTGTGGGCAGTCGAAGACTTCACTGGCCCTTAAATACTTGTAGATGCAAGGCTAATGGTTTTTACTCATAGCGTGATGTAGGAGTTGACTACATGCAAATATTTCTCAAAGAAACTATTTATGGGGTTACAACCAAGCATTCCTGCTATAAGATTATATTTAAAATTTACAACCCATTAAAAGGAGGTCAAATAATGTCATAAACCCAAAGCCAAAAAAAGGAGAAAGTGGAACAAAGGAACAACACTACATATAAACTCATAGTTAGTAAACTTTATTACACTGAAAGCATGTGGGAAGTCTAGAACCCTGAAAAAGAGATAAACAGGCCAGTGCAGCTTAGATTGAAGAAATATCGCACTCACAAAAATACAAAAAAGTCTATAGAATTATTGTTCCTTGGTAATTTGTTTTGAAGGAATTTGCAAGGCAATTTATTAAGGCAGAATAATTCAGAAACGACAGCAAACCAAGAAAAGGATCTATCAAATTATTCAAATAACCTGCAACTTTGAAGGCAGTGGATCAAAACCAAGCCGATTGCCAAATCCGAGGAAGTGAACGACTTCATTTTGTAGAAGAATAGGAAGTATTTCATTGATAAAATAGATTGATTTTGCCTCCTTCATAATATCAGCATCAGTTATCTGCAAATGAAGAAAGATAAGAACAGTCAAATGGCAACATTTCGCAACAAATCCCTAAATTTCTTGAAATGAAGAATGTGTCCTCATTCCTAATAAGAGAACATATTAAAGAGAATTTGTGGCAAGAATGTACCAGACTGCCAATTGCTTCCATGTCCAGTGACTGGAGATGAGAAGGCAGCTCCTTCACAATATTGATTTCATTCTTCAAATAATCTATGAAGTAGTCTTCTTGATAAATATCACCAAATTGGCTGCACTAACATCAAGTAAACAGTGCAAGTCTGAAAGAAGCTTCTGAACGATGCAAAAGGTATAATGGATGCAAATTACAAATTTACAACAGCACGTGTGATTTCAATAGACAGGAGAAAGAAGCAATCTTCTTGTTGCACTATCATACTGTCATGGCATACCTGGGATCCTTCCAAACACTGCTGTATAGAAACTTGGGAAGAACAAGAGTTGCATTGAGTAAAGAAGCAATGGCAACAGCATTGCATACCTGTCATCATCAACAACCACACAAAACATAAAATAATTCTATTTACTTAATAAATTGTTCTCTATATATCCATTCATCCAATGACTTTTTTCGTTTAAATGAAACAAGTCCTATTTACATGGGCAAAGCAAAGGTGGTATTAGTTCAGTATATCATGTTTCAAGTAGAAAATGTCTAGACATGATCATTCCATACATTTCTGTTCAATGATACCCATGAAACACAAGTTCTTTAAAATCAAAGCGATTTCGTAATCTTGAAAGAGTAATCATTCAAAATTTGTCTAAAGGAGCAAATGATGTGAGTAGATTGAATCTTACAGCTACTCGTTGTTGGTTCAGACCTCCATTTGCACTAATCACTATATACCCAGTACTTTTGATAGTCCTCTCTGTTCAACATAAACCATTTGAATACAGTGAAGTGCTCTCATACCTTGATAAGCATTATTATTGATAGGTAGGAAAAGGATGGACTAATTAACTATACAATGCATTGCTCATACTGAGACAAAGGACCAACGTGAGACAAAAATCACCTTGATTTTTATGATCATCTTTGTCTGCACAAGGTTGCCACGCAGATGCCTGTATATATGGTTCCGTCCATAGTGTCAATGAGTCTTGTCTGAACTGGTTCTGTGGACATGAAAAGGTTGCTGATATTAAGAAGAAGAAAAGGTAAAAGTGTGTTCCAAACAATACAAGATTCTTGGATCGAATATGTATCTAGGATGAGAACGTAATGATGTATATTGAGAATGAGCAAAGTTGCAAGGGGAATGAATAAAGTTGTATTGGAAATTTAAAAAGTTGTCATGAAAATTTAAAAACTATCTTGGAAAAGATAATGCAGATGCAATACAAGAAATGGCTTGGAAAATGTATAAAATATATATAAAAAAAATGCTACTATCAAGGGTAAAGTCAAGGTTGTATGTATGGTCTATCAGCTATAGCAAACCTCTAAAAGAGCATTCGAAGCCAAATCTAGAAGCCGTCTGTACATCACTTTAGGTATCTCGTCATTGTTAGAGTCTTTGATCCTCCCATTCTTCGGATGTACATGCACAAAACAAATTCCTATCAATTGCGTTTTTTGTGCATCATAAGCCCTTATAGAAAATACATGAAACGGATAAATGTAGTTATCAGCCACATTATTTTTACAGACATCACCGGACTAGTCGGTTAATGGACTGGAACATCCAACAGAACTTTTCATGGGGCATCCAGTCAGGATAACTGCACAAACTGCTAGGATTTCTAAAAAGTATGGCCCACAAGAACTAATTCTAGCGCTTATGAGTCGTGTCAATGCCAGTTAATCGGAGAATTAACAACAAGGAGCCGGTGGAAGAGACGAAAATTGGGAAGAGAAATGCGAGCATCCCGCCAAGCATCAATTTCTTTTTAAATCATGGCTTAGATATTCAGTTGACTTTTTTTGCATACTGACTATAGGTTGTTACTGAGCACATTGACAGCATGCATACCTGCGAACTGTCTGATCTTCTGTGGACAGCAGTACTCTGATTATGCAAGTGATGGGCAAGAGCCATCATCATAGAATCCAGCAGAAAGAAGGCACCTAAAAGCACAATGACAAAACCAATTGTTCTCACATGCTTGCACAGTAGCAGAGGAGCTCTCCTCCCTCCAGGAGTCCCTTTCGCCAAGCTGAACTGAATATTGCTATTCTTCAATCCATAAGGCAGTGCACATTTGGTTCCAGAGAGTTCGTGGCCCCCAACGGCCTTTCTCCAAACCGAAGCATCCCCACCAGGTAAAGAATCCAAAGATCTGTTCTTGCTGGTTTTCGTTGCAAAAGAAGGCATTTGAATATTCATTGGATCGCTCAACGATGGGATTGGGCGAGGAGGTTTAAGTGAGCCAGGCTTTCCCATGTGACAGACGTTGCGATACACCAGGATTCTTCATGAAGGATTGCTACCGGTAGAGAAGACACTCAGTCAAATGATTCTGCTTCTTTCAATCCTCCAAAAGCCTCCACTTTTGCCACTTGTTCGGAGGATAGAATCAAGCAAAGCATCAGATGGGAGCTTCTTGAAGAAATATTCTTACGATTCTATTGCCCCATCACAATAGAAGCCAGAATTCTCTCTCGAATCTAACAGCATATGCTAATAATCCAGAGAAGTAATCTATATAGAAAAAAGATTCGAGCTTTCCCAACGGAAACTGCAAAACTATAAATTTCTGTCTCTGTGGTTCCCATACGGAATGCAAAACCAAACACCAGAAAAGCAAACCGGCTTTTTAGAAACCCGTCTAAACTCCAATGCGAGATTGAGAAAAGGAGCGGAGATATTTCTTAGTAGAGCTAAGAGGAAGATTTCTCGCAGTTGGGCCTCTCCAGAAAGCAAAGATGGAATCGGAGTTTCGGGTGTGGAAATCGACGTTTAGAGATGGATTTGAAAGGAAGATAAGAAGTTGTTGGGACGAGGAGTGGAACGAAAGTGAATTTTCGAAGACAGGCAAAGAATCGCTATCCCAACGACCCACCCTCCACCAAACCGCGATTGCGATTTCTGAATTTCCATTTCCGAAACGAAGTTGGTCACGAATCAGAGCGAAAAAGAAAGCCATGAGAGAGAGAGAGAGAGCTGGAGCGAGGCAAGCAGCCGTTTTGGACTCGTACGTGCGCGGGAGTCGAACGCGAGCGGTTGGGAAGGCGTAACAACGGCCAGATGATCTGGATATTACGAAAGTAGCCTTTTCTTTTCGCCGGTTGTTTTGGCCATGGACGGGCAAGATGGCACTTGATTGACGATCTGGATCACTCATCCGTTGGGAAGATCTAAGGTGTGGATTGAGCTTACCAAGCTATCTGTAAAATCCATAAAACAGTAGCGATTGGGATGGAAGTTTTTAATATTTCGGCCACCTTATCCACGTGAGGCACATCTTGCTTCCAAAGTAAAAGATTATTCTTTAATGCAGATTTTCGTAGAACATTTGGTTGGAGGTTAACCGATGGCGATTCGAATAATAAAATTCATGTGATTTTCCTTTGTTTAATTATAAAATAGAGTAATGATTCAAGAATTATGTAAGCATAGAGCCCTTCATGCTTATCTTTCCTTTTTAAATTTTAAAATCTAAACTTTCTACATGTTTATCCATCTAGATTTATTTGCAAATTTAAAAATTTGGTAGCATGATAAAACAAAATGTTAATTTTAGAAGGGAAATGATCAATGGTCCAAAAAGCATATTTCTATTTTTAATTTTTTTTATAAAACTATTAATTTAGATATACTTAATCCATAAAACAAGTTTTATTATTTTTGAAGATATGTATATATTAATTTTGGATTTTTAAACATAGTATTGTTTCAGTATTAAAAATTCAAAATAAATATATACACATTTTCAAAAATGATAAAATCCTGTTTATAAATTAAATATGCTAGATTAACATGTTTATAAAAGATTTAAAAAACGAAAGGTATGCTTTTTGAATGGGTCTGAAACGATCGGTCCCATTTTAAACATATTTTAAAGTTTAAAAATTACGAGAATACTTCGGTGGAATTTTTTTTATATAACCCTTTTCATTTTTTATATTTTGATGATTGATGGAAAATCACTTCATCTATTATAACATATTTATATTATCAAGAAAACTCTTTTATTTGTCTAATATTAATATGCATGACTCCTGTCTGCAAATATATAAAATTAATATAATAAAATGGTTTAATGCTAAATATTAATTTTAAAGTAATATTTTCAATATCTAAATCATGTAATATTATTTGGATGAATAATTTTATAAAATATTTTTACATTTTAATACATATGTAAATAGATCTAAGTAGTTTTCCTAATTTATAAATAAATATATCTATTTTTAAGCAAATATGGTTCATCCATGTATTTGATTTGGATGAAATTTAAGCCGATAATATTAAATATAATAAATAAATTGGATTTTATGTCAATAGTTAATGTATCAAAAATGAAGAAAGGTACACGTAATCGCTTCTATATTGAGCAGCTGTAAAATTTAAGGGTAAGCATGGCGAGTTTCACGCTTGTATAAGATTATAAGCATGGAATCGCTGTTCTTATACTATTCAAAATCTCTGCAAGCCTGCAACGTGACACCATGTGAACAATAAATCAGATTATATAGAAAGATATTATTTAAATTAACGTAACAAGATATTGGAATCTAGGCAAATCGTTTAAAATTCTTGTATCCAAACTGGAGGAAACGTTCAATAATTAAGTATCTACGGTATTGAATTTGAAAATTATATTTTATAATCATTTTTATGTATTAAAATGAAGAAGTTCCACGGAGATTATCAAAGTAGATATTTGTTTCTCTTTGAATAAAATTAAAAACCTTAATGCAAACTGTCAGTTGCACTCAACCGTGTTCCGGCAAACTCTCAGTCTGTCGGTAACACCCAATTATGGGTGCAACTTGGACGGATTCTAATCATATGTTCCCGAGAGCATAGAAGCCTCCATGCTCCCGGGTGCATGCATCCATTTTTTTATTTTTTTGAAATTTTTTTATAACACTGTTAATCTAGGTATATTTAACATGTGTATAAATTTTTACCATTTTTAGAGTATTTTAGATATTTATTTTTGATTTTTGAACATTTAAATTACCTAAATGCCATTGATTTTCAAAAATCAAAAATAAATATCTATAATACTCTAAAAATGGTAAAAATTTATAAACAAGTTAAAATACACCTAAATTAACACTCTTGTGAAGAAATTTTCAAAAAAATTAACAAAATGGGTGTATGCACCCGGGAGCATACGATTGAAATCCAACTTGGGCCGGGTTGAGCCCGAACTCGGCCCATTGAACCCGATTTTGAATTACGTTGAAACTTATTTTTTCGTAACTCAAACCCGATGAACCCGATTTGTAAATATAATAGGGTTAGAGTTCGAGCGATCCCAAACTCAATTTTTCATTTTATATTTATTATCAAATATATTATATACACACTATTTTAAACAATATTTCTTTATATTCTTTATATTTTATGTTATTATATCTATATTTGAATATATGTTTGACATACTGTAATTTTATTATAAATAAAGTATATTACTTTCATTTATATTTATTTTTATTTCTATCTGTTACTTTTTCACTCATTAATTTTCTTCGTTTATCTTATTTTTGATGTTAAATTTTTTCTAAAAATATTCTTTATATTACTATTTTTTAAAAATATGTAGTTTGATTATATATTACTATGTTTACTTATATGATTTATTATTATTATTATTTATTTATATGAAATTCTAAACTTATCACTTTCAAATAAAATATAAATTCATCAACATAAATTCCAATATGAAACTCAACTCAACCTGAGTTACAAAAATAGGATTAAGATTTAGGTTTTACAAATAGAACTAGGGATAGGGTTAGAATTGATATTTTATAAATAAAGTTAGGGTTATGGTCAAGGTAAACCCGAGTTTCACGAGCCCGAGTTGCACCGCTACACCCAATGGTGTTCCATAGGTCCAAGCAACTAGAAGAGGAAGAGAATGAGATTGAGAGAAAGATGGGGACGGATTATTACTATGTTGCGAACTAGAAAATTCTTCTTAAAGGAACAAAATGTTACATTGGAAAATGAGATGTTATGTTTTAAATTCAAATTTGTCTTACCAAAGAGTAGATGAAATTTTGAAGTCTTGCTATTTTCGGGCATATTTGGAAATGATAAAACTTTTGCATGAAGATAAGTTTTTGAAATTAGAAAAAATGAAGTGATACCGTAAGGGTAATGATTAGGAATAAAGATAATAATTTAAAATAGATAAGTTAATTGTTGGATAGTTGAATATAGTAGTTTATATAAAAAATACAAATGAATAATTAAAAATATAATACTTGTGAAAAATAAAAAAATTTAGTTGAAAAGTTTTATCTTAAAATAAGCACATACAAAGTGAATAAAATCAAAATATGTAGATTAATTGTATGAGTAGTTATATATAATTAATTGAAAAGTAAGAAAAGTGTATAAGAAGATATAAAAAATAATTATGAAATATGATAGTTATAAAAATTTTAAAATTTTAGATTGAAAGTTTGTAGTCATACATGTTCCAAAATTTTTTTTACTTGTATGGCACAATTGGCTATATCAAAAACTTTTAAAATCAAAACTTTTCAATATAAAACTTTTCGCTATCCAAAATCATATTATTTTTTAGTTATTTCTTAACATTTTTTTATATGACTATTCGACTTTGTAATCATTTTTACATAATTATATGCAACTAATTTATCTATTTTAACAATATTCACTCTACTTTTTATCATTAATCGACCTTATCATATCACATTATTTCTTCGATGTAAAAATTTTTTATACTAAAAACTTTTCAAATAATATTTGATCATGCACAAAACTTTTCAATTTCTAAAATTATCCTATTTTTTATTTATTTATTTATTTCTTTTTATATAACTATCTTACTTTTTAATCATTTCTACATAATTACTCATTCATCCGACATATCTATCTTAACTTTATTCTCTTTACTTCTCATCATTATTCCTATCATATCACATTTTTTTTTACATTTTAAAAACTTTTATATTAAAATTTTTTATCACTTTCTAAACACGTCTTTAAAGTTTTAAGACTCATGAAAGCACACCAATAGTATATAAAAACTTTTTCAATTTTTATTCTACTTTTTTTAATATTGATTCATTCTTCCCGGTACATAACCATACTCATGAAATATGTTCTTGTCTCGTCCCATTTTATTCCACTATCCTGTCACAATTGAGAAAAGTTTGTTTTGAGAATGCGAAAATTTCTTTTTAAAATGAGATATCTATCTTATTCTGATTGAATGCCGATGGAAACGGGCGTCCGATCTCTGCACCCGGGAGAAGGCAGCGTTGCCTGCTCCCGGGCGCATACAACTATTTTTTTATTTTTTTAAAAAAAAAATTTCATAAACTTGTTAGCCCAAGTGTATTTAACGTATGTATAAATTTTTACCATTTTTGGAGATTTTTAGATATTTATTTTTGATTTTTGAAAATTAGTGGCATTTTAGTAATTTAAAATTACCTAAAATGCCACTGATTTTCAAAAATAAAAAATTAATATCTAAAATACTCCAAAAATGGTAAAAATTTATACACATGTTAAAAACACCTATATTAACATTTTTATAAAAAAAATTCAAAAAAAAATAAAAAAATAGGTGTGTGCACCCGGGAGCAGGCAACGCTGCCGGTACGAGAGTTCTCACTGCTGTTCAATGGGAACTCTTTTAATTTTTAATTCTATTTTAATAATCAAACCATATATATTCTTCAAAATATGATTTTAACCCTTCATATTCAAATAATATAAATCAAATGATGCTAATTGAGAATTATAAAATAGAAGGATATCAATGATGTATAATTTTTAGATTACAAGTAATATCCACAATAATATTTTGTATCATCTTAAACGTTACGTACATGTGTTTTATCTAAGTCATGATTCTATACAATACATTGTATATCAGTTTATCGTACAATATTCAATTTTTTCTTTTTCTTTTTTATTTTTTTCTTCGTAAAAGTATTTTCTTAAATGTACTAAGTTTTTTCATTTTATAATACTTTTACATATTAATTTTTATTTTTAAAAAACATGGGCATATAAGTCATTTTTTATCCCTTAAACATGTGATTTTAAAAATTAAAAAATAAATATATAAAAGTATTCTCAGATGACAAAACTTAGTACACGAATTAAATACACTTAAGAAAACATGTTTGTGAAGAAAAGATAAATAGGCAAAAATAAAATGAAAAATTGAATATTGTATGATAAACTAATATATAATATATTGCATAGTATCATGACTCATTTTATCCACATGAGTTTGAAAAAATCTTTTTATTTTGATAAAAGTAGTCTACATCAGTTTTTAAATATGTAGTTTATATAATTTTTACTTATTTAAGGTCACAATAATATCTAACTCTTTTTTGCTGTGAATAGTTAAAATCATATTTTAAATAATATACAGTTAGATTATTAAAATATAATTTAAAAATAAAATTCAAAAGAGTTTCCATTAACAGCAGTAGGAACTAAATTCGCAACCAAGCTATTCTCCACGGCAATCTCTAATGAAACTTAGGGTCGCGCCAATAGAGACGACTTCATTTGGGAACTCAAGTCCCATCAACGTCAATCAGAAATTTTTTAAAATTTAATTTATTTCAATAACCTAATCATACATATTATTTAAAATATGATTTTAACCATTCACAATGAAAATAAAAATGAAATATTATTGTAACCTTAAGTAACTAAAAAACATAAAAATTATATATTTAATATGCAAAAATTGGTGTGAAATGCTTTTATCAAAATAAAAAACTTTTTATATTTAAAAATAAAATTCGAGAGAGTTTCCATTACCAGCCGTAGGAACTGAATTCTCAACGAAGCTATTCTCCACAATAATCTCTAATGAAACTAAGGTCACGCCAATATAGAACAACTTTATTGAGAACTCAATTCCCTAATTCCCTTCAACGTCAATGAGAACTTTTTTAAACTTAAATTTTATTTTAATAATTTAATCATACATATTATTTAAAATATGATTTTAACCATTCACAATGAAAATAAAAATCAAATATTATTGTGACCTTAAGTAACTAAAAATCATAAAAATTATATATTTAACATATAAAAATTGATGTGAAATGCTTTTATCAAAATAAAAAACTTTTTAAAACTCGTTTAGATAAAATACATGTATATATATATAACATTTAGATGATACAAATATCGTTGTGGATATTACTTATAATCTAAAAATATATATCATTAATATCTTTCTATCATAGTTTTTTAATTAGCATCATTTGAATTGTATTATTTTCACTGTAAATGATTGATATCATATTTTAAAGAATGTATAAGGTTAGATTATTAAAATAAATTTTAAAAGAGATTTCCATCAACAGCGGTGGGACCTCGAAGCGTTGCGGAGAGGTCGCGGCTACCATCCGACTTGGCTTCCATTCTCCAACGGTCTCACCCGTTCGCTTTGAAGCTTGAACGAGCTGCTGGCCTGTCCAGACTTGCGTGGTACTTAGTAAGCAAGACATTGATGCCGTGTGCGGAGAAGGTAACTGAATTAAATCTGTATTCTTATTTTCAAGATGGTTTTTCAAAATTTAAAATAAATTTTTCATAATTTTTTTATATTTTCAGTACAACTTTTTTTTTTATCATCAACATACATCATTGCATTTTCATCCTAATAAAAATTTCATTCAAGAATCTTATTTAGCATAGAAAAGTTCTTAAAAATTTTTAAAAAATGATTTAATACTTAGTAAGCAAGAAAGCCTTCATGTTTACTCTTAATTTTTAAAATTTAAACTATTCATCAGGTTAAATGCATATTGTTTTATTATCTACCAAAAATGTATTTCGTTGAAAATTTGCATCTTCTAAACAATGGTATCTTTAAGAGTGATCGTGCAGTAAATCGCTGGAAGTTGGTGCCGCATGTACGATTTGCCACTTCTCAATATTTTATTTTTTCATTTTTATCCTTATATTCCAATTATTTCTTCATACCAATCATCTCCAACAAACTTATGTATTCCAACTATATCACTATTATTTGCTATCATTCACACATTTCTCAAAATATTTCTTTTTCTATTTTTCACTATTTCCAATAATTTCACAAATTTTTACATTACCAAATGTCTCCGTAACATAAATATAATTTACAAATGTACAAAAGTTTGCAATCATGTAGATTTTAGAATCATAAATAAATACAAATGGATATACATGATAAGTAAATCTACATCTTTGAGAAAATTTTAAAATTAAAAAATCAAGAGTAAATATGGAGACTTTCATACTTATGCAAGTATTAGATCATTTCCAAAATAAAAAGTTGTATAGAAAATAAAAAAAGTGGTTTGGTATTTTTTTATGAATAAGAAAAATGTTTTTAAAAAATAGAAGATTTCATTCCCTTCTCATCTTATCTTCTGGCATCCAAGTTGTGAACGTGGCCCAAAATAAATAAAAAATCTTCATCATAAAATAAACATAATAGACCATACAAGTAACGTCATTTGTTTATATCTTTGAATCTATTATAACTTGTACGCAAAGTTTAACAAATAAACTTTATCTACAATATATAAATGTTTTTTAATTCAAACAACACGAATAGTTTGGATTTTGCCCTTAAAGGTGTTTTTCTTTAGCTATGAAAATTTTTAACATCAATCATTTTATCTCATTTGAAAAACTTCATATAAAAAAAATTTTCATCTAAAGATGTGTTTGAAAAATAATAAAACTTTTAACGATAAATTTTTGGTGAAAAAATTTTGAAATAAGAGAAAATAATAATATATGATAGGATTAATGATGAGAAACAAAGATATAAAGTTAAAATAGATAGATTAGATGCATAGATTTATGGATAGTTGTGTAGAAATGATTGAAAAATATGACAATTATACCAAAAGAAATGAAAAAATAATTAAAAACTTCTGCTTCTATATGACCGGGTTATATAGAAACGGAGTCATGTAACCCTTTAAAATCTACGATTTTGATTTTTGATGAAAAATCTAATTCATTTATTATATTTAACATTATTTATTTATCTAGAAGATCGAGTTTCATCCCAATCAAATATGTTTATGGGCCATATTTATTAAAAAAATGTATATATTTATGTGTAAATTATGAAAAATGCTAACATATCAATTTTAAAATAGTATTTTCAACATAAAGACCGTCTAAAATATTATTTCTATATAAATAAATGATTCTATAAAGTATTATTACATTATAATAAATGTGTAAAGAAAACTAGACATTTTTAATAATTTACACGCGAATATATATTTTTTATCAAGTGTGACTCATAAACATACTTGACTGGGATGAAACTTAATCTTTTAGATAAACGAATGATGTTAAATATAATGAATGAATTGAATTCTTCATTAAGAATTAAAATCTTAGATTTTGAAGGGATTACATGGGTCTGAACCCTATAATTAAAAAATAAGATAATTGCGGAGAGTAGAAAATTTTAGATTAAAAAACTTTAAGTATTAAGAAATATTCTCTAAAACTTTTATGATTTTTTAAACACTCCGTGAACCAAACATTTCCATATTTATCTAGGAAAAGATGGAATGTTTCTATCGTATGGCCTTTTCATTTTCTTAAAAGAAAAAACTCAATACAAATTTATTATATTTATCCAAGTGTATTTATTTATGATTCAAAAAGTTAATTTTATTGAAACATTTATATATCCTACATTTTTGAAAATTAGTAATTATATATTTACTTTCAAAAATAATACTTTTACAAAATATAAATTTCCAGTGAAATTATTTTTGATATCATGATAAAACAAAATGTGTCCAACATGATAAATTGTTAAAATTTAAAAAAATTTCATATAGGCTCTACATTTATTGAATCGTTATTAGTTGTAAAATATTTAAAACATAAATTATCTAAAAATACATATTAAATTTACAAAAAGCAGAATTATTAATTATTAGGTACTATCAACTCAAATAAACATTTCCATAATTTTATCCAAGAACCACTTAAAAATTAAAATGTAATATATACAGTTCACCTTAATCCCAATTTTACTTGTTGCGAGAGCTCAAGGCTGCACTCTGGAGTAAAAGAAATAAAGTTAAGATATATAGTGTAGTAGTAGGAAAAGATACCGATATTTAAATGATTGCAAAGTATGGCTGCGAAAAACTATTTTTTCCTTTTACTTCATCTTAGACCCACCCCTCGTGTTAAACAAAAATTATAATCAGAGCAAAGATGACCATAATGACGGATCCCATAATGACTGTACAAGGCAGGCTTCATATTAACTCCCACGAAGCCGACTAGATTTACATTTTTGTTTTGTTTTGTTTTTTTGTTTTATAAAATATATTATCTTAATTAATGCACTTGAAATTCAATAAAAATATAATCAATATGACATAAAAAACTTATAATCACACTTGCTACCGCTCTATTGGCCGTATATAATTTTTACTGGTATGCGTACATTTATTTTAAATATCTATTTCAAAGAAGTTTTTGAGACATTCTTGCAAATAGAAAAAAATAATTTTTTTCATCTAAAAATTTAGAGACACACCTCCCAAATAATTAAAAGAGAACATCTACTCTAATCTAAAAATTTGAAAATATAACTCCCAAATAATTGACAGGACAAAATACCCTGCCCTCCATTCGAAACCACAGTGATTTACTATTGGGTATTGGCTTTTATCTCGATGCTTGAAACTGTGCATAAATTCTAAAATACTTAATTGTTATCCAATTGCTTTAACACTTTCGATACTTATTCCTAACTTAATATACCAAACTGTTTTCAACCATAACACAACCGAATTTTTAGAAGTAATGAGATTAATTTTTTAAAATAAATTGCATAGAGATTAGGGTAGGATGTTAGAATTTTAGAAAATGTGTTATGATTTGGATTAGTTGTACTTGAATCCAACGGTGTCGTAGACATTGCTTCTAATTATTTTTAAAGAATCATTTGTATTTACCTCGATTTATATAAAAATTCAATTAAAATAAATTTCAAATATGCCCACAATTTTTACTCATACATGATCACACATTAATAAAAATAAGAATATGAAAAATACATTTTTACCATGTTTACAAATATGACAATGAAAAACATGTTTTTACCAAAATATCCTCAATTAAAACCTAAACATGTGTAGAAGATAAACTATTTGCTAATATTGTTATCAAAACACTATGTGACAACATGCGAAGAAAATCGTTCATTAATCAAAGTGGAGAAGAAAAATTGAGGTTTTAGTCTAGGGTATTTTGGTAAAAAAATCATGCAAGCATTGACATATTTAAAAATATGATAAAATTGAGTAATCATACTGCTATTTCTGTTTGTTAGGTGGAAAATGTATGGTAATACCCATAAATAAGTGTAAAATTTGTGATAATATTCAAATTAATCATTTTTTATATCTATAAAGTATTTTAGGTGGAAGAATATACTACATGACTTCAGTCCAAATAAAATAAAAAGCAGAAAAAAAAAGGAACCTCGAGGGGGCTACTCAAGCTAATCCCCGGACACACAACGCCGGACGCTGAGACGCGGGATTACGGGACTGCCGCTAAATATCATAACAATAAGGTCTGCTTTGCAATTGTACAAAGTTACAGGGTTTACTTTACAAAAAGTCCATGGTATTCCAGGCAAAGATAAGGGCATTTACGTCTTTCGTAGAACCCTTGCGTTTGCAGCTCACTTCTCCCACCCTTGCACTAAAACCCTGCCCCAACGTAGCTCTAAAGCCATGCATTCCTTCAGAAACCTCTGAGGCAGTCCATGGCGCCATTTCATTCGCTTATACATCACGGGCGTCGCCCTTGCTTCAATCTCTTTCCGCCTCCTTCATTCAGTAGAAATCTCGGGCTTCTAAAATTTTCCTATTTTCACCTCACTCCGCAGTCCCCAGCTCCAAAACCCTCCAATGATCGTCCCATTTTCGCAATTCTAGGGCTTTCAAGACAGCTTTGCTCATCTTCATCACCGTCTTCCAATCCCCAGACAGAGACCGAGACTGCTGTTCCAGCCAGAAATCGTTCTCCTTCGACGTTGGTTAGACCCATTTCCTACCCCGCAAAACCGGTAGACGAATCTCCGGCTGAGGAACCAGCACGGCCTTCCCGGCAGGAACGAGAGGCCTGGAGAAGAGCTGCTTCCGGGCAACCGGAAACCGATGCCACTGCGACAGAGGCCCGCCAGTGGACCCGAGAAGACATTCGGTACGTGAAGGATTCCCCGTCGATCTCACCAGTTTCATATGCGCCGAGAGTGGCACCGCTTCCAGAAGACAATGTTGTTGCTGATGAGGTGCCGAAGGTGCAGGAAGGGAGGTGGGAGAGGAATGAGGAGCTGGAGCAGGAGAGGAGGAAGATTGTAGCAGAGCAGGAGAGGAGGAAGTTCGCAGCAGAGTTCCAGCTGCGGAAGGTTTTGAAGGAGCAAGAGGAGGATTTGCCTTTTCCAACGCTTATCACGGTGGAAAAGAAACCGCCAAAGCCAATTTTTGACTTGCAGGATGCAATCAAAGAAGTGAAGGTCGGTATTTGCTTCATCAGTTGTGTACTTTTTGCAATTCTTCCTCTTCCACAAGGATTGTGATCTTTTGTTACTCATTTTTGTTCGTTGAATGCATGATTCCTACTGAAATCTGGATATTATAGAGGGTAGAGGTAGCTAGTGCCGAAAGTGATAAAAGAAAAAAGAAAGGTGGAAACTTTTCCTCTGCACTATTATTCTCACGATGTCTCCAATTGGTCCTTGTTTATGATATGTCAGATTTCACAGCAAGACTCGGACAATCCTTGCAACATTTATCCAACGATCAAGATATATATATTTAAAATTTTTCTTCCAAGCCAAGAAAGAGGTTCCACAAGATGCTTGAGGCATTCAACTTTTATCGTTGGTCTTTTTAGTGGCCTGAACTAATTCAATCCTGAATTGGCATATGAACTGGATGTGGAGAAAATAGGGGAAATTATGGACTTCGTATCATCATTTAGAGAAGGGCATAAATCTGTTGACTTCTAAAAACTTGACCTGGTTGAGCTTTGTTAAATGACTTGGCTGATTTTCTACCAGTCTCTTGTATGGCTGTCTTTTTTCGAGTTAAGTTGACTTACACTAGTTTGAGTTTCTGAGTCACAGTGTGCATCAACTGTTATGTTATCAAGCTGTTAGAACTGGAAATGATTGGGCATAAACGAAGACCCTCACAACTTCTGTCTAATGATCCTATAATGCCTTTTTGGCTTCATGTTTTTAAGTACCCTCACAACTTCTGTCTAATGATCCTATAATGCCTTTCTGGCTTCATGTTTTTAAGTATTTCCTGCTTTGCAGTATACATTGCTTGTTTCTTGAGGCCCATATCTTGGTGGATACATAATCATTTTGAGGTGACGAAAACTAGTATTTTGCTTCAGCAATACTATGTCTAAAGTTATAAACATGTGAATTACCAAGCCGATTTTCTCTTAGTTGATTATGGTGCATTCATTGTGACTAAGACTAGCAAGAAAATCTATCCCTCATTGCCCAATCCTAGCCTTTCCTAAGCTAGGCAATGTTTGATTTCTTGTTGGTCAAATGCCTAGTACCTTCTATTATAACTTGAAATGCACTTCCTTAAATTTTTTCCAAATTTTTCAGTCTACCAGACTGCCACAAATGGGCTACAAAGTTCGATAACCTCCATATTTCTGCAGATTCTTCTCTATGTCATGACATTTTTGGGAAAAAAAACCTCTTCTTTTTTGTGTTGTTAAAAACCATGGTCAAGTATGGCTATTAAATCATCCAATCCATTTCTCATGGGTTGCATGTGGCAACATTAGGTGCCTGATATAATTTTTTCGCTTGTGAAAAGTAATAAGAGTACTTGATTAGATAATTTGTTTGCTCGTGTTGTTGGACAGTTAAAATGGAGTGTATTTGGGATAAAAGAAATGATACTGCTTCTTGGTAAATGCAAAATTTTGTGACAAGGATCACTTTCAATTCATCAATGCCAACAAAGGAGAGTTTAGTTTAATGCATACTTCTTTTTTCTTTTGTTTTTGTTTTTTTCTGGCAAATGTTTTTACCTCCAAAACCAGACAAGGGAATGTTGTGATATCTTCTTGATAGTGTTGACACCTTATAAATCATGAGGTGGCTTTGTCTTTGTGATGTGGAGGAATAGCACTTTTTAAACGGTCTCCCTGAAGTATTAAAAATGTGATGATTTTGTCAATTCTCGTCAAAAAAGTTATTTGAAAAGACCCAACAAGTTATTGTTTGATTCTGATTTAATTTCTGGCTGAAATCTTCTCCCTAAACTGTTTGATAATTCCTCTGACATCTGTCTTTTTACCATGTCATACTTGTGACATTTTGGTTGTCTTTGGTAATTGCCATCATATTTCCTTAGTTTAACATGCATTATATGAAGCAAAATTGTCTCATTGTCTGGTTTAGCTCGTCATTCATATCTTTTTGCCTTACAACTGCAAAACATTGCTGGCCTTATTTTTTCTTTTATTTCCTATTTTTTGATTGGTTTTATTTCCTATTTTTAATTGTGGAAGGATATGCGATTTTTGTTATCTATTTAAATTTCTGCTATTTCTTCTGACCTTCTTATTACTATTCATGCCACTTGTATCATAGTTTTTGCATGGTTTCCCATTGACTAGGCATTCAGCTATTGTTAATTTCTTATATCATTTCTAGTCATTCCTCAGGCTAATGCCAAGCGGAAGTTCATTGAAACTGTTGAAGCACATGTGAACTTGGGTGTTGATCCTCGGAGAGGAGACCAGGTGTATTTCGCTTATTCATTCCTTTCAATGCCCATTTTAGGATTCTCTAGGATTTGATGCATTGATCCACCATTGATTTGCTAATTATGGCCAAATGAATTGCTATTCATGCATCTCGAATTTTATCTGCATATACTTGTATCCATTCAATATTTACTTTTGTAAAGTCCTTTTTTCTCTTTTGCTGGCATTCTTGGCTCTTTGAATAATTTATTTCTAAGAATTAGAATGTTCATTTGTTGCATGCAAATCATATTGCTTGTTGTTCCTGCTGCTCTCCATCTGCTAACCATTTCTTAATTGAACCATGTATTGATAATAGTAATATACTAATGGAAAAGTCCAATATATTAATGGAAAAGTCTATCACTACATAAAGCTCTATATCCATGGCCATTTTCTATTAGCCAACCAAAGCCAAAAATCAAACGAAAATAATTAAAAGAACTACTTTGTGGTCTTCCTTAATATGATTTTGTAGATATTGGTAATTGCTTAAAAGGGCTATGCTTCTTTGTAACTAGGTTACATGGAAGTGGAGCCATGTAACCCCTTCAAATTATAAGGCTTTGATCATTGATGGAAAATTCAATCCATTTATTGTATTTAACATCATTTGTTTAGTTAAGGGACCGAGTTTTATCCAAATCAAGTACGTGCATGGGCCACATTTGCTAATATATATATATATATATATATATATATTCATTCGTAAATTATAAAAAACGCTTAGATTTATTTACACATATATTATAATATAACAATACTTTATAGAATCATTTATTCACATAGAAATGATATTTTGAACGGTTCAAATGTTGAAAATGCTACCTTAAAATTGGTATTTTAGTGCTAAACTATTTATTATGGGGATTTTACACATTTATAGATGAGACCTATATACAGTGATACTTGATAAATGGGAGGATTTTCCATGATAATATAAATGATGCTAAATACAATGGACGAAGTGGATTTTCCATCAACCATCAAGATTTTAGATATGGAGGGGGTCAAATAGAAAAGGGGTTTCATAGAAGTGAGCCTGTATTTAAAATAATTACTGTCCAGTCTTCCTTCCTTCAGTTGCTCTGATCTCGTAGAAGAAATGGATTTTTTTAGACCCCCGTTTATCATCTCCCAAAATTCGGCTTGATATTGTTCATCCATTTATTATTATTTTTTTAAAACTAGTTTTGATGCATCTAATGGAGTCTAACATTGAAAGAAGAAAATGTGGTTTTCTTCAACATGAGTGAAATTGTCTTGCTTTCACAACCGTGTCCTCTTTTGCCAATACGTTGGGCCTGTATTAGAGGATAGAAAGCCATGCCTGTGGATATTGTTCAATACGGCTCCCTTTTTCCCTGAGTCAGTAATATAATATCATATCCTCTTTCAGCATCAGCCATTGTAAATATGAATATGCCCAGTTGATCCAGTATGATATGGATTTTTTTGAACGAACCTCCTGTTTCCCACTTCCTTGTCATTCCTACTTCTTGTCAGGAAAGAAGCATGTTATCAAAAATAAATCTTGCACCCAAAGCTTGTGGCATAAAACAGATATCCCAAGAATCTTCACTATTTTGATTTGCCAATATTTGCCAATATCTTCTAACCACTTTCCTTTCTGATTTATGACAAAATAGGTAATGGCAAGTTTGATAATGGATCAGATATCACATATTTGTCAATAGCAGGACTGATCTGGAGCATTTTTTTTGTTATAACTTATTGGGAATTTGGAATATTTTCATCAGCCTGTGCTCATTTTTTCTTGGAAGGGCACTGCATCATGCCTTGTCAAGACCCTTTAAGGCCTTATTGTTTCTAGTACTTTTAGGATCTGATTTATCCGTTAACTCATTGGTGTTTCTTTTTCAAAGAATTGCATTGATGGTTTGTTAATTCTCTGATTTAAAAAAATGATAAACTAAAAAGAAAAAATAATGTATAAGACAAATTATATAGAAAAAACAAAGAAAATTTTTCACTAGTATCTGAAACTATAAATTTTATTCCAGATGGTACGTGGTGCTGCAACTTTGCCTCATGGTACAGGAAAGGTACTTATTCTTTCTTCCAGAAGCAATTGTTGGCTAAAAAATATAATTAACTAAATGATTCTTCAACTTTTCTCAAGTCCTAGTATATTTCCTTTAGACAGTAAGAGTAGCTGTATTTGCTGAAGGGGCTGCTGCAGAAGAAGCCAGAGGTGCAGGGGCTGATGTTGTCGGCGGGGATGAACTCATCGAAGCAGTCAAAAATGGTATAATGCCTTTCTGTATTTCTGTACAAGTTATATGCAAACAGACAAACTGATTTTGAAAATAATTTCAGCTGTGCCAATGATTTGAATGTTTTTGCAAATATACCAACCATTGGAAAAAAAAAGAATGCAGTTGTATCAAGTTCAATAACCACTGTCTATTGGTAGACAAATTCATTTTCAATCCTTATTCCATTATTAAATAGGCCTAAAACGCCCTTTTGATTATAAAAATAGAAAATAGGAAGACAATTTCTTAAGAGTATTGAGCTTACAATGGGCAAAGTATCTGAATAAATTAGATTAACCAGAGCATAATAATGTTGAGAAAAACGCAACTTAATTCTTCACTTTTTTTGGTTCTTGTAGATAATATCAATTTTTTTATTTTTTGTTGGGTTAATGGCAGGACATAATTTTCTCCTTAAGCATGCGTGGGATAGATATACCAAAAGTGATTGCTTGGCAAGGCTTGTGTTGTTGAAATTTTTTCCTCATGCATGCCTGGGATAACAATATGATCAAAATTGATGTTATTGTAATTTTTGGATGAGTGGACCTTTATCTGTATGGTCTACAATATAATACTTTTCATGTGGACCACTACTACAACCAAGTTTTTAAATGATGGCTTAAATACTCAAAGCATTTCATCGAATTGTATCGTGTTAAAGGTAATCCAATTTTGTCATTTTCAAGGTAATTTGGCAATGTGGGATCTAAAATGGCATTTAGGTACTTTTATATGAAAACTAAAAACTTTTCAAATTACGATATGCTGATTTACCTCCTAATTTTTTGACTGGGATTTCAAAATGATGAGAGCTATCTGGTGGAGATGCTGGAATGAAGCTGTGGGACCAGCGTTGCTGTGGACAGTCGAAGATTTTAAAGGGGCTTAGGGTGGCAGAAGTGGTTGTGGGGGTACAGTGTGGAAAATTATGGTGTCAGGGTTAGTTAGAGGCAAGACATAGGAAAGGGCATTTGTAAGCTTATGGATGGAAGTGGAAAAATTTGTATTACTATTATGTTTCTGTGAGTTGGTGTAGGACTGTACGTGCAAAAACTTTTAAATCATTGGTATGATATCAATTATTTTCGGAATCTGCTGGTATATTTGCAAATAACTCCTGTATGAACTGCAAGGATTCGAAAAAATTCATTCTTCAAGGAAAGTTCAATTTTTGTCACAATGTGCAACCACCTGTGATCCTGTGATTGGCACCTTACTGGTTAAGTCTTATATTTTGCCTCATTCTTTTTTGGAGAATATTTGATGCATAATCACATAAGTGGTTGATAAATTTGCTGCCCCTGGAGATAATTCTCACCTGATGGAAATTTCCGCCATCCATGACTCTGCATCCTCCAGATCTTTCATTGTTTTACCATGCTTTTTAGCTGTCTTGACAGCTCACTAATCATCAGGAACTTCCATGAAAATGAGCCACTCGAGGTACAATCTCCCTATTCTGTGATGTAAGATGAAGGTTTTGGTTCTGCAGCTGGTAGTTCCCTCGCCGTCTTTAACTATGTTTTGTTTCCAACATAAATGTTTACCTATGTTTTACTGGCTTCACAAATTTTCTTGTCCTTTAGTAAACAGAAGTTCTATTAGCTTCTTCAGTTGATTGAAATGCCTTCTTCACTTGACTTGTTTGTTGCAAGGGTGAAATTTTGGCTAATCTAAAAAAATGTATTGTGGTTGCAATGTCCAGTATATCCTTATAACAGAGCTTTAGGACCGGTAATCGTTCTGGCCTCCTTCAGGAATATGCAGGTCCTAATGAATGTAGAACGTTATCTTTTCTTTGTTATGGACGTTGGTAACGGAGTGGGTCTTTGAAGCCTGAACAGTGGAATGTGCATGCGGTGTATACTGAACTAAGCAGTTGGAGAATATAAATCTTATTGGAAAAATATGAAGTGTAAAAAGCACATAAAAATTGTGAATAATCCTTTTTTATTTGAGCTTGTGTACTTTTTTGTGGCCAAAAATATGAATTATAAAGCATGTTAAAAAATCATGATGTCGTGCCCGAAAGTTAACTGCGTATATGATTTTGCCCTTTGAATTTGAAATCCTGCAGGTGGAGGCAAGCTAAATTTTGACAAGTGTATATCAACTCCTACCTTTATGCCACGTCTTGGAAAGGTTTGACATTTTCGCTACTTATTTGGCATATGATGGCCAATTTTATAGGTTTTCATATTTTTTCCTTTTTCTTCTCATCAGATAGCAAGGATCCTCGGACCTCGTGGTTTGATGCCAAATCCCAAGGTAGTTTCACAAACTTATTGCTGCTACTGAGTGCTACCAAAACTTGCATGGATATGACTCTCACATTTGTTTTTTCTGCCATATAGCTTGGATCGGTGACGAGTAATGTTGCTGCTGCAGTGCAAGAGGCAAAACGTGGTCGTATTGACTTTAAGATTGACAAAACTGGCATTGTGCATGTAGGCCTTGGAAAGGTATGACCAGCAACACTTGCATTTCTCTAGACTTAAATAAAGGGTATGCAGAATTGGCATTTGTCCATATTTTATGGGATCCAGTGGTTTTTTTGTGCTCTGATGTAATAAAGTTTGCTAACATGTTTGGACATAATTTGAACCAAGAATTCCACGGAAAGCTGCTAATGTTCAAATGGGATATAATTGCTTAAGGGATGCAGACACTACTATGAGATTACTACTTCAACGATTCTGGGCACGAATAATCTTGGTTATTCATCAGATAAATGTTAAGGATTTGGATAGTCCAAATATGATTTTTATTTAAGTGCCAGCTCCAAAAAAGCAACAACCCTCGAGGCATAGATGAATTGAAATGGACAAAGATAGAATTGGCAACATGAATCAAGGGCTTTGCATATGCCTTCATTCTTGTGCGGTGACATGAGGTTTCCCTGTGATAAGCATTGTAGTTTATTCTTTCTTTTTTGGTATTTTGGCCTCTTTGATGATGCCAGTATCCATACCATCCTCTTGTGGATGGAAAAGACCAGAAAAATTCAGCCCCTGTGGTTTTTGCAGTGGATGTTTTATTTTCTGGCTTTGTAGTCTGTTTTCTGCTGGCCATGCCGCATGAGAATATCTGAATATGAGATTCCTTGATAGTTTTTTTTTATGCATTTTTGTTATTTGTTTGAAAAGTCAGCCCTGTCAATGGGCTGGGCTTGGACAAGGAAAATGTAAATATTTGAACTAGGTTGCTCGGACAACTTGGTATATGGCCCTAAGAGAGTTGCAACCTGGCTTTTAGCCTCCATAATAATGTTTTATGGTCGTATGCCATGTATGATTTCTAACACGGGACACCATTTACAGGTAAATTTCTCTGATGAGTCTCTGCAGGATAATGTTGCAGCATTTGTGAATGCTCTGTTGCTTGCAAAACCCGCTGGCCTGAAGAAGAGTAAGTTTTCTTTTGAAGTCTTTGCCAATTTTATAGCATGAATAAACACGAAGAATAGTCGAAAATCTCTTGTGCAAGAGTTTGTGACTGGGGTGAGATCTCACAAGTAATGATGGTGAGAGAACAAAATCTTAAATTTGTTGCATGCATCATACAATACTTGATGCAGAAGTTCGTATGAAAATCATATGCAGATGTTTTGTTTGTTTGTTTGTGTTTTTTTTTTCTTTTTTTGTGGATAAATGGTGCAGATGTTTTTAAAATACCTGGTTTCTAAGATCTAAGATAACTTACTCGTATGAATTGTATTAATTTTGTTATCACACTATACTAAAAAGGAAGAAAGGATTTCTGGACCCCTTTCAATTTGTGTGTTAATTTGATGAAGCTTTGATTTCCTTCTTTGTCTTTCTTTCCTTCTTTTCTTTTGAAGGTCTAACTAGAAATTTAACAAAAGCTGGATGCTCCCTCGGGCTACTTATGCATAACCATTTGTCTTAACTGACAGATAGAGCACTTTAAGAATGTTGCGGAATTTCCCTTTTTATGTGATGGATGAGAGAACCTGCAGCCGTTAATGAATTAGTGCAACATAAACTAAACAGTTAGGGTGCGTTTGTTTGGGGCAAAAAAATGTCAACCAAAACTTTTCAATCCAAAACTTTTCACTCTCCATAACTACTCTATTTTTTAATTATTTTTTCACATTTTTCTATACAAACTACCCTACTTTTCAATCATTTCTACACAACTACCCATACAACTAACCTATCTATTTTAATTTTATTCTCTTTACTCCTCATCATTACTCCTATTATATCACATCATTTTCTATCAATTTGACAACTTATACTTTAAAAACTTTTCATCAAAAGTTTTACCCCTAACCAAACACACCCTTAGTTGACTAGCATATGCAGTGGAATTATAGCCAAAATTTGGCATTCATTCTGGAACATTTTTTACTAATTTCTTCAAAACAGCATTGTTCTTGGAACTTGAATGTGTTTCATCACTTGCAATTTTCTATCTTGGTGCAGCTTCAAAGTATGCTGGTTACGTGAAGTCCTTCACATTGAGCAGCACGGTAATTTCATAATCCTTTCCTACTTTTCATGCATGTGGCCCTTTTCCCAGTCATGTTACATGGGAACCAGAGGAACCAATCCTGACTGGCCCTCTCAGCAGCTACAAGCCGATGACGTAACATTCATTTGGAGCATTGATGTTGAGTTCTCAATGCAGCTGTGCCTATTTGAGAACTAGAAAGAGGGGGGAAGGACAGATCTAGACCGGAGGAAATGGTGTGATGGGACAGGGGATGATCGATGGATACAAAGTGAACTAGGATAAAAGCAGATATTCTGAATGAAAAGATAGCACACAGTAATAAGGAAAAGGTGTGGCTTTCAGAGTATGCAAAGCTCACATCAATTAAAAGAGGGTGGAAAGAAGGGAGAAAATTATTTCTACTATGTCAATTAAGGTACAGATGTTCAAATTCTGATCATCATGGGCTCTTGATTGTCCAATTGCATATTGTATTCAAGTCTGAACGAGTTAGGAAATTTGATGGGAACAGATTTAGGCGCAACAATGGAGTCAAAATCGTTGCAACCTAGTCGTTGTCTTGACAACTTGGCACTTTGGAAACCGCAAGGGCCTTCCAGCAGCTCATGCTCACCAATTCCATTATTTCTTTCTTTTTTTGGGATAAGAAGTTCCAATATACCTTTTGCTTTACTTCTGAACATCCTTACAATACGTTTGATGCAGATGGGTTCTGGATATCCTGTTTCAATCCAGTCATTATCCATAGTGGCAGACAACTACAACAAGCTGCAACAGCTAAAGTGATGGCTGGGTGAGTCCATTTTACATGGAGTGGAGTGTTATGCGACAATCAAGTCATTGATTTTCTCCATCAGCCACGCTGAAGCCGTCCACCGAAGAATGATGGGGGCGGAACAAAACTGTCAAGATATGGATGCTTTCCGTGAGCTAGACAGAAAGCCATGGAAAAACCATTGTTCCAAAATACAATTTTGATAGTGATAAAAATCCCTCGAAACAATGTTGTTGTTTACTGTGTCATATTTAATTACGAGAGGATCCTTCTTCGGACGCAGAAATAAAGAGCCAGTTCTCCTGTCGGGTTGTCTGTGTATGAGCATGTTGGTTGTCATTCCATCATTGATTCCAACTTTGAATCAATTTTTCTTCCTTCTATGTTCGCACCAAGTATCAAAACATTAATCTTTATCCCTTCAACGCTTTAAATCATGGTTTGCATAGTTAATCTGGTTATAATACATTGACTATTTCGTTGCGTTGGTAGCAGAATCGATGTTTAAGTAATTGAAGAAAGGTATATGCGTTCGATCATACAGTAGGGTCCACCTTCGACCAAGCACTTGACCGTGGCATGGGCGGCAGAATGGGGCGAGTTGAATTCGTCGTCGCTCTTCCGATGGCTCGGCACAACATCTTCCAACCCATAGCATTTGGAGTCCTAGGTAGTGGAGGCTCTCTGTTTGGAGATGGACTCCCGTGGGAACTCTTTAAAAATTAAAATTTTTAGGTGACCATACATTATATTTAAAGTATTATCTTGGCCGTTAATAATAAAACTCATACAAATCAGACGTCAGTATATTGTTGAATAAGTAAAAATTATAAAAGAATATAAATTTATCACATGAAAATAACCTAACATAATTTTAGTAACGTGGAAAGACTTTATTATACTCATCTAGTTAGAATACGTATATGTAACGTTTTGGATTATATAAATTGCATCATATGTATTATTTGTAACTAAAACAACATCCACCATTGAAATTCTTCAATTACATTTTTATTAATTAATATAATTTTGTTTTTATAATTTTTACCATCAACGGTCAAAATTATATCTTGAATTTATTGTACGGTTCGATTTTTAAAAAACAACAAGAAATATTATTTTTTTTCGAAGGAGCTCCCACAGAAAGTTCCCATGGTCAGTAGTTCCCATTGAAGCCCGTCTCGTCTGTCTGTAACAAGATGTTGATGTACCTTTTTGAGCTAAGATGTTGACATACCTTGTCCGTAAAGAACAGAGAGTATACGTGGAGAATTTTGATCCCGGCTGCACCATTTGTTACCGTAGGAAATAAGAACGAGAAGAATGGGGATCCATAACGATCCGTAGCCGTCCATTGTTGCTTGGACCTAGATCCACCACCTTAATCTAAACTGAATAAACAGAAGGAAGAACCGGAGAAGCGGATCGATGGCTTGCAAGATGCATAACCTAACTTAACCTACCCAAATATTATAACAGGGAAATCTTTGTTGGATTCTTATTTTTATTATGTGAGATTTAGAGTTGATACCGCCGCGCGATTTTGTTACCAGCCTGCTCCTTACATGGAATAAAAAAAGGTTATTCATTGCGTGAGAATAAGCAGCTACTGTTCCTCACGTGGAGGCTAATAATTTCCATTGCCTATTTTGGTTTCCAAATGATTGACACTTTAAGTGCCGCCATCTTCACCACCACTCGTCGCTCTTGGGGGCGATGGGACCCATTACGAGGAAATATAATACTTTTTTTTTTAATGATAGAAAATATAATACTTATTTCATTAGTCATAGGGGATGTTTGGATAGGTGTAAAATGATGGGATTGTGGGAAATGGTGGAAAATGAAAAAGAGAATTTTTTGAAAAATGTGTAATTGATAGGAAATGATAGATGTATAGTTGAAATAAATAGGGTTGTTGTATGTAGTTGGTAGGAAAAATGATTAGAATGTAGGGGTAAAAGTGGAAAAAACAATATGATTGATAGAATAATAATTAGCATTGGAAAACGAAATACCATGGAAAAACCATGGTTCCCATAGTTACACCTATCCAAACGTCCCCATAATTATTAATGTAAGTTGGAGGACTTTATGCTTACATAAGCGCTACTCAATTATAATCTGCTTGCAAAAGTAGAGGATCTGCTTCTCACATGGAAAGCAGAGAAGAGCATGGCCCCATGCTTCCACGCAGGCAGCTTCGTTCTCTCACGCTAGTTGCTTGCGTGGGACCACGTATGACCGGGGCGGGGAATGCACTGACCCAATCTGCTTCCTTCTCAATTCTCTTTCTCCTCAATGCTGTTAACGCCACCCTATCAGCCTAATCATGTTAAAGGTCTGTTTATGTCTGAGAAATATTACATTTTTGGATAAAAAAATTTTAAAGTAAAAATTTTTAAATTGAAAAAAAAATACGTGACCTGATACTAGGAATTATAATGTGTACGGAGAATAAAATTAAAATATATAAGTTATATGTACGTATATTTATGCAAAAATAATTAAAAATAAGATAATTGTATATAAAGATGTAAAAAATAATTAAAAAATAAGATAATTACGAATAGTGAAAAGTTTTCGTAGTATCCTAATATGCACTGAAATTAATAAAAAAAATAATTCAATAGACCGTGGGAAAAGTAAAAAGTCGTAAAAATGAAATAAAATGTTAAAATCAAATATAAATTGAAAATATTTAGAATAACATACATAAAAGTTTTTTTAGTTTAAAATTCTCCCAAGCCTAATTTTGTCAATTCATCATAATAACAATGTCGGTATGATTAACTAATTTCATGAAAACAATCGCAGCCAGCCAGCCAGCCGATCGGTCACAAAAGTTACCGTAATTTCCTGACTCATTTTCAAATGCTTGCCTAGGGGGATGTTTGGTAACATGTAAGTTGTGGGAATTGTGGGATGGAATGGGAAGTGAGAAATAAAATATTTTGGGAATTGTGGGATGGAATAGGGAGTCAGAAATAGAATATTTTGGGAATTGTGTGATTGATATGAAATGATAAGAATAAATTTGAAATAAATAGGTTTGATAGAAAATATTTATAGGAAAAATGATTAAAATATAGAAATAAAAATAAAAAATACAATGATTGGCTGGGAGACGATGGATCTCGAAAACCATAATTACTATGATTTTCTATCCCATGTTTTACATGAACATTACCAAACGTGCCCCGGAACCTGCAGCAGTGGCCTGAGGGTCGTACAGTAATCTCAGGTACCTGCCTGCCCACCATAAAGAGGAGGGAATCAGAATAGAATCCATATGGGCCGCATGTGATCCTTCCTTAAATTTGGTAGTTTGCACGAGTATCTAACAGTTTTGGTGCGTCCGGTAACGTAAAGGTGGGAGTGGGAAGGAGGCAAAGCGGATTTCTTTTTTTTTTTTAAAAGAGATTGTGAGAATGATATTATATGGCAGCAATAAATTAGAAACATGTAAGATAGTTGTATGGTAATATTATTATAATATACAGGTAAAAATTGAAAAAAAATAAGATAGTTAAAAAGAGATTATTCTTGCAAAAGCTGTTCTGGTAAAGAAGAAAAAGACGAATTAAGCAAGAAATAAAAAATAAATCAATGCTGTTTTGGGAAGGCGTCCAACTGCTTAGATTCACAATAAAAAGCTACTTTCTCCGGTCAATGTGCAATCACTCCAAATCCATCATTTTCTAATTTTCACTATTTACACGGTCCAGATATTATCGAAATCCAGTGTATCATCACAAGCCCAGTCAGAGTACGAGAGTAACAATCATCGGCCAACTCGGGCGTGATGAACGGAGAGACGGTCAGGAATAAGTCCAATTGTCTAGAACGGGACGTTGGATTTCGGCGTAAAACCGCGCAGGAGGATGTTCCATATGCGCCCGACTTTCAACGGCGGAAAGCACTTGCACGTGTGGTAGCCCATACCGATGGCACCGATCACCGGTGGCGCATGCGCTCGAGAAAGCGACTATGCGCAGTTGTCCGTTTGGTTCCAGGTATTCGCGCCATCGCTCTCTCAATAGTCCTCTATCCGCACTGTTTTGTAGCTTTCTCTGGGAGTACTACTCGCGAGTCCAATCGGCCAGTAGAAATACGCTTTTCTCTCTTTCCACGTCTGTGACCCCAACGCCGTTCTCTTCCCCCAATGCTCGAAAAATGGAAAAAAATGGGAAATAGAGAAGAAACAGCAGTAGAGAGCAACAGGGAAAGAGAGATGGCGTCTTCACTCCCTCCTCTTCTCTTCAGTGCTTCTGGTTAGGATTTTTCTTTTCTTTTTTTTGGGTCTTCATTTGGGCTTGTAGAAGGAGCAGGAATGGAAGGAGCTGGCGCAGAGGAGAAGAAGGAGGTGGTTGTTCTCGTTCTAATCGTCGTGGTAGCCGCTTTGGCTGTCGTCTCTTTGATTGTCGCCTTCAGCTACTACTGCTATATCAGAAGCAAGGTTTCCAAGCGCTCCAAGAAAAACATTCCCAGTGAGTTCTTCTTCTTCTTCATCCTTTCAAAAAATGTTGTTTCTTTTTGGGGTTGGAACTGTTTGGACTTTGGAGTGGCTTTGCTTTTTTATGTGTCGGTGCCCCACTTTTTTTCATGCTTGCACCCCTTTTCTCCTACTTTTGGTACTATGTTAATGAGCCTTTGTTTCGATGCTAAAAGGCGAAAAAGATTAGCTAATAATGGAAAAAGGGAAACGGGGAATGTAAAATGCCAGTATGCAAAGTAGACTTCGAGTTGAGAACACATGAAATAAAAATGTTCTTTTTGGGTGGGCCCACTGTTTCCGCCTCCCTGGATCGTTCATCTGGGCCACCCAGAGTTGAGATTTTGTCCTTGGAAGGGTCCCATCAAATGGGTGGGCAGATAGTGATGTTGAACAGCGGGCCCATCTCCGCAAATCTCACGCTTGATTTCTGGCATTCGTGTTTCTAATGGGTTATGTTTGAATTTTGAAAGGGAACTCTGAAAGCAGAAATGGTGGGGCGAAGTTGCAAATTGTCACTGAGAAAGGATTGCAGGTGTTCAATTTCAAGCAGCTGCATGCCGCAACTGGGGGATTCGGCAAGGTCAATGTTGTTGGGCATGGTGGCTTTGGCTCTGTGTACAAGGGCGTTCTTCCTGATGGGAGAAAGGTCGCTGTGAAGTTAATGGATCGATCCGGGAAACAGGGAGAAGAAGAATTCAAAATGGAGGTTTGTTAGGCCGTATGTTTACAATTGGATTTTCTAGTGCTCCGTTTCCCCCTTTTTGTGTTTTTGATTGCAAATGATCATTTTTATGGTAGTGCCCAGCTGCTGATCTTGTCCCTTCCTCTTCATCTACATCCCTTGCTCACTATGAAAATTTCTTCCTCGTGAGAATGCTGTCAAAGCAAAGTGACTTTGAAAACATATTGAGCTTACATTCCTGTAGATGATGTGGTTTTACAGGTTAATGGAATTTACATTTTGGAGGTTGCTATGGTCAGGTTCATGTAAACGTTTTCCATGTAATCTGTAGTCGCATTGTAAGGCAAAAGGGGCATGTGGATATCCATTTGCAGTTTTTGGGTGAAACTCATCTCTGATCAGGTGTTTGTTGACAGGTGGAGTTACTGAGTCGACTTCATTCTCCATATTTACTGGCGTTGCTTGGTTACTGCACGGATAATGACCATAAGTTATTGGTGTATGAGTACATGCCAAATGGAGGACTGCAAGAGCACCTTTATCCTGAGACTGGTATTCCCATTTTCAAACATTCTTGAACCATGGTTTTCCGAATGGACTGATGGTTTCTTCCTTTATCCAGGCACCATCTTTTAATTTTTTGTTCATTTTGCGAAATGCAAAAAAGCTACTGTTTGATTTATCTTGGCACTAACTTGTTGTCAATTGGAATCAATGTTGTTAGAACTGAATTATTGATTGAACCGTTGACGAGACTAGTCTGGTTCGTACCGGTTTGAACCTGTGATGTCATCATGACATAATTATGATGTTATAAATGTTTAATTTTTTAATTAACCATATATTAGTAAAATTATCTATTTATAAATGGTAAGTCCATATATTAGATTTATGCATTACAACAAAACATTTTGGAAAAAAATTAATAGAAAATTTCAAAAAACCTTTAAGCATGAATGTTAATAAAAATTAACTATACTAACTGACTTAAAATGTGTAATAAACTTTGAATGTTGACGCCTTACTTTTAAATTCTCCCTATGTATATCGATGCTTTTATAAGTTGCACTTCTATAAACATATCTAACACAATAAGAAATAAAATAGATGAATAATTATTGAAGGATTGAACAATTAAATAATTTATAATATTATCAAAATTAAGAACAACTCATGTGCTTAATAAAAATGAAAATTGAAAAGTCTACAAAGTACAAACATATCATTCTTATCAAATATAAAATTTTAGAAGTCTAAAGCACATCATCCTCATCAAATTATAATTAATAAAGAATCCGAAGTCATCAGCTTATCTGATATCTTAATTATCATTAATAAAGAAGCCAGATTTGTCACAAATTTGGCATTCTAGATGTTACGTGCATTTTAGTCAGCAAAATTGGTATTTGATCAGATGGAAAGTGGAAACCGTTTAATCTTTGGGTTATTTGTTTTTTAATATATTTTCTCTAAATTCATATACAGAATATGATGAATGCGAGCGTATAATATTTCTTAGAACTGCAAATGCTAAAAGCCTTGGATGAAATTAAATTTTTATAGACTAAAAAAATAGCATAAAAAATAATAATCTATGATTTGGAGCGAGAATAAAAAAGTGAAAGAATACAAACTAAATACTTCGGCCAAAATAGCAGAGGCAAAACGGAGGCAATGCTTTAAAAAAAAAATAGCAGAGGAAAATTACCAATTTTGGATGCCACTTGCTAGAAATGAAGAGGAAATTGGCTATGGAGGCTACTTGTCGCTTCCAGTACTGCTGTTGTTGCAGTATGATGGGACGAGCTGCCAGAACCATTGTTGCTGTTATGGGACATGATCGCTGGAAATGAAGAGGAAACCTTGGTAGCTGGGTGCTGGAGGCAGCTGAGTCCATCGGGAAATGGATGCTCACCAAAAATGAAGAGGAAAGAGGTAGGAAGCTGGCAGCTATGCTCGGTGATTGTGAGCTGGAGCTGCTGCTTCGTGCCTATGTACTGTGCTATTGCCGGTCACAGCGATTGGAGAATGGGAAAGAAATGGGTGGCAGATAGCTGAAGGCGGGATTTAAGATTTGGGAGGGCGGGAGCGATTTGGGGAGGAAGAGAGGGAACTTGAAAAAAAAAGCTGTGCTTTTTTAAATCTGTACCGAGTTGCGAACCTGTCAAATTTGGTTCGACCGTCGGTTAAGCAATTTGAATGGTTTAACTCAATCAGACCGAACCATATGTAAACAAACTGGAACTCAACCGATTCCCGATCGGACTGGTCCAACTGGCCGGTTCGGTCCGGTTCTTACAACATTGATTGGAATCTGTGTTCCACTCACCACAGGCGGCACTGGCATTTGCCATGTGTACCTTTGGAAGGAAATCACATGGTATTGTGATGTGAGCTCCATGTAGTCACTTTTACTTCTTGTTTTTCCTCCTCTTGATTGATCTTTCTTTCTTTTTTTATGCCAAGGAAAATGAAGAATTCATGACCATTGAAACAATGGAGTATATGCCTGGAAAATTTGTTGAAATTCAAGTTGTGGCTTGATAGGTTTAGGGTTCATGTAGCTTCACTTTTGAAGGGTGGTTATGCGCTTCCTATATCTGCACCACAATATTTTGAATTTGATGTTTGGCTTGGCAGTGTGTTAGTCAGGTGTTTTCCCTATTTTTAGAAGAAATCAGGGCTTAAAAGCACATGCGGCAGAAGTTCCAAATATTCCTTGCTGGAAAATTACTTACTCAATTTTTATTCTGCAGAAGTTGCTCCCAAAATGCAACCTAAATGAAGCCTTGGTTCCACATCATTTCCTCTGCATATATGATCTGATACTTAACATCTTTTTAACAAGTGGATGATGTATGATGTGAGCTTGCTATTTTTAAACTTATAAAATATTAGCCTTCCATAGAAAACCTCAACTTTGCTTGATTGGACAATGCCACTCTAGAGAGGCCCTGGGAGACTAGGCTTTCAAAGCATGTTCAATACTCCAATGCCTGATTCACCCATATTATTTTTTCGTTTTGGAACAATTATTCACTTAGGTTTCTCAAAGCGGATCCCACAGTGAACTTGTTACTTCAGTGGTCATGTGGATGCTTAAGATCTGAGAACATGCTTATTCTACAGACATTACATTTAAGGATGGCATTGCCACCTCATATTCTCCTCTCTCCAATGATATTTTGGTCAAAAAATATATTTTTTTCCCATTGGTTTTTCAGTATGCGAATTAAGTGGCTTTGCTGAGTCGAACTTAATGGTTTGCTTTTAGTTACACAGGTTCCCATGGTGGTGTTTCAAAGTTGGAGTGGGAAACCAGAATGAGAATAGCTCTGGATGCTGCTAGAGGCCTGGAATACCTACATGAACGGGTCAACCCTCCTGTGATTCACAGAGATTTCAAGAGCAGCAACATCCTTCTTGACAAGAACTTCCATGCAAAGGTCTCAGATTTTGGCCTGGCCAAGCTTGGATCTGAAAAAGCTGGTGGGCATGTCTCTACCCGTGTATTGGGCACTCAAGGATATGTTGCTCCTGAGTAAGAATTTTTAACTGTTAAGTTCAATACAATAATTCTGAAGTTATCTAACTGGTAGCGTTTTAAGGACTTGATGCTGTCCAGTTTCCTACTCGAAAATGTAAGATAGTATATGACTTTGTTTCTGAATTCAAAGGCTTCTTTCTTTTACAGGTATGCGTTAACTGGACATTTGACTACCAAATCAGATGTGTACAGCTATGGCGTTGTGCTGTTGGAGCTGCTCACGGGCAGGGTTCCAGTGGACATGAAAAGGGCTTCTGGAGAAGGGGTTCTTGTATCATGGGTAAGGAATCTATACTTCCTTTCTCCAGTTAATTTTCTGCTTCCTGATATCTGCTGCTGGCCTAACACAGTCACCTAGCTTGGTTTCCACCGTAAAGCTTCCTCTGATGGTGCTGGCAGGGTACTGCTCTATTGCTGGTTGTACACTTCTATTGGGGGGCAACCTTTTGCCACTAGACCATGGTATCATCTTGGGAGGCTGGGGCTGCCAATGTACTTTCTCTCACTTGTAATTTGTGGCATTATGACTGTAACTAGAGAACTGTGAACACGGCTCTCTTAAGATTTGACTATAGATCACCTGATTGTGCATCAGATGTGAATGATGTTTGGATAAAGGTCTCAAAGAACTTCAGATCCTGCTTGGCCTAATGGGATCCACCACTACCAGTTGATGCTTTGTTTATCTCCCTGAAATATCCAACCTTATACGTTCCCAGGATTTCTCTATCCATATCTTTCTAGAACTATCTATGACTAGGGTATTGAGATAAGAACAGTTATGATGTTTTGAAGTAATTTGGCATCTGGCATTCGTGCACGCCTCCCCATTTCTGAACTGTTGTGCATTTGGGTTTCGCAATGCCTTTATGCAGCACCTCCTTTGTGGCCATACATGCTAGATTTTTGAAGTTTAAGGGCAGGTTCAAGCGGAGAGGTTTTCATGAAACTGGATCCCTTTCATCAAATTGGCGACATTGTATTTTCTGTCTCTAAAAACTGTACTTGTCCAATAATTCACCAGTTATGGTAAGTTGTGTTGTTGGGCTTAATTTGGTGTGCATGTGAATGCTGGCCTGGATTTTGACCATGTTTTTCTCCTTGTCTTTGTTGTCCCTTTGTAAACAAAAAGGCATTGCCTCGGCTGACAGATCGGGAGGAGGTTCTACAGATCATGGATCCTGCCTTGGAAGGTCAGTATTCGATGAAGGAGGTTATTCAGGTGGCAGCCATTGCAGCTATGTGCGTGCAGGCTGAGGCAGATTACAGGCCCCTGATGGCAGATGTGGTTCAGTCCTTGGTCCCGCTTGTGAAAAATCAGAAGCCAACATCAAGGGTTGGAAGCAGTTCCAGTTTTCATGCCATGAGATCTCCTACAGCATCAGAATGCAGTAATCGAGCAGGAGAGTAAAATTCTGAAGTTGTTTATGTCTAGAGGTAGTCTACCAATTGCTTAGCACTAGGAAGAATCAGCTCTTTTAACAATGGCTTTCTTTTTGGTTACTAATTATCAGCTTTTGTTGCTGATAGAACGAATGATGCATTTGATGGCATTTGCGTTCTGGCTCTGTTTATCACTTCAACTTACAAACGCAGAATTTTATTTTTGAGGGAAGCAAATGTGAGACTGCTGCTAAATGCATATTCAAGGAAAACACAAATCTATTTCTAAAACAAGCATGTCATATACAGCATTTTTAGTATTAACGGACGCACCAGCATTTCCAAGATGAAGATAGTACAGAATGTCTTGACTGCTGGTTTCAATGGTCTTGACGTTTGGGTTTCTTCACCACCTCCTGCTTCGGCACTGTCACTCTCAGCACTCCATTCTCCATCACTGCTTAACCTCTTCCACCATTGCATTCTCCGCCAACCTGAACCTCCCCAAGAACTTCCCGTTGCTCCTCTCAACCCGGAGAATGGAGTGATGGTCATCTTCTTGCCCCGAAAGCTTGCTAAGAGAATACGAGGGTGGCCTTCTGTGTTGGTTGTCTGGTAGTAGTCGATTGTTACAGGCAGATTGTGGCCTTCTGTGTCGAGGATTTATACAGGAAGAGGGGAAAAAGAGTTGGATTTTCTGGATATATTTGCTGCTTTCCTGAAAGGGGAGACATTGTAAATTTTCTAAGTTCAAGAGTATATGAAGGGATTGAATAGGATGTAAAAAAATTGGATGAAAAGAGACTGTTGTGTTGGGAAATGAAAATTTATGTAAGAAATGAAAAAAGGTAATTTTACAGATAGGAAAGTTTAGGGGTTGTTTACGAATGGAAAGGACACCTTTCTCATTCTAAAAGTACATATCCTTTACATGTTTCATACATATATGTTTCATACATATATACATATATATATATATATAGGAATATATTATGGTGCAGCATGCTGCATCGGAATTTTTCGGTGCAGCATCGCTGAAATGGGCCCCACATGATCATGAAATCATGATCTACTCCACCCATTGTATTTAGAATAATGTATTATATTACCATACTAATTTTCATCTCAATCAGATATGTATATGGCCCCCATCTGAAAATGGTATAAATCCAACGTAATAAAATAGTTTGATGTAAGTAACAACTTTAAAGTATCTGATTTGGATGAAAATTGGTATGGTAATAGAATACATTATTCTAAATACAATAGGTGGAGTAGATCATGTTTTCATGATCATGTGGGGCCTATTTTTGGGCTACTGCACCGCTGTTCCGGTGCAGTGACGTTGCACCAGAACAACTCTCTCATATATATATATATATATATATGGATATGATCCAGTACAGTCCGCTGTAAAATGGGCCCTACATATTATATTGTAATGAAACTTTATACAATCATTTATCCATATAAAAATCATTCTTTAGACGGTTTAGATGTTGAAAATACCATTTTAAACTTACTATTTACATTAAACTATTTTATTACGTTGATTTTGCACCATTTTAAGATGGGGATCACACACATGTTGGATTTAGATGAAAATTGGTACACTAATAAAGTGGACAATTCTAAATACAATGGGTGGGGAGGATTTCCCATTTATGATCATATGGGGCCCACGGTGCATGGACTGCACGGTGCGGTCGTATGCACCGGAACAAATTCCATATATATATATATATAAGTACATATCCTTTACATGTTTCATACATATATATATATATATATATGTATATATGAGACAGATTCTGGTGCAACATTACTGAAATGGGCTCCACATGATCATGAAATCATTATCTACTCCACCCATTGTATTTAAAATAATGTATTCTATTACCATACCAATTTTCATTCCAATCAGATATGTATATGACCTCCATCTGAAAATGGTACAAATCCAACGTAATAAAATAGTTTGATGTAAATAACAACTTTAAAGTATCTGATTGGGATGAAAATTAGTATGGTAATAGAATACATTATTCTAAATACAATGGGTGAAGTAGATCATGATTTCATGATCGTGTGAGGCCCATTTCAGTGATGTTGCACCAGAATCTGTCTATATATATATGGAGGCTGATCGTATGCTCCCAGCGCCGCATGCTCCTGGGCGCATGCACCTATTTTTTTTATTTTTTTTTGAATTTTTTTTATAAAATTATTAATATAAGTGTATTTAACATCTTTATAAATTTTTACCATTTTTAGAGTATTTTAAATATTTATTTTTTATTTTTGAAAATCAGTAGCATCAGTGTATACGCCTAGGAGCATGCAGCGCTGCATGCTCCCGGGAGCATACGATCGGTGTCTTATATATATATATTTCAATTCTCGTGCAACTTTTCATATTTCTAATAACATAATAATACTTTTTCATCATATTTCACATCTCATCTCATTTACGAACAGGTAAAGTAATTATGTATTAGAAAATGAGATATTGTATTATATGTGGCTTCCATCCCAAAAGATGACTAGGGTTCTCCTTAAGGAAATAGATTTCGTACTTGCAATAGCCGAGGACTAAAAACGGTCATGTCCACGCTACAGCAGGGATGCCTGTCGATACACACGGAGGCTGTTGTGTACGTGATGAAGGCCTAAGGAGTAAGGACTATTGGCATGGGATAATATCAACAATGATTAGTTCTAATCAGCATTCTCTTCTTACGCCTGAACAAATAGAAGCTAGTCGAAATGTCCTCGCCCGGACAAATCCAAGTCCCACACACTCAAATTTTTATTCTTTGAACTCGTTTTTTAATCCATGCCCTATGCCTTAACCCTGACCTGGTGTAGACAAAAACTCCATTTTATTAAACTTCAGCCCTACTTAACCCTAAGAATATCAGGTTGGTCTCGAATTGAACTTAGGTCGATGGTTGGATTTGAAATTTTAAATTGGTAATTTCGATCAAGCTAATTTTCACTGCAACATGAAATAGTAGTAACGATTTATTTTCAACATTAAAACGAAAGAAAAATAATGAGGTATATGTGGAGAATGGGTGGAAATTCAACTGCCTATGCTTAATTCTTGCCATTTTGGAACCTCAAACTGGAATTGGATTAAGTTACCTAAAGAGCAACTCTCATTAGCTTGAATCAAGTTTTGGTAACTGAAAATTTTCATATCAACATAATCAAATTTTAGGTAAAGTTAAAGGTTCATCAAATAAAAGTATTGGGTTGAAGTTAAACTGAAATAGGCATTAGATTAGATTACGATATAGTTGATAGTATTGAATTAAAATTTTGAAACCTAGCGTCATTTTTCTAGAGTTTTGATTTGTTAAGGAAGGAGCTTTTTATAATTTTTAAGATTTTTGCTTAGTTCTATAAGAGTCAAGATTTGTTAAAAGAATATCTATCATTACCCGTGTTGATAGACGAAAATTTACAAGAATTTTGGAATTGATTTATTCGATTTTAGTTTATTAACTTTTTTCAGCACACGATTAGGCTGTTTTAGTCCAAATTATTGATACATTTTGAACCTCTGATCCAACCCAAATTGTATAATTATGGTTGTGTTAGGATTATAATTTTTGGAAAAGGGTTGTATTGAGGTCACATAGGATTGAAATTTTAGAAAACATATTAGAATTAAGATTAGGAAATATATTGTGCGCCACGACATAGTCAGTAGTATAACATTGTGATATTTTCATAATTCATTAATTATAAAAATGCCACTAATTTTAAAAAATCAGAAATAAATATTTAAAAGTCTTCAAATATGGTAAAAATTGATGCATGTGTTAAATATATATACATTAACAATTGTATAAAATTATTTTAAAAAATTTAAAAATAGATGAAATGCTCCGGGTGCATTAGTTGGCCCGTACAAGCATTACACGACAGTGAGGACGCGTTCAAACACTACATGCACTGCTTACATGTCCATGTGTATATACTGGGACCCGCACCACTACCCCACCCGCTTTATATATATTTCGCGAAGTGTGTGTATATAGATCGCCTGGAGCATGTGCTTCTTACATGCCATTTATCACTTCAGCATTAATGAGGGCGGTGGAGGTATAGCATGTGCATATGCCTACGCTGTTTCTCACTTTTTGCTGCGTATTCTTTTTGACGGAACTCATAAACGACATGAGATGGGTAGCTTGAAATTTTTTTATTATTCCTAAACCAAGCACTGGCATGTGGAAGGCGTTATTCAACCAAAAAAAAAAAAAAAAAAAAAAAAAAAAAAAGCAAAAAAAAAGAAAAGAAAAAAAGAAAAAGCACTGGCATGTGGAAGGCGTTATTCAACACCTCCTTTTCCATTGACCCGTGCTATTGTGTAGAGCTGGCTTTGTTCAGCAGAAGAGGGAGAGCACATACCAACACACGTATAAGCAAGAGTTATGACTAAGAGCACCGGGTGTAAAAATTCATTTTAAATTTTTTTTTTTTGAAGACCTTTAGATATTTATTTTTTATTTTTTAAAATCAATGACATTTTCATAGTTCATTAATTACAAAAATAACACTGATTTTAAAAAATCAAAAATAAATATCTAAAACTCTCTAAAAATGGTATAAATTAATAAATTTGTTAAATACGCGTAGATTAACAATTACGTAAAAAAGAATTAAAAATAAGTGAAATGCTCCCCGTGCATTCAATTGGCCCGTACAAGCATTACACGACAGAGAAGGAAAAAACAGTGAGACACACACATGCATTGCCTGCTTGCATGTCCAAAGGATCTCTAGTGGGACCCGCACCCCTACCCCACGCGCTTTATATATATATATATATATATATATATATATATATATATATATATATATATATTTTTCTCATGTGTGTGTATATAGATCACCTGGAGCACGTGCTTTTTACATGCCATTTATCACTTCAGCATTAATGAAATTAACTTAAATCGAAAATTTTGCATGTCCTACTAAAATTCGGAAAAGATATTTCTCTTTTGAAATTATTTTACTGTTAGCTTACGAACAATCCTATTGGAATATCATCTAAATAATTAAATATAAATTTTACAGAAAAACAAATAACGATTTTATAACACACATGAAATTAAACGGCATTGCGAGACAATCAATCGTGGGATCATAATGAATTAAATGAAATTCATTGATTTTCGTTGAGATCGCAAGTAACTTGAGTAGTATTGTATACACACTCTAAATTATTAAGTATATAATTGATCGATTGAATGCAGTAAAATTAGATCATACAGGGAACTTATGAAATTTATAATACATTATTAGTTTCAACCTTTTTCTTTTATTATGAGCCGCCAGAAATATCTGTTTGTATTGTTTTGCATAAAAATTTGTTAAATTTGATCTTTCAAGAATAAAATTACATAGGAGGACCTACTTAGCTCGTAGTTGAGAGACTCTGAGACTGTTAACCCGGGTTACAGAATATCCGGCTGCGTAAATGCATGAGGTTTCCTTGCGTTCGTTCCCTCTCCCTTTTCTTGAGTTTTCTGGTGCTCTTGGGTTGCATCTCCACACGCAATCCTAAGCAAGCATGGCCCGCCTCACTTTACACTCCAGACCATTTATTTGGTGATCCACGCCATTTATTGAGTAGACGTAAAGGTCCTCGTATTATTTCTCCCCTCTCGGCTTGCTCAGCACAACGCCCTCCACAATACCGACGCTTTTATCGTTTTTCTCTGGCCAGTTTAGGAATAATAAAAAAATCCCAAGCTGCCCATCTCACGCTGTTTTTGAATTCTGTTAAAAAGGGTTACGCCTGCAAAAAGTGAGAAACAGTGTGGGCATATTTACAATTTTGAGAAATTTATGAACACAGATGTAATATCGGTAAAAAGTTGTCGGCATATCTGCAAAAATCCCCTTTTCATGGTAAAGAAGAATTGCTTGTTGTCGCTGGTCTTGTGTTTCTCTGAAGGCTTTTAATGAACATGAGAAAGTATTTATAAGGCAGCAGCAGGCAGAGCGTGTAAAATGATACAGGGGATTTTTTTTTTTTAAAGGATAAATGGGGTTATTGTGGAAAATAGAATATTTTGAAAATAATGTAATTGATATGAAATAATAGTAGTAAAGTTGGAATAAATAAGATAATTGAAAAGAAAAATGATTAAACTATAACTACAGGTTGGAAAAATGGAGATTTTAGGTTGTACAATAAATTGCTGGAAATTGTGCATTCCATGGGATACCATCCCATCCTCATGTAGGGTTGGGAATCGACTTGGGCCGTTTTGGGTCAAAGTTTGCCTAACTATGATCCTAATTTTTAGAAAGTTTATATGACCCTATTTTTATACTAGGTTAGGACAATTTCAGTTTAGCATTTATTTTTTTTAGTAGGTTCTAAGATAAACTTCGGGTTGGTATCAAACCGGTTTCAGGATAATGAGTCGGATAAAAAATGCAAGTCAAATAAGATGATTTTAAAAATTTATATACCTATCAAATATAAAGATACATTTATACTAAATTTAAATATTATATGCTTAAATGTTTTACCAATAATTTAAAAACACATCATTATTAAAACAAAACATGAAAAAATATAGTATAACTTTATTAAAATATGTTAATGTACATTTATACGTAAGAGTTATGTGTATATGTGCAAATTTTTCTTATTGATTCTCATATTGTTTTCTAGATAAATTGATCCCTTTATTGTTTGATATAGGTGGTTATCAAAAATGTGAAAATTTTGAAAGAAAATAATAATAAGATTTAAACATAGGATTATATTTTTTAATAAATCAATATACGCGGGGTGAGTTGGAACGTGGTTAATCTGCCCCAATCTTATTTTTAAATTCAGGTTAAAATCTTTAATCTACCTTATACTGGGTCAAAAAATATTAGTTTTATCTGATAAAAAAAGGATCCAGGTAAGGATAGTTCACTGGTCGACTACCTTAATTTCCACCCCTATCCCCACGTACACATATCCTCAAATGTCGTTATTTTCTTAGCGTAAGCCATTATGGATTTTAGGAACGGATTGTAATAGTTCATAGAATGTTACAATGCAACAGTTCGTGGCTATTCTTATTACACGTGACCCCTTGCAACCCACTACCAACTCTTTGTACTTTGAGCCTGCCTGCGCGTGACAATTCCTCGGGCAATCCAAAAACTGTTCTTTGAATGTTTGGAAATCTAGTAGTAGTGGAATTTTGGATGGGACAGTGATATGAAAGATAATATTATGAGAATTTTGTGATAAATATAAAATAATATGGATAAAATTGAAGTAAATAAATTTGTTGAAATGAAAAATGATTAAAATACGCTAATAAAATTGAAAAAATAAGATTATTCATATAGATACTGGGGCACGCTTCCGTGTAACTGGGTTTCATAAAAGTGATTTCGTGTAACCTCCTCCATTTTTAAGATTTTGATGTTTGATTCAAAATCCAATTCATTCATTATATTGAACATCATTTGTTTAATTAGGAGATGAAGTTTATCTAAATCCATGATGTGGATATGCCACGTTTGCTCAAAAATAGGTTGTAAATTAGTAAAAATGCGCAGATTCATTCACATATCTATTAAAATATAGCAAAACTTTATAAAATCATTTATCCACATATTTATAATATTTTAGATGGTTTAGATGTTGAAAATACTACTTTAAATTGATATTTTAACATTAAACTATTTTATAACGTTGATTTTTACACATTTATAGATGGGAAATCTTCTTGCCCCGAAAGCTTGCTAAGAGAATACAAGGATAATTTTGTTGGTTGTCCGGTAGTAGTCGATTGTTATTGGTAGATCGTGGCCTTCTATGTCAATGATTTAAATAGGAAGAGGGGAAAAAGAGTTGGATTTTCTGGATATATTTGCTGCTTTCTTGAAAGGGGAGACATTGTAAATTTTCCAAGTTCAAGAGTATATGAAGGGATTGAATAGGATGTAAAAAAATTGGATGAAAAGAGACTGTTGTGTTGGGAAATGAAAATTTATGGGCGTGTTTAGCAATTGATAAAAAATGACAAATTAAAACTTTTTAATCTAAAATTTTTCACACTTCACAACTATCATATTTTTTAATCAAATTTTTATACTTTCCTATACAAATAATATTTTTTTCAATCATTTCTACATGACTATCCACATAATTAATTTATCTATTTTAATTTTATCATTTTTGTTACTCATCATTATCCCTATCATATCACATCATTTGACAATTTTTACCCTCTAAAATTTTTCATCAAAAGTTTTATTCAATATCAAACACATCCTATGTAAGAAATAAAAAAAAGGTAATTTGACATATGGGAAAGTTTAGGAGTTGTTTACAAAGGGAAAGTTTAGAGGTTGTTTACGAATGGAAATGACACCTTTCTCATTCTAAAAGTACATATCTTTTACATTTTTCATATATATATATATATATATATATATATTTCAATTCTCGTGCAACTTTTCATATTTCTAATAACATAATAACACTTGTTCATCATATTTTACATCTCATCTTGAACAGGTAAAGTAATTATGTATTAGAAAATGAGATATTGTATTATATGAGAACGGTTATTTCTGGCTTCCATCCCAAAAGATGACTAGGGTTCTCCTTAAGGAAATAGATTTCGTACTTGCAATAGCCGGGGACTAAAAAGGGTCATGTCCACGCTACAGCAGGGATGCCCGTCGATACACACGGAGGCTGTTGTGTACGTGATGAAGGCCTAAGGAGTAAGGACTATTGGCATGGGATAATATCAACAATGATTAGTTCTAGTCAGCATTCTCTTCTTACGCCTGAACAAATAGAAGCCAGTCGAAATGTCCTCGCCCGGACAAATCCAAGTCCCACACACTCAAATTTTTATTCTTTGAACTCGTTTTTTAATCCATGCCCTATGCCTTAACCCGGACCTGGTGTAGACGAAACCTCCATTTTATTAAACGTCAGCTCTACTTAACCCTAAGAATATCAGGTTAGTCTCGAATTGAACTTAGGTCGATGGTTGGATTTGAAATTTTAAATTCGTAATTTCGATCAAGCTAATTTTGAATTCTGTTAAAAAGGGTTACGCCTGCAAAAAGTGAGAAACAGTGTGGGCATATTTATAATTTTGAGCAATTTATGGATGTAGATGTAATATCGGTAAAAAGTTGTAGGCATATCTGCAAAAATTCCCTTTTCATGGTGGAGAAGAATTGCTGGTTGTCGCTGGTCTTGTGTTTCTCTGAAGGCTTTTAATGAACATGAGAAAGTATTTATAAGGCAGCAGCAGGCAGAGAGTGTAAAATGATACAAGGGATTTTTTTTTTTAAAGGATAAATGGAGTTATTGTGGAAAATAGAATATTTTGAAAATAATGTAATTGATATGAAATAATAGTAGTAAAGTTAGAATAAATAAGATAATTGGTAGGAAAAATGATTAAAGTATAGATATAGGTTGGAAAAATGGAGTTTTTAGGTTGTAAAATAAATTGTTGGAAGTTGTGCATTCCATGGGATACCATCCCATCCCCATGTAGGGTTGGGATTTAACTTGGGCTGTATTGGGTCAAAGTTTGTCTAACCATGATTCTAATTTTTAAAAATTTTATTTGATCCTATTTTTATATTAGATTGGGACAATGTTGGTTTGACATTCACTTTTTTTTAATAGGTCTTAAGACAAACTTCGAATTGATATCAAACTGGTTTCAGAATAGTGGGTCGAATAAAAAATACGAGTCAAATAAGATGATTTTAAAAATTTATATACCTATCAAATATAAAGATATATCTAATACTAAATTTAAATATTATATGCTTCAATGTTTAACTAATTATTTAAAAACATATTATTACTAAAACAAATCATGAGAAAATATAAAATAACTTTATTAAAATAGGTTAATATTCATTCATACATAAGAGTTATGTGTATATGTGCAAATTCTTCTTATTGATTCTTATATTGTTTTCTGGATAAATTGATCCCTTTATTGTTTGATATAGTTAATTACAAAAAATGTAAAATTTTTGAAAGAAATTAATAATAAGATTTAAACGTAGGCTTATAATTTTTAATAAATCAATATATACAGGGTGAGTTAAAGCGTGGTTAATCCATCTCAATTTTATTTTTGAATTCGGGTTAAAATCTTTAATCCACCCTGTGCTGTGTTAAAAAATATTAGTTTTATATACCCTTATTCTTTGCGCTTCATCATTACTATTATGGTATCACATTATTTTTTAAGTTTTATCACTTTCAAATGCCCTTATGATGTAAAAGTTTTAAAAATGATAGAAAAATGATATAATACAATAAGAATAATAAGGAATAATGATACAAAAATGATAGAAAAAAAAAATGCATTCACATGGACGTAAATTCATATGAGGCAATGTTCACAAAATTGCACAGACTTTATTATTATTTTGTTTATCAAAATTATTATGAAACAATTAAAATTTGATAAAAAAAATATTATAAAATTAAAAACATAATTTAGATCATCATTTATACGACGAAATTGGGGAGTAATATGTTCTCCGTGACCCCACGCTGAATATGCTGTTTGGATTCCATCGCATGCAATTTACTCAGGCGGTCCTGTTAACATCTACCGCTCATCGCTGCGTGGTCAACAGCCCCATGCGAGTTAACATCACCGTTCATCGCTGCCAACAGGCCCATGGAACCTGAGCAAATGTTGGATGTCGTGCGACATGCGTGGGGCCGGAGGCAAGGAGGCGCAATTAATACTGAGGACACCCAGCGCGCGGCCAGCCTTGATGCGACGACTTTTTTCATCAAAAACCTGTCATGCGTTCTTTCATCGTTGCCAAACAGCCCCATAGTCAAAAATGGATCGGGCCAAGGATACTTCACGGGTCGACTACCTTAACTTCCACCCTTATCCCCACGTACACATATTCTCAAATGTCATTATTTTCTTAGCATAAGCCATTATGGATTTTATGAACGGATTGTAATAGTTCATAGACTCTTACAATGCAACAGTTAGTGCCTATTCTTATTTCACGTGACCCCTTGCAACCCACTACCAACTCTTTGTACTTTGAGCCTGCCTGCGCGTGACAATCCCTCGGGCAATCCAAAATTTGTTCAAGGAATGTTTGGAAATGTACCAGTGGAATTTTGGATGGGGCAGAGATAGGAAAGATAATATTCTGAGAATTGTGTGATAAGTATGAAATAATATGGATAAAATTCAAGTAAATAAATTTGTTGAAACGAAAATGATTAAAATAAACTAATGAAGTTGAAAAAATAAGATTATTCGTATAGACAGAGGGGCACGCTTCTGTGTAACTGAGACACATAAAAGTGATTTCTTGTAACTCTTCCATTTTTAAGATTTTGATGTTTGATTCAAAATCCAATCCATTCATTATATTTACCATTATTTGTTTAGTTAGAAGATCAAGTTTCATCCAAATTTAATATGTGGATAGATCACATTTGCTCGAAAATAGGTACATTTATATGTAAATTAATAAAAATATTTAGATTCATTCACATATATATTAGAATGTAGCAATACTTTATAAAATTATTTATCTACATATTTATAATATTTTAAATAGTTTAGATTTTGAAAATACTACTTTAAATTTATATTTTAGCATTAAATTATTTTATTACGTTGATTTTACACATTTATAGATGAGAACTATATATAGTTAAATTAAACAAATGAGATGGTTTCCATGATAATATAAATGATGCTAAATATAATGGATGAAGTGGATTTTCTGTCAATCATCTAGATGTTACAAACAAAGTGGGTTATATAGAGAGGGGGTTCTATAGAAGCGCTCCTGATATATATAGGCTCTGCTTCTATGTAACCAAAAGCGGTTCCATGTGACCCTATCAAATTTCAAAATATTGATCCATGATGGAAAATACAATCCATTCATTATATTTAACACCATTTGTTTAACTAAAAGACCAAGTTTCTTCCAAATTAAGTATGTGCACGGGTCATACTTGGTCAAAAATATGTATATTCATTCTAATTATGAAAAACGCTTAGATTTATTCACACGTATTAAAATGTAACAATACTTTATAGGATTATTTATCTACATATTATTAATATTTTAGATTGTTAGACATTGAAAAAATTACTTTATAGTTGATATTTTAATATTGAACTAATTTATTATGTCAATTTTATACTTTTAAGATGGGACCCATATACAGTGAAATTAAAAAAATAAAAGAGTTTCTAAGATACTAGAAATGATATTAAACACAATGAATGGAATAGATTTTCTATTAATCATCAAAATTTTAAAAATGGAGGGGGTAACATAGAAGTGTCCCCGTATGTGTGTGTATATGTATATATATAAAACTGTTCCGGTGCAGTTGCCCAAAAAATGAGCACCACACATGTTAAAATATAATGAAATTTTATATAATCATTTATCCATATATAAATCATACTTTAGACGGTTTAGATATTGAAAAAACTACTTTAAAGTTGTTATTTACGTTAAACTATTTTATTACGTTGAATTTGTACCCTTTTTAGATGGGGTCCATACAAATATTAGATTGGGATGAAAATTGATATATAATAGAATACATTATTCTAAATACAATGAATGAAGTAAATAATAATTTAATCATCATGTGGGGCCCATTTCAACATCACTGCACTGTAATTATGCTGCAGTGGTGCTGCACTTGAAAATCTCTTATATAGATATATGAAAAATATTCGAGTGACAATTATGGTGCAGTTATCTCAAAATGGGCTTCATATAATCATAAAATTATAATCTACTCCACAAATTGTATTTAGAATTATGTATTCTATTACTGTACCAATTTTCATCCCAATTGTATATGTGTATGGATCCATCTGAGAATGGTACAAATTCAATATAATAAAATAATTTAATGTAAATAACAACTTTAAAGTTATTTTTTTAAGATGTAAATTATTTATTATAAAATTTATATATAGATCAATAATTGTATAAAATATCAATACATTTAAGTACATGTGAGGCCCATTTTAAGCCAAATGCATTGTTAATTATGGTATGTTTTAGTACAGTTGCAAAAATAACTTTAAAATTGTTATTTACATAAAACTATTTTATTAGATTGAATTTATAACATTTTTAAATGGGGCCCATACACATATCCAATTGGAATAAAAATTAGTATGACAATAGCATACATAATTCTAAATATAATGGGTGAAGTAGATTATAATTTTATGATCATGTGGAACCAATTTTGAGTTAACTGTACTATAATTATGGTGAAGTGAAGCTGCAATTTAATATTTCTTATATATATATATCTATGGAGAGAGAAGAGAACTATTCCAGTATAGTCGCCCAAAAAAGAGCTCTCAAACATATTAAAATATAATGAAATTTTACGCCGTCAGTTATCCATATATAAATTATACTTTAGACGGGTTAGATGTTAAAAAAACTATTTTAAAGTTGTTATTTAAATCAAATTATTTTATTACGTTGAATTTGTACCATTTTCAGATGGAGATCATATACATATCCTATTGGCATGAAAATTGATATGACAATAAAATATATTATTTTAAATATAATGTATAAAGTAGATTTTGATTTTATCATCACATGGGCCTTTCAGGGCCACTGCACGTTAATGCAAACGCTGAGATGGACGTTAACGGCGCACGACTTTTGTAGTGCAAGAAAGTCAAGCTGCCAACGCTGCCGTTAGTACGATTGGTTACAATAAAAACAACGATTTACTTCAACGTTATTTTTCATAGATCCAATTCTATCTTAATCCTATTGGTTCGATTACGATTAGAAATTAGTTTAATAAGTATATAATATTTAAAAATATTTTTCTTAATTAAATTATTTTGAAAATAAATTTCTATGAACGAATAAAAATTAATTCCTTTTATAGGAATATTTTCGAGTTATAATTTATAATATAATATAATTGTTAAATAATCTTATTTCGAAGCAATAATTTCTAATTAATTTTCATGTTTTATATGCTAATGTATGATTATTTTTTAATAATCTATTATACTTTTGTATTACCATATGAAATTAGGTTTAGTCAGGTTGATAATTATCTAACCTAAACAAATTCATTTTTTAAAATTGTATCGGTTCAAATCAGATTATGTAACTTATTTTTCTAATTGCCTAACCTAGCTCTATCATGAATAATGTTGAATTAGTTGAGTTTGGGTTGAAACCAATCCTATTTACACCCTTAGTTGCAGTATATATTTACTGGCTCTTGTATTGAAATATAATAATATGTTATACACTCATTTATTTATATAAAATTCATATGATTTAAATATTGAATATAGAATTTTTAAAATTGATATTCATGTCAAAATATTCCATTATGTTGATTTGATATCATCTTAAAATAAGATCGTACATATGTTTGATTTGAATGAAAATGGTATGCTATTAAAATAAATAATACTAAATATAATGGATGGAATATACATTAATTTTATCATTAAGCGTGCCTCATATATACACCTATCTATTAGAGTTTGCTTTTCTTTTTTTTTTCTTTTTTTTTTTTTTTTCTGTTTTACTTTGAGAGGGGCAAAATTGTAAAATTGCAAAGGGGTTAAACAATAAAAAAGTGCTTTTTGAACGGACGCGCCAGACGCAGCTGAAGACACATGGACAGCAAAACAGGCGGGTCGCATGAAGATTTCAATGCTCAAGGGCTCATCAACAAACTTATAAATTTTTTTATAAAAAATAAAGTTTTGCACTTGTTGCATTGAAACATTACTCCTCTTCACAGCGGGGCCTAAAACTATAGTTCCGAAATTTTAGTGTGCTTGTGGAAATCCACCGTCCAGATGTGCGCATCTTATCCTAACCGTCCATTTAAACTATCAGACTTTAATGCTTCTAGCAAACTGAAAATTTTATAGATTCACCCCCTTTCCGTTCCGAAAAACCAAAAATACACCGCTTTCCGCCCAAAATCCCATCGACGTTCCCTATCCAAGAGAAAGGATCGTCGTCGACGATGGAGGAAGAATGGCTTATGCGCAATCTCCTTATAAGCCCCGCAACCCGCACGTGATCTTCTTTCCCAACATAATTTTCATGGCTGAAGTCAAGCTTATGCGGGACTAATTCAATGCACTTATTCATATAATTGTTAATATAAATGTATTTAATATGTGTATTAATTTTTGTCATTTTTAGAGATTTTTAAATTTTTTTCAAATTTTAAAAACCAGTTGCATTTTAGTAATTTTAGATTACTGAAAAATGACATTGATTTTTAAAGATAAAAAAAATCATCTCCAAAAATGGTAGAAAATGATACACATGTAAATACATTTAATTTAACAATTTTGTAAATAAATTTTCAAAAAAAAAAAACTTTTTTTTTAAAAAAGGTTATGCACGCAGGTGCAATGATTCAGTTCCCTCAAAAATGTAGTCACCCTTAAAATGTAGACAAACAAGGTGACGGCCCAGTCAGCGAAAAGGCAGCCGCAGAAGACGATAAGGGAAAGCCCCGGAGTGTCCGATGGGAGAGCGAGGGGTTGGAATCACAAGTGCTGGTGGAGGGATTTTTTGGGTCACCGGAGACAATTGTTTGTTTGGTGGAAGAATGTGGCGATGTAAGGTTAACGATGGCTGGAATTCGTGGCTGCGATTCGATATAAGTAGAGGCAAGCTGCTTTTAATATTTGCCATCGAATTTTGAAAGGGCATCGGTAACTTGAAAGAGAACTGGTTGAATGAAGTTCAGAGGCTAGTAGTTTTGGCAATCAGACACTGACATTGGAGGGGTGAAGTGCTGCGTGTGGACTGGCTGTGCTGACTGATTCTCATGGTGCTAACGACAGCCAGGATTTAGAGAGATGAAGACGCTGGGTTCGCAGAGGTGTCGATACAGATATTAATAAGAGCTTGCCATCGATTCGGAAATCAAAAATTGGGAAGAACAGATGGAACATGAATTAATAGAAGCTGCTCCTTGTCGGTTTGTATGTGTTGCTGCAAATCTGCCGTTGATGAAGATGGATGTTGGCAATTGGGTTTGCTGTTGATGCTAATTGGATGAGACGAAGAACTGATAGATCTTGCCGGAATCAGTGGCTACAATTGCCCGATTTGGGAGGGGCCAGATTTTGGGAATTCTCATAGCTTGCCGAAATCAGGGGAGGCTGGTGTCGATACTTACAGAGTTTTAATTTAAGGAAGTTACTGCCAATACATGTTGGAAAAATTAAGAAGAGACGGTTGCAAATTAAATAAAGCTGCAGGCGGACTGGATTCCATGGTTGCTGCAGTCGATACAGGACTAGCCGCTACTGGTTGCCGGAGTGCAGAGAGAACGACGCTGAGAGGAAATCCCGATCCATCGCAATCTCTTTTTTCGATGTGTTTTCTTGGTTCATCTGAATTGCAGGCGAAAATGTAAATATCATAGTTGTATTGAACTGTAAACTTCCTCTTGATTTCAAATGGACGAACCGGATATGCGACCAGACAGCTGGACGGCAGAGGCGGGAGGATGAACGAATCGAAAAACCGCCAAATTCAATTCCTCCCTCTCTATCTATAAGCGCAGACGCACGAACAGGATCCACCGTCGCGGATCCCAACTTTGCTTAGTCGCATTCGGCTTTTTCTCAAAAGACTGATAACTGTGCGATCATTATATGCATATTACCTTTGGTTTACAGTCAAAACTAGTAGTGAATGTTGAATTTTAGGGTATGTTTGGTTGGAGGTAAAACTTTTGGTGAAAAATTGTGGGAGCAAAAGTTGTCAAATTGATAGAAAATGACGTTATATAATAGAGATAATAATGAGGTGTAAAGAAAATAAAGTTAAAATAGATAGGTTAGTTGTATGGGTAGTTGTGTAGAAATGATTGAAAAGTAGGGTAGTTTGTATAGAAAAATGTGAAAAAATAATTAAAAAATAGATTAATTATGCAGAGTGAAAAGTTTTGGATTGAAAAATTTTAATTGACATATTTTAGTCCCAAACAAACATACCCTTATAAGGCAAATCAAGTTTCCAACCGAGACTTTATATTTCCCAAAACTTAGCTAGGTAGGACCACTATCAGTAAGAGTGATGAATGGTCAATGAATCTCTCAACCATGTCCCCTAAATCAAGCATTTGCATCCACATGTATATATATAATAATTTTTCTTAAGATCTTGACTAGTCTTTTGGAAGAAATAGGGCAATAAACGCATGACAGAAGCATTTCACTGTGAACCATTAGACTTAAAAGAAACCACAGCACACAATATTCCAAAAAAAAGTTACAATGTTTAAACATTGTTTTAATTAAAAAAGAACACTTGCTTTTATAAGAACATTACCCATTAAATAATATGCTCGTGTGGTTATCGAAATAAAGTTAATAAGGTAATTTGCAAATATACTCACTTATTTTGATAAAATTGCGAATATACATATTTTGTTTCAGAAAGTACAAATAATTTCACATGATTTAACTATAATTGCAAATATAAGAAGTTGATAATGCACTGTCACGTCATAAGTATATGATCGAAGATATGCAAATTATGTGGAGTATTTGCAATATCAGAAATTAAGTAAGTATATTTAGTTATTGCAAATATACTCATGCAGTAACAATATAGCAATAATATAGGTATATTTGTAATTATAGTAAACTATGACCTCCCTAGTTCCCAGTGACAGCGAGAAGCTAACATAGACACGAATCTGAGAAATGAGGCGTGGCGGAGAATGATTGACTTGGTTTCAACGAACAGGAGAAACATGGCTGCAATGTCCACGGCCACAAGATTGGTCGGCGTCGACAGGCAGCGGAACCATCTCGATCTCCCCGGTGCTATCTGGAGATACTGCGGACAGTGGCAGTGGCAGATGATCTGGACGATGTGTAGGAGGTGGACTGGAAGTGGACCCTTGTTCCTCCAGATCATTTTCTCCCTCCTCCGCCGCCGCCTCCTCGTCTTCTGAGCGTGATGGCGGCCTAGTTTGAAACCACCAGCAACGAAGATCTGACAGCAAAGAAACAAAGGGAAAAAAGCAAATGGCATATGGAACGCACTGGAGAATTCCATGAAGGAGCACGGCGAGAAAAGAAGCTACGGTGAGATAAATAAAGAAATTGGCCAGGCTGTAGCAGCAGCGGGCGACTGCTCCAGCGGCAGCTCGAGAGTCAGCCGACCAGTACTGGTAAGCAGAAAACGCAAACAACAAAAGGACCGTGGTAAAGATGGCAAACGTGCGGCCTCGTCCTTGGAGTTGATATATCACCTGAACTAGCGATACTGCAGTGTTGAGATGCATGGCGCGAAAGATTTATGGTTACAAATGTGGCTGACCCGGAGGAAACTGCTAATGATGCTAGTATGAGACAGGGGGAGACAAAGATTTATGGTTACAAATGTGGCTGACCGGGAGGAAACTGCGAATGATGATAGTATGAGGGGGTGGGGGGTGGTTGGCTGGCTGGCTGGCTGGCTGAATTTAGGCTTGGAAACTTCGGCGAAATGCATTCCCCACCACGTCCAAAGCCGTCCACGTCAGAAGAGAAGAAGGCATTCGTCCCCACTTCCACAGCCATCCACAGCCCTCCCCACTTCCACAGCCCTCCACGTCAGAAGAGAAGAAGGGCATTCCTCGCCACTTTCACAGCCCTCCACGTCAGAAGAGAAGAAGGGCATTCCTCCCCACTTCCACAGCCCTCCACGTCAGAAGCGAACCCCCCCACCCCCTAAGTGCAGAAGGATGAGAGAGAAAGCCAAGTTCACGGCAATCCTAACATTATTTATAAAATATTAACTTTAATCTTATTTGCTTGAATTTCGAATTGAAATTTATGTTGAAAAATTTATATTTTATTTAAAATAATAAAATTAGAATTTTATATAAATATATAATAATAATAATAGATCATGTGAGTAAACATAATAATATACAGTGAAATTATAGATTTTTTGAAAAATAGCAATATAAAGAATATTTATAGAAAAAATTTAACATAAAATATAAGATAGAAATAGGGTTCAACAGACTGAGTTCAAGCTCAATCTGGCCAGAGTTGCACCCCTAATTGCAAAAATTTCTCAAATAAGAAAGGGTATACAAAAAGAAAAAGGAGGAGAGAGGGAAGCTTCCTAAATATCCCTGCACCATTGCGAAAGACAGCTGCTTGACTAGCTTCATAAAATCGCTTGGTTTGGATTAGAAATCAGATTAATAAATATATAGTATAAAATATTTTGCTTAATTAATTTATTTTGAGATATAGACTCATATGAAAGAATGAAAATTAATCCTTTTTATATGAATACTTTTCGATTTATGACTTATAAAATAATATAATTGCTAAAATATATAAGATTATGACTTATATAATTGCCAAAATAAATAAGATAACCAGTGTGAATGATGCTGGTATGAGAGAAGCGCAAAGTATAACCTGCATATAACAAGGAATCGCACTTAAGGGTGCAACTTTGATAGGGAATCCATGGGTATCTACTAACCCGAACCTAATTTGGGTATGGTAGGTTAAAAAATATTACCCATAGGTATGAGTAGGATACAAATTATTACCTGCCTCTTCAAACAGGTTACAGGTAGGGTAGATACGTTGGGTATCAAGAACCGACTTGTATAGGTACTCATATGGGTAATTAAATAGGTGCATAATTATATATATGGTATGTATTATGTTTTGTCTTTGATATCTTATGTGCATACATATTTTAAAAAATTCAATTTTAGATAAATTTTGTACCTTGTGAAGTATAAAACTGGTTCGGTTATTTATATATACGTCATTGACTTTTGAAAAACTCTTATAAATACGCTTGTAATTTATGGTTATAATATATTAATAGTTTTAATGATTGGGTCATGATGGTCTATACTTTATATTTTTTATAATAATATAAACAATAATATATGTACTTATGATTTTAAAACATAAATGAGTATTATTTTATATTATTTAAAATAACATAAAAATCTTTAAAAAATATTAGATATGAGTATTAAAGGAACCAAAATTGAAACTGACTCTATGGGTAATGGGTAGGATTGGGTATACTAAAAACGGAACTAATAAACGATTACCTAAAATGCCACTTATTTTCAAAAATCAAAAATAAATATCTAAAATACTCCAAAAATGGTAAAAATTTATACACATGTTAACTACACATATATTAACAGTTCTATGAAAAAATTTTGAAAAAAAAATAAAAAAAATAAGTATATGCTCCCGGGAGCAGGGAGCGCCTGCTCCTGGGCGCAGGAAATTGCGTCCCGACGTTAACGATGCCCGACTCTTGTAGAGCAGGAAACTCAAGCATTGCCAACGCTGCCGTTGGTACGATTGGTTACAATGAAACTGACAAGGAAGTTTAACATTATTTTTCATATCTTGATCCAACTCTATCTTAATTTAATAGAAATTGGTTCGATTCCGATTAGAAATTAATTTAATAAATATATAATATTTAAAAATAGTTTTCTTAATTAAATTTGTTTTGAAATATAAATTTATATGAAAGAATAAAAATTAATTCTTTTTATAGGAATATTTTTCAAAGTATGACTTATAAAATAATATAATCGTTAAATAATCTTATTTCAAAGTAATAATTTCTAGTTAAATTTCAAAAGTTGTATGACTTCATTAATTCTTTACCAAAAAAAATGAGAACAGAAAAAATAATTTTTAAAAGGAGAAGTGAATCATTTAAAATTATTTTTGTACCTTCTATGCATTAGAAAAAAATGAAAAAACACAAGATTACTTCAAGAATTAAAAGATTGATCGTTCTATCAGTTTGTTCCAATTTACACAAGTCGGAATTTGCAAGGATTGTTTTCTAATTAGAAAAGGTTACACACAAAGCCCTATCCATAGATAAATCCACCGCTTGGAATGATGTTGTTGAAATGATGTCAGAGTGATTAGAAGCCATTTGGCAAAAAAGAATTAGGGAGATCATGCTATGGATGTATAAAAGGGGGGATTTTATATAATTTTTATTTGTTGGACTTTTTTATTCGACCATTCTTTTTTGAGTATTCACTTGTAGTGTACATCAGAGTTTTATAACATGACCAGCAATTAGTGTCTAGGTTAGAGGTTATTGCGGTAGTAAGTGGACTTGTGGCTTTTTATTTAGGACCTTACGAAAGTAAAAAGACTCTTCCATGACCCAACCTTTTATCTGGCTGACCAAAAGAAGTGTGATAGTATTTTATAACGTTTTGATGAATAGATAAAATTTCATATTATGAATCATTTTAAAACAAAACTTCTTTTGACTACAAGTTCTCAAGTTGATAGAATTAAAAAAAAACTCACTTAGAACTAAAATTTACCATAATCATACAGAATTAATGATAATCCAACACTTGTGAAACAAATAATGATTGGAAATGTAGTGAAATTTTGAATTTGTTCCCTATGTTGTTTAATCAATAAATTCAATCAATCTTTTGTGATAAATAATATCCTTGCTAATATTAATTATGTACTAATATTTCTTGTAGCCAATTAATTGTGAATGAGATAAAAACAAAACTTCTTTCAACTACGAGTTCTCAAGTGATAGGATTTAAAAAAAAACTCACTTAGAACTAAAATTTACCACAATCGTACCGAATTAATGATAATCAAATACTCGTGAAACAAATAATGATAAAAAATTTAGTGAAATTTTGAATTTGTTCCCTGTGTTGTTTAATCAATAAATTCACTCAATCTTTTGTGATAAATAATTTCCTTGCTAATATTAATTATGTGCTAATATTTCTTGTAGTCAACTAATTGTGAATAAGATAAAAACAATTATCACAAACTTGAACAAAGGTGAAAACTTAACAATGATAACAACAATATTTGACATCGTAAGGTCTAATATCTTTTGAAAGAACAGGAGGCACTGGAAGTGTTGACCAGTGTTATGACTGAACCTGAGTAAGGAAGCATGACTTATTATAGAAGAGATCATGAGACTTCTCATTCTTAGGAGATGAAGAATAGCATTGCTCACTCACGTTGCTAAGCAATATGAAGGATGACCTAATGTGAATTTATATAATATATCATGGCTCAAGAAATGTGGATTGCCATGAAAGAATAATTCGGAGCACTTCTACCATGAAGGTAAGAAGACTCATCATCAAGTTTGACATTTACAAGAAGTGCTACGACAATACTATGAGGCAGCATTTTCGAGAAACGTCAAATATGATTTGAGAACTTAAGTCAGTAGGGCATATTCTCACAAATGAGCAATAGGTGTAGGCAGTGATTAGATCTCTTCCCGATAATTAGGAACATATAAAGGTAAACATGACATACAACGACAATATCAAGACCTTTAACAATATTGCATATCACTTGAATCTAGAGGATAAGCGTTTAGAGGTTGCAAAATTCTCCTCTATGCAAGCATATTTGCTAGTTCTAAATCGCGCAAGACTTCAAGTTCTAAGTGAAAAAGAAATTAGGAGTTCTTCAATAAAAAAGGAGCAGGACAATCAGGGCCCACAAGAGGCTAAAAAGACCCAATACAGGCAGAAAAAGTTCGGAGGAAAGAGGGATATGGCAAAAGTCAAACGCTAAAATCATAGCAAATCAGGAAATTTTGCCTATGATTTCATTGAGTCAAAGAAGTATTACCTAACCTTACCCTTGCTCATACTTTTATTTATGCATGTAAATCAGTCATCCTAAATAATCACGACCTTTGTAAATCATAGACTCAGGAGCAATGGACAACTGAGGAGTATTCTTAGAGTATCGTTGAGTCCCATTAGAAACGAGATGGATCTATGTGGAAAGTAACTCCAAAGTTGAAGTTAAAGAGATAGGTACCTGCAAGGTTGACTTGTATGGTGTCCAAATCTTACTTCTACATGATGTCTTTTATGCTTTAGAGATCTGATGCATTACAAGAGCTACAAGCTCATAGATAACCCTATTGCAAGAGGCCAATGCAGTTAAGAGCTTGATGTACCTTATAATATGTACTTGTCCTGACATTTATTATGTTGTTGGTCTCGTAAGCTGATATCATCCAAATATTGGATGAGACATTGGCTAGCTTCTAAGAGGATTTTCATCTCAAAGGTACTACAAACTACTCGATTTGTTATCAAGGACGTGATTTGCGCTTAATAGGATACAAATATCCTGATTGGGGCGAAGACCTAGATGAGTAAAAATCGACGTCAGACTATGCTTTCTTACTGAATAATGGGCTATCTCCTAGAG